>LR738711.1:897569380-897626792 GCA_902687465.1 Secale cereale | reverse complement strand
AAAGGAGGTTACGGACTGAGCTAGCCCAGTTAAAATCAGAAAGGTGGGGTCAGTTAAAATCATGGGGGGAGAATTTATGGCTGAGAGGAGGACACATGCTCCCGTAAAACCAGCGCGTAGTAGTGTTTCCGTAAGTCTAGGATTTTTGGGGGGCGAGGGGGGCGACGAACTTCCGGTGAGGTCTGGCCAACTTCGGTGAAGGTTCGATGAGGTCCGTCTGTGATATAGGTAGACAGAGATAGACCTGGTGGCCAGACGAAGCCATAGCAGCTCAACGGAGTCTGACGAGGTCCGGTGGCGGGCTCTGGCGGGTGGTGCAGATGATAGGCGGGTGCGGGGATCGACGAGGATGGCTGGCGGTGGTGCGGCCTGGTCTTCGGCGAGAGTTCTAGCAAGGTGGTTGTCGGATGGTGGCCGATGACGTGGCCGCCACTGGGATAGCAGCCAGCTGCCCTCCCCACTCCACTCCCCTCACTAGAAAATGAGAGAAATAATAGTTGTGGGAGTGTGCAATGAAACCACCAAGTGCTATCATAAGGAGGGTTGGCGCTCTTTATATAGTGGGTGGGATGGCAACTTCATGATGAATATTCTTCCCTAGAAGGTGGATGGAAAATATCTAGGGGGATTTTCTACTCAGTCCCTTATATAGATTTTGGGCTGCCTGTTCGCACTCCTATTAGAGCTCCTTTTATATACTTTACAATGAAGCAAGACATCAGGTGTGGAGGTTTGCATCGATCATGGAGGGCTGCACCTTGCGATCCTAGCTGAGAGCGTACATACTTTACATTGAATTTACCAAATAACAATGGGCAGACTGCACTAGATCTTGCTCGGAGCAAGAAGCCCACGGGCGGTGTTCTTTTTGGATTGGTATGTAGATCTATCTTCATTTTTGTGGCTCAATATGTAAATCTATCTTACTAAGTATATTTTTTAACGGAATTAAAAAAACTAAACTTCAATTTAGTATGCCAGAGTTATAACAGCCTATAAAATATCACATGCACTTCTGTGAATTAAAAGTAAATTAAATGTTTGGGTACCCATCAAATAATATTTAAAATTTTGCTATCTAGATATACTAGTAAGCGTGCACGTGCAACGCACGTATCATCAAAGAGTCATGGTTCACTCCTTCCTTACTTCTCCCACTAATGGAAAAATGACGGCGACAATTTGCCCGTCCCTTTGTTGTCGTGATAGTGGGTCCCCTCATCCATATTCCACGGCTCTAAACGGGAGGGGGAGGGGGCGTGTTTCGACTCCAACATGACGAGGATGTCTTGCATCAAAATAATACAACCCGCTCTCGTCCACCTCCCCAAAAAATTCGACAAAACGCCATTCATGTCATATTTTTTTTCCTTTTAGTGGGAACAATAATCTATTAATAAATAGTTTGCAATGGCATGTGCAATCAATTGCCTAACAACACACCTATGCTCTGACTTCGTCTTTCACCGTGTTGCTTCGTTTCTAGATGTTTAGAGCAATAGTCAGTAACACACCCCCTTTGTGGTTGCAAGCACCCGTTTCTAGATGTTTAGAGCAATAGTCAGTAACACACCCCCTTTGTGGTTGCAAGCACTGAAGTGGTTGGTCATTATGTTGTCAAAAAGAATTGAAAAGAATCGTTGTTTACCTTCACCTATTCACCCGTTTTTCTCTAGTCTTGACCACCTATCCAGTTGCCTGGCTAGTTGTATTGTGGCAATCACATCACGTGTACTTGCGAAATAGTTTTTTTGTACAATTCTCATGAGGTTGAGTTTCTGCATCATTTTCCCTTGTCATATTGGTGTTGCTTCAATATGAACATAAAAATAGCTGATTCGTTTGATCAGAAAGTAAATATCGGGGATCCAAACATAGTTGACGAATTGCCTTGGAGCTTACAAGGTATGGAATGTCAAACTAATGGTAGTAAGGGCATGCGTCTTGAGAACTTCTTGTCCTATATGTCCTTTTTTGCGGGTAAAAACTTATATATTACTCAAATAGCATCATCATTACAATCTGCTTTACTACCACTGGGAAGCGGAACCAAAACGCAGTTCTACTTCCATTTCTAGTATACCTCGCTAACCAAATTCTGGCTACGGTTGATATGAGAGTAATACAAGTCATAGAAAGAGACAAAAGATGTTTGATCTCAGCAATCAATGATGCAAACACTGACATGCCCAAATCCTTCTCCTTGAGCACGTTCACTACTGATAGCGTGTCTAGTTTCACACAAATAAGCAACTCTGATCTCTGAATGACAGTGAATATTCTTCTCAAGCATTGCATTTATACTTCCTGCCAAGAGAAACATCGAAATAGCTATTAGAAAAATCAAGGCAGCCTAGAAACAAAAAAAATGAGTTAATCAATACTTTATATTACTTCTGAAAGTATCATTCTTTCAATATCCAAAGTCTCCAACGTTTTATGATTTAGTATGATTGCCACATTTACCGGAGATGTGGCCAATGTGTCATCTGCTCTCTGATATCCTGCAAGACTACTAAAAGCAGAGAAATCATTTGCATATAGATAAGTAATTTTCTCTAAAAAAAATAATGGTAAACTTTACTTTAAAATGCAATGCTCCAATTCACCAAAACACTCTTTTTTTTTTGGAACACCCATGAGAATTGCATGTAAATATATTAAGGAGAGAGTACATCAACCTAAAGAAGGCTAACAAGAGTAGCAGCGCCACAAAGTTTAAACAACTATAAAACAAAAATATGCCCCAGCCTGAAGCTAAATATCGTTGTCTCTTCAGAAAAAATATTTTCATGAACAAATCTAGCTATAACTGAGTAATTTTTATTTATATGTGGCATGTCAGTTTCAATGAAGAAAATGAAGAAAATGAACAATACATTTTTTAGATCTCAATTCTTAATCCGCAATTTATTAAAGCTCCAGTTTTACTCATCCTCCCTAAACTCTATGTTTTGAACGAAGGAAGGAAAGAACTATCTCCAGAACCTTTTCACTCATAAACCATCGGCGGCATAAAATTTATTTCAGAAATTTTATTTAGTGCGATGTTTAGAACACAGAAGAACATTGCTATAAATGGCTTGCACACCCTGCCCTTGCTGTGCTCTTCTCTCCTCACCCTTCTCCTCACTTGCTGGTCCATGATTAGATGGCAAAAACAGAGCCCCTGAATCACTGATGGATGCGGTGCTGAGCGGTTGCACCCGTGTCGGAAGTGTGTGGATGCATGCTGGTGGTCGTCGCCTTGCGCGATGCAGTGACAATCATTAGCGACTGCATGCTGGCTGCCCGTGTACCTTACATCGTCGCCATTCTCGGCCTGCTTTTGGCGACCGTCCTCCAGGACAGCTGTGACGACGCCGTGGTCGTCATATGCGCGAACCTAAAGGAGTCCATAGACGACCGTGACTCCACGAGGCATGCAAGTGTTGGACGTCGGCCTGCGCCATGCCATGGCCATCGTCAACGCTTGCATGTTGCCCGCTCGCATGCGCCACATAGTCACCATCGATGGGATGCGCGAGGCGGCAATCCTCCGAGTGGCATGGCCGAAGCCGTGGCGTCCGTCTGCGATCTCGTCGTCGCCTTGGTGGACGACGCCCTCCGCAGGCACGTTATCGTGCAGGTGAACGACTCCGTCGCCCAGCTAGACGCCGTCTTCCGCGGGAATGCTGCTGTGCGGGTGGACGCCGCTGTCCGCGAGCGTGTAGTCGTCTGGGATGCCGCCGTCAGCGAGCATGTTGTCCTCCGCAAGAAAGCTATTTGTCTTCCCAGTTCCCACATGTAGATATCTTCCATGACCATGAGCTTTACGGGGAGGAGAAGAGGCGGACGAAGATGTAAGGCGAAGAGATAGGAGGAGTAGGTGTGTGACCTTGAGTAATTAACGCGGAAGTTACAAGGGAAGCGGAGATAAAGGAGGATAGTTGGAAAGAATCGCCGAAATATCTCATAGCTCTGATCATTTATATTTGGCAAAAAATTATACCCACGCTAAACGGAATCAGGGGAGCAATTAGTTAGATTTTTTTCCTAAATAAAAGGTGCGTGAGGATGGTCTGCTGGCAGAACATCCAATCTGAACCGCTCGATTGACTGGCAGACCATCGGAACATTATGGGCTCTTGGATTTCACTTAATCAATTAGATCTGAGGGTTCTGCTTACCCCGTGTACACTTCGTGGTGTATCTTTAGAGAAAATTCAGAATTAAAACTTCAAAAGAATACCAGAACAGAGAAGTTCCATGTATGGGGACCTAGAATGTACTTTAGCCATTATTATGTATAGAGAAAATTTTAGGTAAGCCCATTTTTTTGTCATAACTACAGAGGACCCTAGATTTTGGCTAGTCACCCTTTTAAGAACTCCACTTATACTTTACAAAGAATATATGAATCCTTATCTTTTTAGCAGCACTATACAGGAGGTACATGCACCGACGGTACAAAGAACTTATAAATATGCAAAAGATTAAGATGAGATTAGCATGATGTAACAATAATCATATGTATGAAAGTATGATTGCAGAATTAGGAAAAGGAACACTGCTAACGATTTGGAACAATCAAGAACAAATCAAATCCGGCCTTACCATGTCGCGACAATGGTAAGTTTGCAAGGAGCATATATGTCATTGAGTTTCTCTCCTTTGAGGATCCACGTTGCCCAGTGACCTCCATCCCAATGCTTTCAAGCTATGATTTCATTGGGGTTATATTTTTTGAAATCATACCACCATACAATTCAGGGTTAGAAGCCACTAGCAATGACACCAGGTTTTCTATAACTATGATGAGAAAGTATAGGGAAAATTTATTGTTGATTTACTTCGCATCGAATCTCATTTTTTAAGGATTCGTGGTATCTGGTACATTCTCTACTAGCGGCTACTGGAGAAAAATATGGTGCTCACCTTGAAGGACATGGCGCTATACCTAATGAGAAGGAGGAAGAAGAGAAGATCAACGGTTACACACCGACCATCGGTATTGTGTCAGTGCTCCTCGTAACGGTTTCATTCACAGCAGCTTTCACCGTACCAAGTGGGTACAGAGGTGATGATGATAAACACAAACGTGTCACGCCAGTGCTTGCCCCAGACCACTCGTTTGTGGTGTTCATAGTGGCCAACAATCTAGCATTGATTTGCTCCGCTTTTTCACTTGCCAGCCTCTTGTACGTTGGATTCACCACCATCTACTTCAGGATACGCTCGAAAGCCTTGGCCCTTTCTATCGTGTTACTAAACAGCTCAAGCCGAAGCATGGCAGTTGCATTTTCATTTCGCATATACGCGGTGTTCACTCCAGTTGCCCACACACTTGCTATTTTTACAATGGCATGCACCACTGTCATACTGCTTGACATTGGTTGGTTTGTGTACATGTGCATCTTAATAGTCTGGGTATGAAAGCATGCTGGATGTTTGCATTTACAATGGTAGCCACCGTTATTGTGTGGCTCTAGCCGTATGCAATAACCATCAGTATCTTAATAGTATATTACAGAATCTATGAAATGCATTGAGCCTTGGTTAAGCGATTATGCTTGAAGCCAAAATCAATCAATAAAGCTGGTACCTCAATTATCCTTGTTCATAATGGTATTGTATTTTCGGTCGTGGAGTGTTTAGTAATCTTTCTTTATATGTGATCTTGTCTTCACTTGTCATCTAAATGTAAGGGTCATATTGCTGGATGGAGAGTTTGTAATCTTGACTGCATTAAACGACTATTGACAATTGTGGTCTCATTCTTTTTTTTCAGCACTAGCATTGTTATCGTATACTATATATCCTCTCAACGATACTAAACCTACATGTTTTAATCCTGACTGGTTGATGATTTTGTTAATTCAAAGCCGAGCTTGTCTCAAACCTGTGTTGTGAAGAAAGCAATGCATGCTCTATTCTCTCAGTTTGTTTCAACGTGGATCCAAGGATCGATCTAAGAGCATGCAGATATGCGGCAGTTAATTTGTGCATGATGTTATTTGCCATGATTGTGATTTGTGAACATAGAAGAAATCTGCATGGTGCCCACTTATTTCCTTCCAAAATCGGGTAACTAAAGCATACACCATGTTTAACTGAAATGTTGTTACTCGGTGTTCCCTCTGTGGTGCGTAACCGTGGTTGCTGTGTTTGTGTATCCTGCCCGGTGACGAACATTCATGCATGATGTTTGTGTGTTAATTTGTTTAGGATGTATATATAGTACTGATCGGCTGTTGTATCATGGCTGGAAATCAAAGCTACCAAACTGCAGCGTTGATCACAAAAGAAACAAAGAAAGAAGCTCCAGTGGTTATTCAGAGGACTCTATAAGAGAATGGTTCACATATCCTATCTGGGTTGGGCTTCTGCTCTTCTGCATGGTCCTTGGCTATTCTGAGGCTGACCAGCTTCGGATTGCTGCTAACCTCAACTGTAGGCTGGCGACATTCCCCATATCTTACTTGGGGATGCCCCTGGCTGAGTCCAGGATCTTCGTGAGTGGGTATGATCCGCTTGTGGAACGAGTAGCATCCCGTGCGGAGCCCTGGTGTGGTATGTTCACCTCTAAGGGTAGCAAAACTGTCCTCATTAGCTCTAACCTTGCCAGCCTCCCCATATATATGATGGGGATGCACATCCTTCCCGAAGGTGTGCATAGCTCCTTTGACAAGGAGCTGGCTGGGTTTTTCTGGCAGGAAGGAGATGGTCGGCCCAAGTACCATATGGTGAAGTGGGCTGACATCTGCTTGCCGAAGGACCGAGGTGGGTTGGGCATCCCTGCATCTCGCCGGATGAACGTTGCGCTTATGTTGCGTTGGGTTTGGCAGATCTTGCTGGGAGATGGGGGGATGTAGTTGCAGCTGGTTGAGTCCAAGTACTTGCATGGCCAACCCGTCTTGTCTTGCTCACAGTCGGCTGGGTCCCAGTTCTGGAAATCAATTCAGGCCATCAAGGAAGAGATTAGGTTGGGTTTGCGTTTCTCGGGTGGTAATGGGTCAGGAACCCAATTTTGGTTGGACCCATGGCTTGAGGGCGAGCCTCTTCGCTTGCGGTTCCCGCGGCTCTTTGCGATTTGTGAGGACCCAACCATTCTTGTATCTGCGGTTGCTTTGGAGGAGGGATGGAACATTGCGTTCCGTCGCTCCTTCGGACCTGATGAGGTACGGGAATGGGACGACCTGAGGGAAGTAGTCCCTCTACCTCTGTCCCTGGATCCTGACACTGTTTCTTGGAGCCTTACCCCTTCGGGAGAATTCTCCATTAGTTCGGCCTATCAGGCGTTATGTCGGATGCCGGTTCTACAGTGGTTATCCCCACCGTGGAAGGCACCATTACCCTTGAAGATTAAGATTTTTTTTGGCAGCTTCTCCGAGACCGTCTAGCTTATTCGATCTTTGTCTGAAAACCTCAGATTGGTACCTGTGGGTTGCTAGTAGTGTTGATTACTCCTTGTAGTTGATGCTAGTTGGTTTATTCGGTGGAAGATTATATGTTCAGATCCTTTATGCACATTAATACCCCTCTGAATATGAACATGAATATGGTTTGTGAGTAGTTACGTTTGTTCCTGAGGACATGGGAGAAGTCTTGTTATAAGTAGTCATGTGAATTTGGTATTCGTTCGATATTTTGATGAGATGTATGTTGTCTTTCCTCCAGTGGTGTTATGTTAACGTCGACTACATGACACTTCACCATTGTTTGGGCCTAGGGGAAGGCATTGGGAGGTAATAAGAAGATGATGGGTTGCTAGAGTGACAGAAGCTTAAACCCTAGTTTATGCGTTGCTTCGTAATGGGATGATTTGGATCCATATGTTTCATGCTATGGTTAGGTTTACCTTAATTCTTCTTTCATAGTTGCGGATGCTTACTTGTCCAAGGAAGGGCAGTACCCAAGCACCGGTCCACCCACATATCAAATTATCAAAGTAACGAACGTGAATCATATGAGCATGATGAAAACTAGCTTGATGATAATTCCCATTTGTTCTCGGGAGCGCTTTCCTTTATATAAGAGTTTATCCAGGCTTGTCCTTTGCTACAAAAAGGATTGGGCCACCTTGCTGCACCTTGTTTACTTTTGTTACTTGTTACCCGTTACGAATTACCTTATCACAAAACTATCTATTACCGATAATTTCAGTGCTTGCAGAGAATACCTTACTGAAAACCGCTTGTCATTTCCTTCTACGCCTCGTTGGGTTCGACACTCTTACTTATCGAAAGGACTACGATAGATCCCCTATACTTGTTGGTCATCAAGACTCTTTTCTGGCGCCGTTGCCGGGGAGCGAAGCGCCTTTGGTAGGTGGAATTTGGTAAGGAAAAATTTATATAGTGTGCTGAAATTTATTGTCACTTGTTACTATGGTAAATAATCCTTTGAGGGGCTTGTTCGGGGTATCTTCACGCCGACCAATAGAGCAAAGAGTTGCTCCTCAACCTACTGAACCTACTGAATCTTTTTACTTTGAAATTCCTTCGGGTATGATAGAGAAACTGCTAGCTAATCCTTTTACAGGAGATGGAATATTACATCCCGATATGCAACCTAATATGTGTGGATGAAGTTTGTGGATTATTTAATCTTGCAGGTATGCCCGAGGATGTTATCAACAAGAGGGTATTCCCTTTATCTTTGAAGGGAAAGGCATTGACATGGTTTAGGCTATGTGATGATATTGGATCATGGAACTACAACTGATTGAAATTGGAATTTCATCAGAAGTTTTATTCTATGCATCTGGTTCATCATGATCATAATTATATATATAATTTTTGGCCTCGCGAAGGAGAAAGTATCGCTCAAGCACGGGGGAGGCTTATGTCAATGTTATACGCATGCCCCAATCATGAGCTCTCAAGAGAAATTATTATTCAAAAAAATTATGCTCGGCTTTCTCTTAATAATCGCTCCATGCTCGATACTTCTTGTACTGGTTCTTTTATGATGAATACTATTGCATTCAGATGGGATTTATTGGAAAGAATTAAACACAACTCTGAAGTTGGGAACCCGACGAAGGTAAGGAGTCAGGTATAACACCTAAGTTTGATTGTGTTAAATCATTTATGGATACCGATGCTTTTCGTAAATTTAGCACTAAATATGGACTTGACTCTGAGATAGTAGCTTCTTTCTGTGAATCATTTGCTACTCATGTTGATCTCCCTAAGGAGAAGTGGTTTAAGTATCATCCTCCCATTGAAGTAAAAGTAGTTGAACTTATTAAAGTTGAAGAAAAGACTATCACTTATAATGTTGATCTTATTGTTCTTACCCCTTATATTGAGAAACCACATTTCCCTGTTAGAATAAAGGATCATGCTAAAGGTTCAACTGTGGTTCGTAAGAGTAATGCTAGAACACCTACACCCTCTGAGCAAATTAAAGTTGAACCTAGTATTGCTATGGTTAAGGATCTCTTGGTCGATAATATTGATGGGCATGTTATTTACTTCTGTGATGAAGCTACTAGACTTGCTAGACCCGATACTAAAAATAAACATAGACTTGTTGTTGGCATGCCTGTTGTTTCTGTTAAAATAGGAGATCACTGTTATCATGGCTTATGTGATATGGATGCTAGTGTCAGCGCAATACCTTATACTTTATATAAAGAAATTATGAATGAAATTGCACCTTTTGAGATAGAAGAAATTAATGTTACTATCAAGCTTGCTAATAGAGATACTACATCACCAATCGGGATTGTTAGAGATGTTGATGTCTTGTGTGGGAAAATAAAATATCCTACTAATTTTCTTGTTCTTGGTTCCCCACAAGATGACTTTTGTCTCATTATATTTGGTAGACCCTTCTTGAATACTGTTAATGCTAAGATAGACTGCGAAAAGAATGTTATTGTTGTTGGTTTAGGAGATATGTCTCATGATTTTAATTTTGCTACGACGACGATGGCGTGGAGGTTGCCACCAAATGAAGGTGATCGTCTTCAACGACAATGGCGTGGAGGTGGCCACCAAATGAAGGTGATCGTCTTCAACGACGATGGCGTGGAGGTGGCCACCAAATGAAGGTGATCGTCTTCAACGACGATGGCGTGGAGGTGGCCACCAATTGCAAGGAGCACGGCAATGACTTCGCCGCGACCGCCTGAGTTCCTATTGTCCGTTCCTTGTTGGTTCTTTTAAGACTTGGGTTTCATTTAGAACTTATCTTACTATGTAGGTTTAAAACTTGTTTTCCGTGGTTAATTTTTATGTTTGTGCCTAAGATCATTGGGTTGCTACTAGTTTAGTTGTTAGTAGTTCACGTGTGCTTTTGGTAACATCACCACATTGAGGACGAGGTTACCACACAACTGTCTTGGATTTAACCAAACAAGCGGACTTGTGTTCCCCTCAAATAAAGCTGCAACCAAACCAGGGGCGGAGCTAGCACTATGACGCCGGGGTCAATTGACCCCAATGAATTTATGTAAAGCCTGTAGTGAAGTGATGCTCATCAAAGGATAAATAGAGTTGCATTCATGTAATATATGAAGATGACCCCATTGAAAAATTTAGCTAGCTTCGCCCCTGAACCAAACAACAGGCCTATGGTTTTAGCACATGCAGGCATATGCTCAGGCGGGCCTAGTTGAGACAAGTACGCAAAGTGTCCAAAAACGGGGCACGTAACCAAACACGTCCTGGATGCATGCGGCAGGTCAGAGAAAGCGTGCAGCTAAGTGAGATAAATGGGCTGCTGGAGCGCTGCATGCACGTTGTTTCATTGGACGCATGCTTGCTTAGCGGGTAATTCAAAGAATTTATTGTATTAAAAGAACTACGTGCCTTGGTCTCCTAGATATGGCTCTCCAGTTCTGTAAACCCGGACGGACTTTCATTTTGCTTTCCAGGGGTGGTTAGAATCTGAAGACGAGGCATTGCTCCCCACGGCTTCCGTCTGGTCGAGGGTATGAAGACGACTTGTTAAAGAAGCCTCTGTGAGGAAAGCAGAGAGTCCCTTGTGCCCATTAAATGATGCCACATCCGCTGGTGTGCTTCCTGAAGATACGGCTGCACCTGCTGCTACAAGAACAGCAACCATCTTGTGTCTGGAGAACAGGCCAAACAAGTTCAATACATATAATTAGAGATATAATTATAAACTTGTCCAAAATAAAATTACAAAACTGAATTTACCTGCCACAAAATGCAGCCCAGTGAAGTGCAGTCCATCCTTGAGCATCTCTGTGATTTATATTTACACCAGCAATTAAGATTGGCTTTATCGCCCAATCATATCCTAGAGCACCTACCAGATGCAGAACACCCTGCCCTTCCTCATCTAACACATTGGGACCTTTCTCAACATCTCCTCCTTTACGGAGAAGCCAGGTATCCAGCTTTTCTGTCATCAAGTTTTCAAGGAGCTGACCACTCTTATAATCAGGGGCAAGTTCATGATCATCAGCCAACTTTAGCAACTCCGACCATGAATCATTATTCTTCGTGGGGTTAGAAGATAGAGTGCCCAGCTGGAGCTCATCTTGCCCCAAAGATAATAATTTACAAAGACGAATCTGGAAATGTGCTTTGTTTGTAGCATCATGTGATCTTGGAGCACCCGTGTGTTGAGTGCCACTCGGTCGATATTCAAACTCTCGTACTTCACTGCAGGGCACCCTGTTGGAGCAAGTCACACAAAAAGGGACCCTGCCAGGCTTCTGCGACGGAGAATAACACCTGAGAGTTCCTTCGGCTAATAGCTCTGCTGGAACTTCGACTTCTCCAAACATACATGACCACTTTATAACTTTATCAGAAGCTCGGGTTAGGAACCTACCAGTAACAAGAACCTGCATGATACAACACACTTTGTAAAAACCAGAACCAGATAAAGAACACCAATTCCCTCCGAGACACAAGGACATTTTCTATGGGGAAAAGTAAATTTTTTGTCCCTCAACTCTTTTGAAAATAGAGAAATGGTCCCTTAACTTCAGAACCAGCAAAACTTAATCCCTCTACTTCTAAAACCAGACAAGTTTAGTCCCTCATGCTGTTTTAGGTGGTTTTGTTGCAAACGTTGTGTGGTATTATGGTATACACTCTACAGAGAAAGAAAAGTGAGAGCCAGAGAAGGTTGCGCGCTGCAGGTCTCATCCCGCTCCACATCGCCACTGACGCTCCCCATCACCACTTACACCACCACCTCATGACCGTAAGTTGAGCGCTGCCCCGGCCGGAAGGGGCGGCGTCGATCGTGGCCGACAGCCACCGCGCAGAGTCAAAACAACTTCACGTCGGCAGAAAACCACCCGAGGCGGTGCGAGGGACTAAACTTATCCGGTTTTAAAGTTGAGGGACTAAACTTATCCGGTTTTGAATGTTGAGGGAATAAAATTTACTGGTTTTGCAGTTGGAGGACCATTTCTATACTATCAAAAAAGTTAAGGGACGGAAAATATACTTATCCCTTTTCTATGTAATATGTATGACACTCCCAAGTTTTTTAATCTTTATAAGAATGAAGGATAAGTGTAAGAGGACGCACCCTAGTCCTTGAACTTGCATATGTCCAGTTTGGAGAAAAATCAATTATAGTAAACAGCTGATCTTGTGCAAGCATTGAGCCCAGAGTAAACTGATCCACTGCAGCAAATATACCATCAGTAGCACTTGCAAGCTGAAATTCAGTAGTTCTACAGGTGAGTACCATGAAAAAATTGAAGCCCGATAGTAATAGTAGCAATAAAATTCAGGGGAAGTCAATAATAGTATAACATCGATAGCATGGAAGTCAAGAAGATGCAACTATTCACAGTGTATAAATCTGCTGGTATTGCAAAAACTAGCAAAAGAAAAAAAAAACTAGTTCTATCCATGGAAACAAAATTAGAATGTCATATTTTAAATAAAGTAATACAAAATAATATTACTATGGATGTTCAAAGAAAAAATAAATACATGCCATTGTCATAAAAACCCTATAGTGGTCTTTTTTGAACCATGCATGAGAACTGCATGTGATCATTATAGAAGAAGAAGAAGAAGAAGAAGAAAGTATACGACAACCCCACCTAAAAACGACAGAAAAATAGCGCTATGCGAACAACGACTAAAGACACTTGGCTCCTACTTTGTACCAATTGTTTGGCACCACACTTAATCTGGGCCATGTTTTTTTTTTGCGGGTTAATCTGGGCCATGTTAACGGTTGGAAACATAATCTGTACAAAGTGGCTATATATAATACACCATAAATCTACTTTAATAACACTAGGTAACTGAAAGGTGGGAGAAACAAACATGTCAGTACTAGCTATGCTCTATTAGCTCTGCAATATCACTACAGCTGCATAGTCTAGCATTTGCGCCCTAAAATTCAATTTTCTCATATATATTTCCCTACAAGAATATTTTCAGCCGTTGAGCACATCATCTTCATGCTAAAAATAATTCAAGCTACATTTAAGCGAAATGAGCAACAATACAATTGATCAGAACAAACAATTAATATATGTAAGGAACTTTGTCGCATTATTTGTTTCTAGTCTGATACTGTCTATTAGAGAAATATCTGACTGAATTTTGAGAAGAACCCCACTCCATTTCAAAAATTAGTGCGTAGGTTACTCTGTTAAAAAATGTCATGTGGATTAGTATTGTTAATAAAGGGTTTTTAGGTAGAACATTATTTGGATTTTACTTCCATCCAAATACATTGATTTTAAATATACATTCTATTTTGCAAATTTATGAATCAAGTCAGGCTTTGGAAGTACAAGTTGACATGTGCTCCATAGATTAGACACAATTTCATGGGTAGTATGCCACGACCTATGTTGCAAAGGGTGTAGCCGTGCAGATCCTTGTGCACCATGGGTGGTGCAGAGATGTGGTTGGGATGAAAAGCCTCCTCCTTGCAACAAAATATATCAATAGTTATAGGTAGGTTTAGATGAAAAAACTCGCCTTGTAGCTGGTCTCTCCTGGTGTGTTAGCCGTATCTTGATGCAGTTCAATCGGGGCATCTTCAGCCTGTTCGAACAACCCATTAAGATACCTTTACCTCATTTGTTGGCTCAGAGCAAAAATAGTGCAAATGGAGAAGTACACCAGCTCACAAGATTAAGTTTTCTTGGAGGAATGACATTGATGCCACTGGAGTGACCTTACCTGCTGCGAAGTAATCAAGTCGGTTTTGATATATCCAGCTAGAGTTTCTGTTTCCTTGAGTCTACTGATTATGTATTGTGTATCCGGTCTCTTCGCGGGGTTGAAGTCAGTGCACTCTAGTCCTATCTCAGCACATACTCGTACCTGGTCCAGTTGTACATCACTTTGTGATCTCTCCAACATGTTCCTCCAACTTTCAACTACCTACGCATTGGATATGTGAGTTATGAAAAGAAGCACCATCTTTTTAAATGCAAAATTAAAGCATTTATTACTGAATACTAGGCCCAAACATGATGTCAAGAACATAGATAGACAAAACCAAACCAATTACAGGGGTGGCGGCGGAAACCAGGGAGGCGGCCCCGAGCCACGGATCTAGTGTTGGCCTGCTCATCAGTGTGAAACGAGGTTTATCACGGCTAACAAGGTGTCGGCGCGTGAGGGATTCAGGCCCTAGTGCCTTGATCTGGTAGTCGCGTCGGCGGCTGCCCTTCTTGCGCGATAACTGCAGCCAGTGCGGCAGTGGGTGCTCCTTGGTAGCGCCCAGAATTGGGCAGTGGCCCCTATTCTTCGACACCGATGGCCTTCGTTATCGTGTGGGTGACTCAGAGACTAGATCTCCAGGGGTGATGACCTTTCAGAGGCTAGCGGTGATATGGGATGTCCCCTTCATCATCGGATTGGGTTTGACGCAGCCCAACTGGTGAGACATCCACCTCTTCCAGAGGCGTCAAGTCATGCCTGTTGATAGCAGGTGAAGCCACCAGCGGGTGCTACGCGTGACATCTCATCCTTAGTCGTCAAGTCATACCTGCCGCTGGCAGGTGAAACCACTAGCGGGTGTTATGGGTGACGTCTCAAATGGAGTCGTCAAGTAATGCCTGCCGCCGGCAGGTTCTGCATGGTGGCTGTAGTGGATTTTTCATGGTTTTCTTATTGTTGCGAGATCAAAGGTGGTCCGACAGTGATGGGTAGCGGGGCAGTGTGGGCCGGATGTCTTTGTCTTCCTTTATCTTCTCCAGAGATATCCGGTTATCGACGAGTCGGTAGTCGGAGAAGGGATAATGGTGCAGGCAGCTTGAACAATGAGTATGCGCACTCGGGTAGAAACAAAAAATCTTTTATCTGTCTATATCAACGCGCACCTGCGTCGTGCCCTTGTTCGAGGTGCTGCATCGAAGCAGATCAACGCGTATTCATCACAATTTTTGGTTTCAGCCATTCGATGTCTCAATATTACTGATCACATTTTGTTGCACTCATCATAATATATTCTTCTGAAAAATATTACTCATCCAACTAGCGGACATGGATCAAAGAATATTTCCTGCTTGGGAAAGTCGAAAGGAAATATTGTTTGATCCATGTGTACCCGATTTCTGTTTCCGCTATTCTATGTGTTACCAAGGATAATATTTGGCAAAATGAAAAAGACAGGGAGATTCAGTTATGGACCATTTATTTGGGTTAGAAATCACATTCTGAACCACTTTTTAAAGTGCACGACATTGCACAAAATTTAAAGCTAAAGGCATGATTTAAATCTGGTTCAACATGCTGATTTGTGGGGTTTTGAAGTGCTAAATATTGGCGCTACATAATGAGATTTCAGATGTAGTTCAATGTGTCTTTCTTTTCTATATGTATGGTTGAACCACCTCTTCAAGTGTGGTAGAATAGTGGGTGCCTTGCATGGAGCAGAGGTTGAATCCTAGTTTTCATATTTATAATCTCTAAGTCCTTCAATCAAAATAGATTGTCCATGGTGGATTTATTGATGAAAATGAAAGAGATTATATTATGTTGCATCTAAAAGAAAAGCAAGTAATGCAGTAGTTTTGAAGTACAGCCTAATTTTTCTTACATTCTCAACAGCATGATAACCCTTCTTTCCAGTGAGTATCTCTATGATTATTACACCAAGGCTGTAGATATCAAGCCGGTACGAATGCCGGTATGTGATTTCAGTATGGTCACAGAATTCTGGTGCCATATATCCGCTGAAATATATCCATGTGATTGGATAATGAGCAAGGTAGTGCAGCGTCAGCATAAATCGTAACAGAAAAACGAGATTGAACTTCCAAGATGCTTAGCAAACTTACAATGTTGCAGCTATGACAGTAATAACCCGGCTTTGCATTCCAGCAAAGCACCTAGATAGACCGAAATCAGCAATTTTTGGTATCAGATAATCATCCAACAATATATTTGAGGGCTTTAGATCTAAGTGGACAATATCTTTCTCATGAAGATAATGTAAACCCTGACAAATTCCTGTTATAATATGATAGCGTTCTCTCCACCGAAGTCCATTTGATGTATCTACAAAGGGGAATGGTCATATTATTTGACATACTTCATGTGTTTAATACTCCAACATGTAGATACTATATTATATGGTGAGCACTATATGTGTGATACTGAACCACATAATCTTTAACAAACAAAGATAACGGTTAAAATAAAATTTATGTGCCACATGAATCCTACCACTGATATACTCATGAAGGCTTCCTCTAGGAAGAAACTCGAAGCAGAGCAACCTTTGGTGTACATCCGCCATGACGAATTTTCCATTGTACCTTTCCATACTCCCTTGTCTATCAGCACAATATCCCAGAAACCTAACAACATTTTTGTGCTTCACCATCATGAGACATTCAACTTCTTGCTGGAATTCTTTTTCATGCATATACGTATTGAACATCTTCTTCACCGCCACTGTCCTGTTATCAAGCTTTCCCTTCAGTGAGAAGATGCCTTGTGAGCAACAACACCATTTTTTATATAAAGTTTGATCAAGGGGGTGGCTTAGAGTTAATGTACCTTATAAACCACCGCAAACCCACCCCTGCCAATTTGCTGTTCATCAGAGAAACCGTCTGTGATTTCTTCCAGAAGAGACAATGGCAATGCCTTTGGCTCTGCCGTCTCATCACATAGCATGCACTCCAGTTCCCTTAGTGTAACAGTAGATTGACGTTCCATTAGCAATTAAATGCTACAGTACCCCTGAAACAAGAGCAATGGCATTATTTGTGAGGCTACTAGGCCCAGCTCCACAAGTTGCATAGCAACAATCATATTGTTTCTGATCTTGTTTGAATTTCGCGTACACTCCAATCTTGTTTGAACTTAGTCCCATCTGACAAAGACTCATTAAACGGGATTAGTGTTTCCAAAAATGGACACAAATAGGTAGATATTGCAGACAGCAGTTGTCGGTATTACATACTGTGAAAGAGAGCAATATTAATCAGTTGTTTGCCATCTTTGCCCACTGTTAGGTAATCTTGCCAGAGTCGTGCATGCAAGGGAGTAACTATTTAAATAGGATTAATCTAATAGTGCTTAGGCTAGTACGCGCCGTATGCAGCTAGTTGTTGTAGTTTGGCCGTATAGCAGCCTCTGTCGGGTTGGACTAGAGTTTAGAACGAATGGGTTGGACTAGAGTTCCTGTACAAATAGGGTATAGGTAGTTGTATCCGTTAGCATAGGTTTGGGACGAATGCATTTATATGTGTGTTAGTCTGTAGCAGGTCATACGTTTGGTATATGTGATTGTAAGAACTGAGAAACAAAGATAGAGAACAATAAGGAAAAATTACAAAGCACGACAGGTGCCTCTGCCCAATGTTTTTTGTTCACGTGTGTTCGTCTTTCATGTGATCGGTCGTGAGCGAATTCCAACACCCACAGTTACTAAATATCCAAACGTGCTTGACAGCACTCTTGTGTACGGTATGTCCTCCGATTTATATATAAGTTGTCAAATGGTACGCCTACTACTACTTCGGTTGCAGTTTCAATTAGTAGAATAAATGCCTGAGGTGATTACATAGGCAACTAGAATAAAAAATATATCCAGAGAAGATCAAGGGTCAAAATACCCTCATTTCAAGAAGAAAAATTGTAACTACCTGGCGAAGCCCAAGATTCAGCTGATACTGTCCAAGCTAGGACAGTCGGTCATTTCTCGAACTATCAAAGGGAGCAGAGCGTACAGTATAGCTCAATAGAAGTGAGGTGAGGTCAGAGAAGCTCTCAAAGAGAGAGAGAGAGACAGAGATGAAGCTAGGGAGACGTAAATTAAAGAAGTGACTACTGATATCCAATTCGGTGCTCAGGCTCATCAGCTCTCCCACTACTAAGTCTCTTTCTCCTTTTCATGTTCCCTACTATGTTTTTCCTCTGTTTTTCTTTTACTTCGTTCTCTCATATATATAACATGCTGCATTGGAATTTATAATGTACTATTCCCTAAGCTGCTAAAACGACAAATATTATGTTACAGAGGGAGTAACTAATAAGGTGAGAAATCACGAAAAAGGTGAAGCTAAATAAAGGTGAAGTCTGAAAGACAATCACTTAAGTTGAACCAAAACTGAAGAGTCCATTGTGCAATATAGCGACAAGTATTATTTGCCACATGCCGTTGATACAATCTGCTTTTCATAGTACATGTTTCAACGGAAAAGGCCACACGAATCAGTAATCTTTTCCATCCATTCTTGGCTACGTAATTTATTCCTCTTAGTTCCCTTGTTTCTGGTACCAGTGTTTTTCACACATTTCATAGAGATGTCATATGCATACTACAAAAGCAACAAAACTTCAGTCTAAATTCAGAATAGTGACTACTCTGATCTGAATCCGTGAAAATAACAGAAGCACCATAAAAAAAATAGGCCCATTTATTAGCAGCAAGCATAGCAAGCAAAAACAACAAGCAGCAGCAAGCAAAGGTTACAGAAGGTACATCGATCCTTCATCACCAGCACAGCAGCAGAGAATTCTTTTTTTTGACCGAGGGTGTTTTTTATAGATTCATAGTGCAACATCTAGGGACAATCATAACGAGTACACACTCGGTCTCTGTATTACTGTACAACACGTACACACAGGCGCGCGCACACACAAAAAGTTCAACCTGACAAAAAGCACAGTCATAGAAGACCAAAGCTACGCTTAGGCGGATGAAGAAGCAAGAAAACCAAAGCAATGAGAACAGCGATTGACAATGTACAACAGTGACCAACCGCGCTAACAAACTTTTGACAACAGAAGGACTTCGAAAAAGGTTTTTCAAAAAGCAACGCCTTAAGGGAACGCCAAACAAGCGCTACCGTCCCCGGAACAAACCACCGAATGCCAGATCATGGGTTTTCACCTTATAAAGATCAAATCCGAGCAAACTGCAAGCAATGTCATCATCATGGTTACGACCCAAGAACGTTGCCATTGCCATGTATAACCAACTAGGGTCACAAGAGAGTTTGCACGCAGGAGCTAAAGACTGGTTACTCGACAAGTACCACCCAATCAAAGTCAAAATATATTGTCTCACTCTCATCTACTTGCCTTGTCCCAATAGTTGCATATACGTACAGTCCCCACGACAATCGATGACCATGTCTACATAGGTAGGCTGGTGAGACTTGACAAGAACCACTCGCCACCACCCGAAGAATTATTTGATTGGAAGGAAGGATTGCAACACCGCCAAATCTAGAGTTCAAGATACCATCGCCACAAGTGGTAGCCAAGGCTGATCTGCTTTAGACGACAGCATCACTCGCTTCTACTAGCTCTGTTGTCATCCCTTATTGACGCAGATCATACAGGTTGAAGTGTTGAATCTTCTCTGATGAGCAGCATGCTGGCCAGAATCATGTCACCACTCACCATCCGACCTTCTGCGCGAGACAGAGCAGAAGACCACCATGACCCCGCTTTTCCGGGCTAAGATCTGGGCAACAACCAACAGCTGCGCTTGCCCACACAGCGTCAACCTAGACTCCATGGCGGGGAAGAGAGGAGCGCTCACACGGTCTTGCCATGGAACTAACAGCGCCACGAGCGGCTGCTTCCATTGGAAATATGGCGTGACAAAGAGTGGTGGGCTTGTGGCGTCAAGCACCATAGTTTCGATCTGGGCACCCACAGCTATCCTTCCTCCGGATCCATGGAGCGCCCCCTTCGCTGCAACCAGCCGCCGCCAGTACCTCGCCATACACCACCCAAACTGCCACGGGGAAGGAATCCCGCCGCCGCGCCGTCGAGCCCGGCGGCATGGAGGAGAGAGCGCACAGGAAACTACCCGAGAAGACGGATCCAGTCGGCGCCCTCGCGGACGACGCGGGGGCAATCACACGAGCAGCAAACAAAACTAGAAAGTGAAAGGGAAATAGGAAAAAGTGAATTATAGGAAAAAACCACAGAATTTTCACAAATTCTTGTATTAATAAGAGAGCTTGCGTATGTATAGTAGGAGAATTATAGGAAAAACAACATACTGTGACAGGAATTTACGAGAAAGCCGGTGCCTTGTACGCACGTCGGAGAGGAGGTTTTCCACCACCTGGTTGGTTCACTTGACCAAGTTGAAGACAGCCAGGTCGCCCCTCGTCCAGAGAAGCAGCAAAGTGCTCGGTGAGCTTCGTGAGTGAAGCCCTACCTTGTGACCACCTGGTTCATGCGGCAGGTCGGCTTCAGTTGAGGCAGGGTCGCGTGGTGGGGGGTGGGCCGGCGGCAGGTGAGTGGAGATTGTTAAACAATTGAGCATTTTGGCACCTCTGCACGTCCTGTTTCCCCGTCTAGCCCCCGTCCCAATGATATGTCTAGCATCGTCGGAGGGCGTGTGAAGATGTGTCTTCGGCGAATCTCGTGGATTCGGCCAGTGGTTGTCTTTGGTTGATCCGCTCGGATCCGGTTTTTCTTCGTCTTTGTTCACGTGTCTTCATGTTGGATTCTTTTGATCTAAGTTTTTTTTCATCGGCGGTGGTTGCTCATCTAGTGTGTTGGTCTTATGGGGCCTTAGCACGGCGATTTCCCATTTGTCTACTACAACAAGTTGCGCCGGCTCCAACGAAGGAGGCGGGATGACAGCGGCGCACCTTTGACTCGCTTCGATGCTTGTAGTCGTGCTAAGTGGTCTATGAATCTGTATGTAATTTTCATTACTTCTGGTGTTCATTATACTGTCATGATCGGAGATGAATAGATTAAAAATTTCTCAGGAAAAAAGATTAGACACGGCTCATGATGTACCCGTAAACTGAATATTACTTAATTATGGGCGGCTGTCCATTCTGAATATTACTTGTCTGCACTATATATTCATCGTGTTCATAAATCTATTCGGAGTTACGTCTTTCCGTGCAGCTTTTGAGGACTTTTGGTTACAATCCCATGTGCTTTGCTCCTTTCTCTGCACGGAAGGTGCAGATTTTTCTAAAATGACACACTGGCCGCCCATCCGGAAATCCATCGATATCGACAAAACATCGGGGTAGAGTGGGCGTACAAAGGAACCCTTAAGGCATCTTGGAGGCGGCCCCTTAAACCTCCCGCAATCGTCCGGATCACGTGAGCGATATAACATCGATCTGTATTAGTCCGCGAGGCGATCCCAACGCGATTTCTCTCGGCGAACCAAAGATAAAAATGGAGAGGTTTGCAGGAGTTCGGACCGATCCCAAGCTTGTTTCTGACCGCCCTGTCCCATCAAAAAAATACCTCACACCTCCGCTGTAGAGTGCACCACTCCGCATCGGCATTGAAGATGGCTCAGGGTCGACATGACCTCTCAGTGCCTCCGCCATTGAAGTTGCGTGCTGGCTGAGGGTGTCGCCCACTGCACACCCGGCTGAACACGCCTCCTCGCCACATTGCTACGCCTTCATTAATTCCGCGTGGAAGCCGAGAAACCTTCTCCGGTCACATGTCCGCCCCATGAGAGGGCCGGCATTAAGCAACGCCGGCCGAGCTCGCCCCGTCCGCCGTCTATTTATATGAGGCCAGCTCCCATCTCCTCCTATCTTTCACCATTTTCCCCACTCTTCTCATGGCTTCCGAAATGCAGTTCTCCGGCATACAAGTAGCTGGGTGGCCCGCCGAGCCCACCGGATATGAGTGAGCCAGCTCGCCGCTCCACCTTCCGTGCCTGACCCGCTAGAGCAAGTTGCCGCCCCAAGCCGCCTTGTGGTTCAAGAACTCGCTACTCCAGGCCCACTAGATGAGAAGTGGCGGTTTGCTCCATGGCGGCACAGCGAGGAGCACGGCCGCCATCGCTGCCGTCGACGACCTCGCCTCCCATGTCAGTGGCCACGCCTTCCGCGCCTGCAACCGTGCCTCCCATGCCTACGACAGTGACACGCAGGTAGAGACAGAAGCCCGGTGCGCGGAGAGCAACGAGTAGGTGGCCGGCGCTTCCGCATCCACTGGCATCATGAGGAGATGTAGAGCACGGGAGTTCGCCGCCGCTTGGGTCTCATGAAGGCCACTGCCTAGGCGATGCCGGTGTACATAGTCGGAGTCTTTTCCGGTTCTTCTCTTTCGAGGACATCCGTCGATGCTACATGGACTCCATGGAAGTTGAGTCGCCACCTTCCCCTCCCGCTGCAGCATCCGTCGGTGGTTCCACTCTGATGAGTGGTGGGGAAGCGAACCCTCCTTTTCGCTGAAGGATATACCTTTGGGGATCCTGTCAGAACGGTGATTGGGCTACCGGGCATGAGGAAGACAAAGGGATCCACGGGTTACGATTTAGATTAGGTATTAATTATAGCTCCAGAGCCAGACTAGCACCGCTTATTGATGTAAATGTAATGAAATCTAGATGTTTATATGAAAATCTGCCTTTTTTATATGTAATTCGTTATGTTTATATGAAATTTAATCGTGTTTGCATGAATTTTGTCTAGTTAATTTGAGTTGTTGTGAAAATTATATGGCTAGCCCTGAATGACGTCCCCGTATTCACGTACACAGACTGATCCCCTGCCACAGAGAGATGTGGAGATTTTTGCCAGTTAGGCCTTGAAGATGCCTTTAGTTGCCTTGGTCTCGGATGATGCGAAAAGATGCTCGCTCGCTATCTTGGGGGAAACGCCGGCTGCAGTGTTCGTAAAAACAAACGAATGAACGTGCCATCACGTGATTGGGATTTTTTTTTTCTGTTGGTGCACGCGAATTAGTGGCCCCTCCTGGTGGGTAATCCGGCCGGCCGGTCGCATTTTCCTTTTCTTTTTCCTTTTTTCTTTTTGATTTGACGGGACCAGTGGCGGAGACAGGGGGACCAGCAGGGGCCCTGGCCCCCCTAACATTGTTGTATTAAGCCTAATATGCATGCTAATAGATGTACAATGGTTGCAAAAATGATGTATTCTTATGAGCTGGCCCTCCCTAGCAAGGATTTACTACACTTGGCCCTCCTCATACTATATTCCTGGCTCCGCCACTGGACGGGACTACCGGGATGGGTGGGTTTGCATATTTGTTTGGTACAGCCGTCCAAAGCATGGTCTGTAGTTTTACCAGGGAAAGTGAGGAGCTATTGCAGTTTTCATCCTTAATCAGCCAAGCACTCTACTAACAGAGTACTTTTTTTTCACAAAGGAGGTTAAAACACCGGCCTCTGCATCAATCGATGCATACGGTCATCTTTATTTATTATTCAACAAAGGTCTAACATGAACATACATCAAGCCACCCCATGCCACCACTCACATCTAAAAAACTCGATAATATGGAGGGCTCTCGCTCCCGTATCTAAAACCAGTGTCGTCGCCGATCCATCTACATAATGTATCGGAACTAATACCGGTGCAGCAGACAATAAGCTTACATCACGTGCACACGTTTTACAAGCCGTCATTATCATCGGACCGCTTACCTATCTTCAGGAGATAGATTTGAATCATCCTTGCCGGTATGTCGATGCCACCATGGCGCCCGACGACGCTACCATCCTGCGCTTGTCCATCCAGACGCAAAGGATCTGTCGGAGTTGGCGGCAGCCGCACAGTTCTGGCGGCAAAGAGCGGCGTCGTCGGGCAGCGGAGGTGGCTGGGCGATGAAGAAGGGGCGAAAATGATAGGTTAGTGAATCGGACCTACACTGATTTTTACTAGATATGGTAGTTTTTTCTATCATGTGGGCCTAAAGGATACTGTTGTCGTATGCCTAATGGGCCACACTATATATAAAACGAAAGCACGCGGGTAAAAAACTCCGAAAAATGTCTATGTCGTACGAGAATAATTCTATGCCAGCGGTATGCTCAAATCAATGTGGTACCAAATTGTTCGACGCCACCACTATTTAGAAAAAATAGTACTAGCGTTGGTAGGAGTTGGTGCGCCACCAGCAAAAGTTGTGGCTAACAATTTTTCCACTGGTGGTGAACTGATGATCATCAAGACCAAATGCTGATTGCGCGACAACATGCAAAATTAGTACAACAGAGTTGGGTGCATTCAAACTTATTTTAAATAATACACTAGAGTTCTGTGTAACACATATATTCTTACAATAGCACACGCTCATTCCCAATACTAGAAAGAATACAACATCACTAAAAAATCACTTCCGGGCAAGCAAAACTATCGAGGGTATGTCGCCGATAACACCACCTCTTGTTCTTGGCTATAGCACCTGCTTGCTTCACTTCACTTTGGTCGTTTGCTAGTCGATGGACAATTTGGTGCTGCATGTTTCTTCCCGTTTGTTTCTTCTATCAAATCACCCATGACATGCTCCTTGGGCGCTTGGAGAGCTTCGAGCACCATCTCCACTTGCCTCATGGTTGGTCGCTCCTCTGCTCTCAGTTTCACGCACGACACAGCTAGATTAGCTACGTCTTCTACTTCACTACCTCCCTCTTCTACAACTGGTGGGTCTAGTATTTCGGATACATTGCCTTCTGCAAGTAGTGTAACGAACTGCATGACAAGCCCAACGCCTTCATTGGATCTATACAAAGATGGCTTCCTCCTAGTAAGCAATTCAATAAGAAGAACTCCAAAGCTATATACATCGCTACTTTCTGTGAGGCGTCTGCTATAATAATATGTAGGATCCAAGTAACCTATAGTTCCTTGCACTGCAGTTGTTGTTCCTGTTTGATTCATGGCAATGTACCTTGAAGCTCCAAAGTCTGACACTTTTGCTGTCAAGGCATCATCAAGAAGTATGTTGGAAGGCTTGATATCTCTATGTATTACGGGGACTGAAACAGCACAGTGAAGGTATGCAAGAGCTTTGCATGTTTCGCTTGTGATCCTTAACCTATCTTTCCAAGTTAACGATCTTGGTTCTTCCGTGTGAAGATGATCACTAAGTGTTCCATTGGAAATGAACTCGTATGCTAATAAAGGGACTTCTGTCTCGAGGCAACACCCACGAAGCTTTACAATATTCCTATGGTTGATCTGTGAGAGTATCGCAACTTCATTGATGAACTCGTCAATTTCTCTTTTGACAACTATATTTGACTTCTTTGTAGCCACAACATGCAAGTCTGACAAGATCCCTTTGTAGACAGTGCCATGCCCTCCACCACCAAGCCTGCGAGCTTGATCAAAATTGTTGGTAGCCTTCTGTAGCTCTTCTAACGAAATGAGCATCCTCTCTGCGATGTCTGCCCTATGAGATACCAACTGCTTCAGCAGTTGTCCACGGTTTTGGGTAAAGAACTTCCATCTCAACATCTTCACCTTTTGTTCCTTAAAATCACTTGACAATACGAGTATGCGAAGAACCAAAAGTAGAATGAATGGGCCACTTGCAGCCGACAAACCAATTATTAAGGCCAAGTTACCTGAAAGTTAAACAATCGCCGAGCCGATTGACCTCGACATCATAGGACGTGCTGCTGGACAAGATGGACGACTGGCAGCAGCCCAAGTTGGAGCAGCTGTTGGAGTTGTAGTCTGCGGCGAAATACTGGGCGGGGAGCGGACTACCATTGTCGTCAGTAAATATGGGGCAGAAGGAGGCGCACCGATTGACGATATTTCCCTTCCACCGCAGTGTCGCCTGCACGTTGCACCCGGTGAGGATAATCTCGTTGGCCACCTGCTGCAGGGAGTACGGCGCCCCGCCGATGGCCTCGGTGTAACCGAGGCTCAACCGGCCAGAGCCGCCGCTGCTCACGTTGATGTTGATGGCTTGTAGTTTGTGGCTGACTACGCGCATCGTGAGCTTCTCTAGGGAGATCTCGACCACCTCGAATGCACCAGCGCCACCATCGCCGAGGAGCAGCCGCGGGGGTTTGCTTCCGCGGTCGTCGCAGGTGAGCTTCAAACCCGGCCAGTAGCACTTCTTGGGTCCCATGCCAAACGGGTACGACACGCTAACGTCGCCGCAGCGGGTCTGGAAAACATGTTATGTGAAGTTTCAACTTTGGTGTGAATATTTATGTTTATGAGACATCTGTGAAACTATAACAAAACTTATTCATACATTAAGTCATGTCTTATGGATCTCTGCAAATGCACACGAGACATTCTGGTAGCTACATGCGAGATTGGTTTTTGAGCTTTTTGACGCTTCAAAACCCAAATTACAAATTTAATTCTAAATTTTTTAGAGAGCACATGTGGTGGGCTGTTTTCTGTTTGGATTTCGTCCAATCCCTATTGAAAGCAACATTAGCCAGCTAGCGTTTGTTTGAGTGGTTTAGATAGCTCTTGTGGCCCTCCATATTAATAGATGCACAGCTATATATATTTGATTGGTTCAAAATGGGATTGAGTCCTGATATTTTGGGGACAAGATTTTTTTAACTACTCCATTTATTATAGGTAGAGATACCAAATTATTTGATTGGCTGGAAATGTTAGTGAGTCGAGATATTTTGGTGTATGTTTTATACTTGTAAAGAAGGTGGTAAGCAAACCGCGGGGGGAAACTTATTAATAAATTAAGTCATTTATTATGAATCTCTTCAAATGCACACGAGACATTATGGTAGCTACATGCGAGAATTGTTTTTGAACTTTTCGATGATTCAAAACCCAAATTTGATTTAATTTTATAAATTCAAGTGAGCACATGAGGTGGGCTGTTTTTTTTTTTTGGATTTGGCCCGTTCTCCGATTCTACCCATAGTCTCCCACGTGGCTGACACGTCCCGCTTGGGCCTCATACCATTCGTCGCCCCACGCGCGGTCTGGGTTGTGACGGGATGGATTGACTTGTCGCTAGAGTTAGCTAATTCAGTGGGTATACTTCTGCTACATAGCTGTAGACGAGTAGTACACATCTATACTCTATACCACTGATTAACGTCAACACGCGTGAGGCCGCCACCTTCATTGAAAATATGTTGAGTGAACTGAAAATCTTTTATGAATCCAAAATATGTTATGTGAAGTTTCAAATTTGGCACAACTATTTATGTTTTTGAGGCATGTGTGCAGAACTAGCAAAAGCAATCATAAATTAAGTCATTTCATATGAATCTCTGCAAATGCACACGAGACATTCTGGTAGCTACATGCGAGAAGTTTTTTTCAACTTTTTGACGCATAAGGTAGAGTGATTTTTTATATGGATTTGGTCCAATCCCTGTTGAAAGCAACATTAGCCGGCTAACGTCTGCTTGAGTGGTGTAGATAGCTTTTGCAGCCATCCACATTAATAGATGCATAGCTATATATCCAACTTATTTTACTGGATGGAAATGAGATTGAGTCCAGTTATTTTGAGGATATGTTATATTTCTTTAAAGAAAGTACTCCACTTTACTACTGGCAGAGCTATCCAAATTGTTTGATTGGTTTGAAATGTTTGTGAGCCAAGATATTTTGGGGTATGTTTTATACTCCCTTTATTCCTAAATATAAGACCTTTTAGAGATTTCATTATGGACTACATACGGAGCAAAATGAGTAAATCTACACTGTAAAATAGGACTATATACATCAGTATGTAGTTCAAAGTAGAATCTCTAAAAGCGGTAATCCACATCTGAGCACGGGCTCATCTGCACCCGCTCAGAAAAAAAAGGTCTTATAAAGTCTTATATTTAGAAATGGAGTACTTGTAAAGAAGGTGGTAGTGAAGCAAAGTTGACCAAACTACTTCCACATCGAGCATGGTCGTTGTCACAAACACTAGCCTCCGAAAAGACTAGTATACGGGTCCATGGCTTTTTCCGCCTCGTGAAAGCAAAAATGTCACGGTCTTATATGGGGAAGACTTGGACTTGGCAGGTCTCCCCGGGACCCGCACGAAGTTCCGATGAATGAGAACTGAGAACCCTTGGTCAAATAATCTTTTTCTTCTGCCCTTAAAGGCATGTACTATGATTCCATCCTCTCTTTCTCGTGCTAGGCCAGGCACGTTAGTGTTGAGTAACAATGAAGTGAACACAGCAAAATCATGGAGATGGCCCATCCTGCAGGATATTTGCCTTGGTCGATGTTTTTTGACAGGGATTTGTTTAGGTGGTTTATAGTTGCAGATATTGAGAAAGAATTCCATTATAGGATGTATTCCTTTTTTGAGACAGAAATTTACATATTTTAGCAAAGGGAATTTTACATGTAGAAACGGACTTTCTTGCCTATTTTTTTTTTCGAAAAGGAGGATTACCCATGCCTCTGCATTAAAATGATGCATGCAACCATATTTAAAAATTACTAGCAAATATGCCCGTGCGTTGCAACGGGGGACAAAAAAATTATGCGCTAATCAATTAAGTATGACTCAATATCGTGATATATAAGCGTACTCTATTTTAGCGCAATGTCTCACCAAGTCGCCATTTACTTTTTTCTCACCCTCGTCGATGATGGTCGTGATGTCCACGTGATCACACTGCATTCGACGTGGTAAATCACAAGGCTATGAGTTTGCCAGTGCATGACACACTTGTCATTATGTTGCGCAAGAGAACGCCTAAAACTTTAAAAACAAATCTCATTGACCACGAACTACTCCCAATGCCAAGACATATAAAGACATTCGAAAAACTAATCAAATTCTAGACATAAAATGCTTTTGAATAGGTGAACAGTTTTTCGAATGGGCAAACAATTTTGTTTTGAATTTTTTAATTTTCTAAAAAAAACACGAACATTAGTTTTGTTTACAAATTTCTTAAAAATGTATGGACAGTTTCCAAATTCATTAACATTTTTTGACTCAACAAATATTTTTTGCATCGATTAACTTTTTTAAAAATTGGTGAAGAAAGTTTTCAAAAAATATTTATTTTTATTTATGTGAACATTTTCTAAAATTTCACAGACATTTTATTTTTATATTCTCGAATATGTTTTGAATACACAATCTGCTTTCAAAATCATGAACATGGTTTTATTTCCCAACCATTTTTTTCCAAACTGTGAATTTATTTTATAATTTGCGAACAGTTTTGCAAAGCCACCAACATTTTTTGAAACTGCAAATTTATTATGATTTTCTAACATTTTTGAATACACATATTTTTTATGATTTCTCGAACATATTTTCTGGAAACTCGCAACTTTTAAAATTTAAGGAATCCAAATTTATTTAAAGGAGAAAGAAAACAGAATGAGAAAAGAGAAGACAAAAATATAAAATAAAAACAAATAGGGGAGCGACGCATTGAACATGGGCCGGCCCATGAAAGGATACATGGAGAAGACATGCGTGAGAAAGAGAGATAAAAATTGTGGGAAACGGGGATCGAACCCTGGTCTCCTGGCTTCAATAGCGAAGCGTGAACCACTCCGCTATTTGTCGATCTCTGTTTTCTACGCGACTCTCTTCTATAAAACAACCAATCGCGCGGTGGCTTTTAATCCGAAAAATTGAATCGTTTTCTTTACTTATGGGTGGCATGGTGGGTAATTTGTAGCAACTTCGGGGGTATTTTGTTTGACGGACGGGCTGAAACCCTATTTTCTTTATTATTAGGTATAGATTAAACACAGTCTGACAAAGCAGATAGATGGATGGACCCAAAGCATCCTTCCTGGCAACCTAAATCGCTATACCTACAAGTCAGATGGAGTGCACTGGTGCATCCACGCACGCCATTTAATCCGGTGGCCTCACCAGGCTGCCCCGCGACAAGCCATGAACACCAACTGGTCTAGCAGACCGTCAGCGTGTATCGCATGGGCACGCTCTCGAGTCTGCCACCGCCATCTTCCACCATCTCATTTTCAGGAGAGATCAATGGATAGGCCTTGCCAGGCCCAATTGTTGTCGATGCCACCATGACGCCAGACAGTGCCACCATCCTATGCGCGTCCATCCACACACTTCCAACTCCGGGACCTCGCCGCACGACGCCGCCGAGACCTGCCGTCGCCAACGTGCTAGATGACACACCGCACAACCTCATGCACCCTCCAGTCAGCACCTGCTCGAAGACAACGCCCTCGGGAAGGAGAACGTTGAAGGAAATATGCCCTAGAGGCAATAATAAAGATGTTATTTGTATTTCCTTATATCATGATAAATGTCTTTTATTCATGCTAGATTTGTATTAACCGGAAACTTAGTACATGTGTGAATACATAGACAAAACAGTATGTCCCTAGTATGCCTCTACTAGACTAGCTCATTGATCAAAGATGGTTATGTTTCCTAGCCATAGACATGAGTTGTCATTTGATCAACGAGATCACATCATTAGGAGAACGATGTGATGGACAAGACCCATCCGTTAGCTTAGCACTATGATCGTTTAGTTTTACTGCTATTGCTTTCTTCATGACTTATACATGTTCCTATGACTATGATATTATGCAACTCCCGAATACCGGAGGAACACCTTGTGTGCTATCAAACGTCACAACATAACTGGGTGATTATAAAGATACTCTACAGGTGTCTCCGAAAGTGTTCGTGGTGTTGGCATAGATTAAGAATAGGATTTGTCACTCCGAGTGTCAGAGAGGTATCTCTGGGCCTTCTCGGTAATACACATCATAATAAGCCTTGCAAGCAAATTACTAATGAGTTAGTCACGAGATGATGTATTACGAAACGAGTAAAGAGCCTTGCCGGTAACGAGATTGAACTAGGTATTGAGATACCGACGATCGAATCTCGGGCAAGTAATATACCGACGACAAAGGGAACAACATATGTTGTTATGCGGTTTGACCGATAAAGATCTTCGTAGAATATGTAGGAGCCAATATGAGCATCCAGGTTCCGCTATTGGTTATTGACCGGAGATGAGTCTCGGTCATGTCTACATAGTTCTCGAACCCGTAGGGTCCGCACGCTTAAAGTTTGATGACGATCGGTATTATGAGTCTATGAGTTTTAATGTACCGAAGGTAGTTCGGAGTCCCGGATGAGATCACAAACATGACGAGGAGTCTCGAAATGTCCGAGACGTAAAGATCGATATATTGGACGACTATGTTTGGACACCGGAAGGGTTCCGGGAGGTTTCGGGCATATACTGGAGTACCGGGGGGGTTACCGGAACCCCCCGGGGAGTTAATGGGCCTTAATGGGCCATAGAGGAAAGGGAGAGGAGGCAGCCAAGGTGGGGACGCGCCCCCCACCAGCCCAATCCGAATTGGGAGGGGGGTCGGCCCCCCTTTCCTTCTTCTCCTTCTCCTCCTTCCTTCTTCTCCTACTCCTACTAGGGAAAGGGGGGGGGGGGATCCTACTCCCGGTGGGAGTAGGACTCCCTAGGGCGCGTCGTAGAGAGGGCCGGCCCCTCCCCTCCCCTCCTCCTTTATATACGGGGGTAGAGGCACCCCATAGACACACAAGTTGATCAGTTGATCTCTCCCAACCGTGTGCGTTGCCCCTCTCCACAGAAACACACATCGGTTATACCGTTGCGGTGCTTAGGCGAAGCCCTGCGTCGGTAGCTTCATCATCTCCGTCACCACGCCGTCGTGCTGACACAACTCTCCCGTGAATCTCTACTGGATCAAGAGCTCATGGGACATCGTCAAGCTGAACGTGTGCTGAACGCGGAGGCTCCGTACGTTCGGTGCTTGATCGGTTGGATCGCGAAGAAGTTCGACTACATCAACCGCGTCACTTGACGCTTCCGCTTCCAGTCTACGAGGGTACGTAGACACACTCTCCCCTCTCGTTGCTATGCATCTAGTAGATAGATCTTCCATGATCGTAGATTTTTTTTTTAAATACTACGTTCCCCAACAAACGTCACCGAAGGATCCCGAAACAGGCTTTTGCCCCGCTTTTTATATATAAAGCAACGATCAAACAAAGTACACCACTAAACGATACAGGGTGATGAGGTAACCCCCAGACAACACCAATCCCAGGATAATCAGACCACGCAAGACTCACGCGACTACGCTACCAAGAGAGAGCACGGGAGGAACTGTTTACAACACCATGCTATGACCAATAACACCTAAGTTCCACAACAACGCCCTAGGGAGGGAGAACGACACAACACGTCATCGCTGCCGAGTCCAAAACGGACAAAGGTTTTAACTCGAAACCTAGGCACGAAGAGGAGCACCACAACGTCTTCAATAAGATAATGGTGCCCGTGAACTTGATCCTTTAGAGCATCTCCAGCCGCGTCCCCAACAGGCCCCCCATGCCACTTTTTCGGCGCCGGCGCCGAAAAAATGGCCCAGTCGCGCCCCCAGGAACCCGTTTTTCGCCGGATTGGGCCGAAACTGGCGCCGGCGGAACCAACCCGAACCCGGGGCACTGGGGGTCGCCTGGGGGCGCCGGACGGGTCATTTTTGGCGCGAACTGTGATGGACCCGCCCTGTCAGCGACGCACTGCTTCGTCGTCCTCATCGCCTCGGTTCCCGCGGGAATCAATGCCAAAGTGTGACGACCCCGGCTCGATCGTGCACTAATCATACACGCAATGCACACGATCAAGCCTAAGGACTCACGTGAAGGAATCACAACACAACTCTAAAACATAAATAAATACATACAAGTCATATATTACAAGCCAGGGGCCTCGAGGGCTCGAATACATAACATGATGTCATACACATAGTCAGCGGAAGCGTTAGGTATCTGGGTACAGATACAACACAGTAGAAGATAGGCCTTTTACAAAGGCGGGGCAAAATAAAAGCTACGATCGAAAAGGCGCAGGCCTCCTGCCTGGGACCTCCGATCCTACTCCTGGTCGTCGTCCGCCGGCTCCTCGCAGTAGTACTCGCCGGCCGGGTAGTAGTAGTAGCCAGCCTCGGGCTGGTAGTAGTAGTCGTCAACAGGGGCTGCGGGCACCATGGCTCCGTCGTCTGGTTTATCATGCGGGTAGGACAAAAGAGGAAGCAAAGCAACCGTGAGTACTCATCCAAAGTACTCAGCAAGACTTACATCAGATCTATACTAGCAATGCAATATTTTCAAAGGAGGCTTTATGTGGGTGGACTAGACTGCAGAAAGCCAGAGTAGAGAGGGGAAAAGCCTAGTCCTGACGAAGACTAGCATCTTCAGCGTCTTGCAGCAATGAGAAGGGAGCAGAATAGTCTCATCATTATAATGTTTAGTGTTTGCAGCAACATCAACCTCATATCTCAAGTCACCAGTTCTAGTTGTACCGAAGTGGATACAACTCCGAGTGTCCGTTACCGTAGGACAGGCTATCGATAGATTGTTTCTTCCCTGCAGGGGTGCACCAAGTTACCCACCACGCTCGCTTAACTCCGGCCGGACACACCAACAGGTCGTGCCCGCCCTCGGCTAAACCATACGACGCAACCCGACCGGATACCGCCAGAGAGGATCGAGCACGCCGGACTAATCCTATGCCCCCGGGGGTCATGGCCGTCGCCCCGGACACTCCGCACGTTGCGAGGCCGTTCGGTAGCAGACCTAGCAACCCCTTATACAAGCGCAGTTGCATCCTAAGTCCAATCCGAACGGTCCGCTCAATCGCTGACGTCGTGACGACTCCGGCTGATGTATACGACGCAGAGCACCCACTCACACCCACGTGGTGGTTAGTGCTATCGGACCCGGAGGCCCCTCGGATCAAATATCCAAATCGTTTAGTGTGTTGGGAGCGCGCGGTAACGAGCAGAGCCTACGATACTGTTGGCCCCGTCGTCCCGTCTCGAGGACTTGTGACAAGGACTGGAAAAGACCGGCCACGCCTCGTAGTTATCTCGCGGGTACCCTCTCTGGTCACCCGACTCCACAGCTCACGCCTCAAAGGCACTCGCGGATACCCCTCTGGGTCAACCCGCCTCCATCCAACATGTGCAGTAGTAACTTCAAAGTGTCATCAGACGCACGATACCTTTGGCCGCACGCCTTTGTTCCTGGCGACGTCCGGCCTCGGGGATCGATACGTCTTTAAACACGGTATGGTGAAACAGGGCATCCGTGTGGTTTCTATGCCGATGAGGAATCCGAGGAATCACCCTCGTTGGATTCCTAAGCGACAAGTCCCGTTAAGGTGGTACCGGAGGAATCACCCTCGGCGGTAATCACCATAGCGGATGCACGACAAAAGCTAAGTCGGAAGTGGGAAGAGGAATCACCCTCGGTAACCCACAACGGGCTAGCTATTCTACAAGGACAACATCGAAAGTGAGTTCGGAGGTATCACCCTCGTCACCCGATGTTAACTCTGCGGAGTCGAGCATATTAGGGGGGGTGCGGTGCTGTGAAGAAGGTCAGGGGAAGGGGCTCGATCGGTTGATCGAGGCTAGGGTACTATGCGAGGCAACTACGAGAGTGTGGGGCCATAGCAGTGCTACCCAACCTATACTAAGCAGTTTATGAATAAAGACAGGTATCAACAATTTAGCAAAGACAGGCTATGCAACAGTAATAGGAGCAGTAGCAGTAGCAGCAATTCTAATGCAAGAATTAAGAGAGAATAGACATAGGCGATATCGGAAATGCTCAAGGGGGGGTTGCTTGCCTGGTTGCTCGGTGGCAAAAGCAAGGTCGTCGGAGGGGGAACCAATCACCGGGACAGCGTCGGTCTCGGGATCTGCGTCAGCGCCGGGCTCTACCGAGAGAGAAGAGGGGGAAGAAACAGATAAATACACAAAACATATGCAACACACAGCGTGCTAAGCTAACGTGCAGTGCAGGGTTGCCTAAAAACATGTCTAGGTCATATTAGTTATTTTTAAGAATTTGTTTGGATTTATTTTATTAAAGTTGAGCACTATTCATTTATCGAAAACAGGCCGAAAGTTCCATGTTCATCTAGCTAGGGGCATCTGACAGGAATACGGAGGGCGTATCTAGATTCGTATCGAAATTCTGAGCAATTTTCATATATAAATTATTTTCATCGGAGTTACGGATTAAAAGATATGATTTTCTAAAGTTTATTTGAATTTCTGGAATTATTTTAATTAACAGAAAGGATTTATTGCATCATCATGACGTCATCACTGCGTCAGCAGTCAACAGCCGCACTGGTCAGGTCAAACCTGACCAGTGGGTCCCACCTGTCATAGACAGTGTTCCTAATAGGTTTTAATTTAACTAAATAAAGTTTAATTAGCTGCTGGGCCCCACAAGTCAGTGACTGATAGTTTAACTAATTAAGTTTTAATTATTAAAATGTTCTAATTAGCTAAATATGCGGTGGGGCCCGCGTGTCAGCGACTGGGGCTGCCCAGTCAGCACGTTGACTGGTCAACCCAGTCAACGGGGCCCGTGGGGCCCTCTGGCAGTGACCCAGGGGTGGCCCCAGGTGTGCCACGACGACGGTGGCCGGCGTTTCGCCGCCGACGACGCCAAAACACGGCGGAGGGGTCGGGCCCTCGTCGGAAAACGCGCACAGGCCACCAAATTGGACGGGGCCGGGCGCGTTCGAACGGCGAGACGATGCCGCGTCGATCTACGGCGGTGGCTTGGCCTAAAACGGCCGGTGTCGAGCGCTATGAGCTCGCCGGCGGCGAGGTGTTTCGGGCGAGCGCGGATCCGTCGTTGTAGGGCACTACGAACTACGGGGCTAAGCGCGTTGGAACCACGAGGAGGCACTGAGTGCGTTCCCGCACTCAGATGGCCATGACAGGGGCTGATGCCACGGCGGCGAGCTCCACGGCGGCGGTGCGTTCGGGCAAGAATGGCGCGACGGCTACGGCGATGTAATCGACTGGGAAGGAGAGGGAGGAGATGCGGATGCTCACCGCGGAGCTCAAGAAAGGCTCGTTGAGGGCTTAGTAGCAGCAGAAGCCGCCGGGGACGAGGGAGATCGACGGCGACCCGAGGAAGACGACGAGGACGTAGCGGCAGCTGCAGGGCCTCCTTGCTCCTACTGGGGTCACCAGTCGAAGAGGTCGAGCACCGCGGTCCTCCTGGACATCGCCGCGCGGCACGAGGTGCACGGTGGCCGCGGCTAACGGCGGAGCACGGCGGCGGTGGCGCTCGGCCCCGGATCTGAGAGGGGAAAAGGAGGCGGAGAGGCCAGGCGAGGAGGGGGAAATGGATGGAGAGGCCAGGGGGGACGGCTCGGGGCCGATATTATCCCCTCAGCTCACCTGCTCCGCAGCGGTGGCGAGCTGCGAGCGGCGGTGGCGCGCGCGGCCATGGCGGTGGTGACACGAGGAAGGGGGCAGGTGAGGGAGGTGGGCTGGGCCGGCTCGGCCCAGTAACGGGTAAGGCCTCCAGGCCCTTTCCCTTTATTTATTTACTGTTTTCCTTTATTTCAACAGCAAAGAAGAAAAAGAAAAGGTAGGGCCATCAGATGAGGTTTGAAAAAAGTGTGAGTTGGTCCTAAAATGATGTTGCAATATTTTTCATCACCAAAAATTGGTTTGAGCATATTTGGATCATTTTTGGAATTTACAAAAATGAAAAAGCATTTAATAGTGCTGTTATAACACTGCTTAAATGCCCTAGCCCATTATCTGAGTTGCTGGTGATGTTATTTTCAACAACAGCTTTTGTTTTGGAATATTTGCTAAATAATGAACATTATTCCATAATTTTTGGAACAACTTCATTTTGCATTTGAATTTGAATGGGAGTTTTCAGGGGCAAATTTGAGTTGACTTGTTTAACCACTGTGATTAATATTGTAGATGACCATGACATGGCATGATTAGCAGTTGATCACAGTGATCATTACAAGGGGGTGTTACAAATTCTCCTCCTCTAAAAGAAATTCTCGTCCCGAGAATTCAGGAGGTAGAAGGAAAGAGGTCGGGGTATTCCGCCCGAAGATTTTCCTCGCGTTCCCAAGTGGCTTCATCTTCAGTGTGATTTGACCACTGCACTTTCAGGAACTTTGTTGTCTTCTGGCGGGTCCGACGTTCAGTTTGATCGAGGATGCGGATCGGATGCTCCTTATAAGAAAGATCATCTTGAAGCTAGAGCATCTCGTGATCCACAGCACGATGCGGGGATTCCTTGAAGGATCGACGAAGTTGCGACACATGGAACACATCGTGGATATGCGAGAATTGCGGGGGCAATTGCAATTTGTAAGCCACGAATCCACGTCTAGCAACCACGGGAAAGGGGCCAATGTAGCGTGGAGCTAACTTGCCCTTGATACCGAAACGGTGCGTGCCCTTCATAGGGGTGACTCGAAGATAAACTTGATCACCGGGATGATAAGTCAGACCCCATCGCTTGCGATCATAATTGCTCTTCTGACGGTCCTGAGCCGCCTTGAGATTTTCACGCACGATACGGACTTGCTCTTCGGCGTGTTGAATGATGTCCGGACCAATAACTTGTCGTTCCCCAGTTTCTGACCAATTCAGAGGGGTTCGACACTTACGTCCGTACAGAACTTCAAAGGGAGCCATCTTCAAGCTTGCTTGATAGCTGTTGTTATACGAGAACTCGGCATATGGAAGGGATTCTTCCCATTTCTTACCGAAGGATATAACACAAGCTCGCAGCATATCTTCAAGCACTTGATTGACTCGTTCAACTTGACCTTGGGACTGGGGGTGATAAGCTGAACTCCAGTGAATATGAGTTCCCAAAGCTTCTTGAAAACTTTCCCAGAACTTGGAAGTGAACAGGGAGCCACGGTCCGAACTGATCTCCTTCGGAATTCCGTGGAGGGATACAATTCGGGAGATATACAGTTCTGCTAACTGGCTAGCAGTGATAGTCTCCTTGACTGGCAAGAAGTGTGCAACCTTTGAGAGTTGGTCGACGACGACAAGAATGGCATCGTTACCCTTCTGGGACTTAGGAAATCCAGTAATGAAATCCATCTGCACCTTATCGCATTTCCACAGCGGAATAGGAAGAGGTTGCAGAAGTCCAGCAGGTTTCTGATGTTCTGCCTTCACGCGACGACAGACATCGCATTCAGCCACATAGCGAGCAATATCCCGCTTCATATTAGGCCACCAGTACCTTTGACGGAGATCACGATACATCTTAGTACTACCAGGATGAATAGACAGCGGTGTATCATGTGCCTCCTTCATGACCTTGTCAGTCATTAGGTCGAAACGAGTTACCACAATGCGGCCTCGGAAGTACAAGGTTCCATCTTCGGATATTGAGAAATCCCTGTATTTCGGAAGATGCAGTTCCTGTTTTATAACATCAACGAAAGCATCTTTGGTTTGCGCCACCTTGACAGCCTTCTCAAGATCCGGCTGTATCACAAGGTCATTAAGCGAACCATGTGGAACGATATGCAGATTCAGCTTGCGTAACTCCTCATAAAGACGAGGTTGAGCTCGCTTAACCTTGAGGTTGGTGCTGTATGACTTGCGACTCAAGGCATCGGCCATCACATTAGCCTTGCCAGGGGTATAAGAAATACCACAGTCATATTCAGAAATAGTTTCCAACCATCTCTGTTGGCGGAGGTTAAGATCCGGCTGGGTGAATAAATACTTCAAACTTTGATGATCAGTATAAATCTCACACCGGTTACCGAGAAGGTAATGTCGCCATAGCTTCAATGCAAAGATCACTGCAGCAAGTTCAAGATCATGCATTGGATAATTCTCTTCATGCGGACGTAGTTGACGCGATGCATAAGCAACTACTCTTCGTTCTTGCATTAGGACACAGCCTAATCCTTGACGAGAGGCGTCACAATATATCACGAAGTCCTTGCGAGAATCGGGAGGAGCAAGCACTGGAGCAGAAACGAGCTTGTCCTTAAGAGCTTGAAAGCTTTCCTGGCATTTATCTGTCCACTCAAACTTAACGCCTTTGTGAAGCAGATTAGTCAGGGGCTTGGCAATCTTGGAAAAGTTCTCGACGAAGCGACGACAATAGCTAGCAAGGCCGAGAAAACTTCTCACTTGCTTGACATTCTTCGGAGGAGTCCAGTCAAGAATAGCCTGAACCCGTTCCGGATTAACGGCAATGCCATCCTTGGAAATCACATGTCCAAGGTAGGTTACTTCAGAAAGCCAGAACTCGCATTTGGAAAACTTAGCATAAAGCTGATGCTCTCGCAGCTTCTCCAGAACAAGGCGAAGATGTTCGGCGTGTTCTTCCTTGTTCTTTGAGAATACCAGAATATCATCCAGATATACCACGACAAACTTGTCGAGGTAATCCATGAATATATAATTCATCAGGCGGGAGAAGGTAGCTGGAGCATTAGTCAGTCCAAAAGACATGACGGTGTACTCATAAGAACCATAGCGGGTAACAAAGGCAGTCTTTGGAATATCCTCTTCGCGAACACGGATCTGGTGATAACCCAACCTCAAGTCGAGTTTAGAAAACACCGATGATCCAGCCAGTTGATCATATAAGTCATTGATTCGAGGAAGTGGGTATTTGTTCTGGATGGTTGCCTGGTTGATAGGTCGGTAATCTTGTACCAGCCTATTCATACCATCTTTCTTCTTGACGAAAAGAGACGGTGCTCCCCAGGCAGAGGAACTAGGACGGATGAAGCCCTTCTTGAGTGACTTGTCGATTTCCTCCTTAAGCTCGAGGAGCTCATGCGGTGGCATCTTGTAAGGACGCTTCGCAATAGGAGTAGTGCCCGGCTTCAAGTCAATAACAAATTCGACGGCTCGAGCAGGGGGTATTCCTGGAAGTTCTTCTGGGAAGACATCCGGGAATTCGCATACAACTGGTATGCTTTCGAGCCCCTCAAGTGGGGAAGCATTCAATGCATTTAGGGCATAGATTTGAGCTTCGGCATTATGGGATACACGAGCGCGGCAATTCACGAGTTGATTCGAGGGGTGCCGAAGACGTACAGTCTTGGAGGCACAATCAATTAGGGCCTCGTGAGCCTCCAACCAATCCATTCCTAGGATAAGGTCGATGCCGCAGGATTTCAGGACAATGGGGTGTGCCTGAAATTTCATTTCTTCTATCTCCACTACCACTTCCGGACAGAATAATGTGGAGTTGCACCGACCCGCGGAGGTTTGTATGGATACCATGTGATGTAGTTTATCTTGTTTAAAGCCATGTTTAAATGCAAATGGTTCTGATATGAATGAATCAGATGCACCAGTATCAAACAAGACATTAGCAAATACTGAGTTGACAAGAAGTGTACCCATCACTGTGGCTGGCTGCTCTGGGTCTTCACTCAGATTGACGTGGTGAAGCTGACCACCACGAGTATTCGAAGGCCTGATATTATTGTTGCGCTGCGGAGGAATTCCACGTCCATTGCCACGGCCAACAGATGGAAGAGCCAGCTGACCCTGAGCCTGCGGACAGTCTCTGGCACGGTGACCCGGACGGCCACACTTGAAGCAGAGTCCACTCTCTGGACGAATCGCAGGTGCTCGAGGTGCTAGGACAGCAGGCCTGTACTGCATTGGCGGTGGAGGAGGCAGACGAGGTGCAGCATAAGAAGGCCTGTACACTGGAGCGTTTGGACGATACATGCTCTGAGGAATCCATATACGGCGCTTCTGAGAAGACGAGCCCGAAGATGAGCCCGACTCGCGAGAGCGCTTAAGAGCATCCTTGTGTAGCTTGAGTCCAGTTTCAACCTGAATGGCCTTGTTCACCAGAGTGGCGAAGTCTGGAAAGTCCAGTGCCACTAGAGCAAGCAGAATATCATGGTGAAGTCCGCGCCTGAACTTCTCTTGGCGTCTAGCGTCAGTAGCGATATCCTCCTCAGCGTAGCGGGACAGTTCCAGGAACTCCCGCTGATAGGCATCAACTGACTTGTTGCCCTGAATCAGGTTACGGAACTCCGTACGCTTGCGGTCGATAACCCCTTCCGGGATATACCGAGCACGGAAGGCAGTCTTGAAGTCTGCCCAGGTGATGACAGTTCCAGTAGGCACTGTGTTCCGGTGAGTGTCCCACCACTGGGCCGCCGGACCCTTCAGGAAATATGTCGCAAACTTGACATAGTTGTCAGGGGACACGGCGGCAGAATCCAGCTCAAAGAAGATATCACGCAGCCAATCATCGGCATCCAAGGGGTTGGCGGCACTGCGAAATATTGTTGGATTGAGCCGCAGAAATTCTTGCAGAGTGATAGCGGCTGGCTGATGCTGAGCATTGGCGTTGGCCTGAGGTATCTGGTTGAGCATACCCTGCAGCACTTGACGCTGCATGTCAAGGGTCTGCATTACGGCAGCCATATATTCTGGGGGCGGAGGCGGAGGCGGAGGTGGAGGTGGATCACCGTTACCAGCCATCCGGATAATTCCAACAGGGGTGGTTTAGAGACAAGAATACACGTTGCCTGAATTCAACAATGTAGTAAATATGCACGACATAAGGGAAGTGCAATAAATACAACATCATACACATCATGACATACGGGTTCGTACATAGCGTCGGTTACAAACGGGCAGCACAACGGCGCAAAATCAAAGACTAGACATAGTAGGCGGCGCGCAGACCGCGGTAAGGAAGTACACAACGAGACATAGCAAAGGCTACATCAACGTCGGAGAAGGGAACTGAAACGGGGTAACTGCAAGTGCGGACGGCGGATCTCAATAGCAGAAGGATCCTGAGCTCCATGTGCACTCTGATGCAGAACCCGGTATCGATCGGGAATCAGGGGTCCACGAACTGGCGTGTGACCTCCAACCGCAGGCCACTCGACACCTGGAGGTGTGTTGATCCTGCGCGGGCAAAGGATAGACTGAGGAAGTGTCCCTGCTTGGACAGCCGGTACCAGCTGCGTCAACGTCTGGTAGAGAACTGTCCGAGTGATGGACAACTCAACCGCCAAGGCCCGAGCAGTTCGATCCAGCGCCTGAGTGTGCTGAATCAGAACCTGCGGGTCATAACGTCGACTCTCGTACGGGGCACAGATAGCTGAGTAGTATCCAGTCTCATCTCCAGCAGGTGCATACGGTATGTACCGAAACTCAGAGGCATCCAAGCTATCTCTGTGCTCTCCTCGGAGGCGTGCGACAGCAGCGTAGGCAGCATCATGGACTGCCATCGCAACCGTCACGCCACTACCCTGAAAGCGGTACAGCTCGGTGTCTGAGTCATCCTGCCGGTCGTAGATACGAACAACAGCATAATACTGCTCCTGGTTGAACTCGCGATACTCCTCGTAGACCATGTACTCGGGATACCAGCGGTAGCCCAGTCTGGTCAGGAGAGCGACTAGAATGGCCGGAAACCCAGGGGCATCTCGAGCCCAGGTGCGAAGCACAAGCTGAGTCTCCGGGCGAGGTGGAAACAGAGGATTCATCTGAAAGAAGAAGGATCAGGCTTGTCAAGTTCCGATGATAAATAAACAGAACTTGATAGGAAAGGTTAAACAAACAAATGGAAAGGAATGATTATCAAACTATTCAGGTCAATGATAAGAAATCGCACTGATATCCAGCTCTCCGGGTAGATGTGAGAACGAGAACCTAATGGAGTTAGTAAAACTTAACCCGAATAGACGAGAGAGAAGAGTCCCAGAGTAAAGATGAGGAATAAAGGAAGCTACACTACCCAATTGGCGACGTGGGGCCATAAGCCACACAGCCAAGTTAGTAAAACATTTTTGGACCTCTAGACTCGACTTCGGCCAAGGAGTTGGAAAGGGGGTTCCTACAGGCAGTCGGCTCTGATACCAACCTGTGACGACCCCGGCTCGATCGTGCACTAATCATACACGCAATGCACACGATCAAGCCTAAGGACTCACGTGAAGGAATCACAACACAACTCTAAAACATAAATAAATACATACAAGTCATATATTACAAGCCAGGGGCCTCGAGGGCTCGAATACATAACATGATGTCATACACATAGTCAGCGGAAGCGTTAGGTATCTGGGTACAGATACAACACAGTAGAAGATAGGCCTTTTACAAAGGCGGGGCAAAATAAAAGCTACGATCGAAAAGGCGCAGGCCTCCTGCCTGGGACCTCCGATCCTACTCCTGGTCGTCGTCCGCCGGCTCCTCGCAGTAGTACTCGCCGGCCGGGTAGTAGTAGTAGCCAGCCTCGGGCTGGTAGTAGTAGTCGTCAACAGGGGCTGCGGGCACCATGGCTCCGTCGTCTGGTTTATCATGCGGGTAGGACAAAAGAGGAAGCAAAGCAACCGTGAGTACTCATCCAAAGTACTCAGCAAGACTTACATCAGATCTATACTAGCAATGCAATATTTTCAAAGGAGGCTTTATGTGGGTGGACTAGACTGCAGAAAGCCAGAGTAGAGAGGGGAAAAGCCTAGTCCTGACGAAGACTAGCATCTTCAGCGTCTTGCAGCAATGAGAAGGGAGCAGAATAGTCTCATCATTATAATGTTTAGTGTTTGCAGCAACATCAACCTCATATCTCAAGTCACCAGTTCTAGTTGTACCGAAGTGGATACAACTCCGAGTGTCCGTTACCGTAGGACAGGCTATCGATAGATTGTTTCTTCCCTGCAGGGGTGCACCAAGTTACCCACCACGCTCGCTTAACTCCGGCCGGACACACCAACAGGTCGTGCCCGCCCTCGGCTAAACCATACGACGCAACCCGACCGGATACCGCCAGAGATGATCGAGCACGCCGGACTAATCCTATGCCCCCGGGGGTCATGGCCGTCGCCCCGGACACTCCGCACGTTGCGAGGCCGTTCGGTAGCAGACCTAGCAACCCCTTATACAAGCGCAGTTGCATCCTAAGTCCAATCCGAACGGTCCGCTCAATCGCTGACGTCGTGACGACTCCGGCTGATGTATACGACGCAGAGCACCCACTCACACCCACGTGGTGGTTAGTGCTATCGGACCCGGAGGCCCCTCGGATCAAATATCCAAATCGCTTAGTGTGTTGGGAGCGCGCGGTAACGAGCAGAGCCTACGATACTGTTGGCCCCGTCGTCCCGTCTCGAGGACTTGTGACAAGGACTGGAAAAGACCGGCCACGCCTCGTAGTTATCTCGCGGGTACCCTCTCTGGTCACCCGACTCCACAGCTCACGCCTCAAAGGCACTCGCGGATACCCCTCTGGGTCAACCCGCCTCCATCCAACATGTGCAGTAGTAACTTCAAAGTGTCATCAGACGCACGATACCTCTGGCCGCACGCCTTTGTTCCTGGCGACGTCCGGCCTCGGGGATCGATACGTCTTTAAACACGGTATGGTGAAACAGGGCATCCGTGTGGTTTCTATGCCGATGAGGAATCCGAGGAATCACCCTCGTTGGATTCCTAAGCGACAAGTCCCGTTAAGGTGGTACCGGAGGAATCACCCTCGGCGGTAATCACCATAGCGGATGCACGACAAAAGCTAAGTCGGAAGTGGGAAGAGGAATCACCCTCGGTAACCCACAACGGGCTAGCTATTCTACAAGGACAACATCGAAAGTGAGTTCGGAGGTATCACCCTCGTCACCCGATGTTAACTCTGCGGAGTCGAGCATATTAGGGGGGGTGCGGTGCTGTGAAGAAGGTCAGGGGAAGGGGCTCGATCGGTTGATCGAGGCTAGGGTACTATGCGAGGCAACTACGAGAGTGTGGGGCCATAGCAGTGCTACCCAACCTATACTAAGCAGTTTATGAATAAAGACAGGTATCAACAATTTAGCAAAGACAGGCTATGCAACAGTAATAGGAGCAGTAGCAGTAGCAGCAATTCTAATGCAAGAATTAAGAGAGAATAGACATAGGCGATATCGGAAATGCTCAAGGGGGGGTTGCTTGCCTGGTTGCTCGGTGGCAAAAGCAAGGTCGTCGGAGGGGGAACCAATCACCGGGACAGCGTCGGTCTCGGGATCTGCGTCAGCGCCGGGCTCTACCGAGAGAGAAGAGGGGGAAGAAACAGATAAATACACAAAACATATGCAACACACAGCGTGCTAAGCTAACGTGCAGTGCAGGGTTGCCTAAAAACATGTCTAGGTCATATTAGTTATTTTTAAGAATTTGTTTGGATTTATTTTATTAAAGTTGAGCACTATTCATTTATCGAAAACAGGCCGAAAGTTCCATGTTCATCTAGCTAGGGGCATCTGACAGGAATACGGAGGGCGTATCTAGATTCGTATCGAAATTCTGAGCAATTTTCATATATAAATTATTTTCATCGGAGTTACGGATTAAAAGATATGATTTTCTAAAGTTTATTTGAATTTCTGGAATTATTTTAATTAACAGAAAGGATTTATTGCATCATCATGACGTCATCACTGCGTCAGCAGTCAACAGCCGCACTGGTCAGGTCAAACCTGACCAGTGGGTCCCACCTGTCATAGACAGTGTTCCTAATAGGTTTTAATTTAACTAAATAAAGTTTAATTAGCTGCTGGGCCCCACAAGTCAGTGACTGATAGTTTAACTAATTAAGTTTTAATTATTAAAATGTTTTAATTAGCTAAATATGCGGTGGGGCCCGCGTGTCAGCGACTGGGGCTGCCCAGTCAGCACGTTGACTGGTCAACCCAGTCAACGGGGCCCGTGGGGCCCTCTGGCAGTGACCCAGGGGTGGCCCCAGGTGTGCCACGACGACGGTGGCCGGCGTTTCGCCGCCGACGACGCCAAAACACGGCGGAGGGGTCGGGCCCTCGTCGGAAAACGCGCACAGGCCACCAAATTGGACGGGGCCGGGCGCGTTCGAACGGCGAGACGATGCCGCGTCGATCTACGGCGGTGGCTTGGCCTAAAACGGCCGGTGTCGAGCGCTATGAGCTCGCCGGCGGCGAGGTGTTTCGGGCGAGCGTGGATCCGTCGTTGTAGGGCACTACGAACTACGGGGCTAAGCGCGTTGGAACCGCGAGGAGGCACTGAGTGCGTTCCCGCACTCAGATGGCCATGACAGGGGCTGATGCCACGGCGGCGAGCTCCACGGCGGCGGTGCGTTCGGGCAAGAATGGCGCGACGGCTACGGCGATGTAATCGACTGGGAAGGAGAGGGAGGAGATGCGGATGCTCACCGCGGAGCTCAAGAAAGGCTCGCTGAGGGCTTAGTAGCAGCAGAAGCCGCCGGGGACGAGGGAGATCGACGGCGACCCGAGGAAGACGACGAGGACGTAGCGGCAGCTGCAGGGCCTCCTTGCTCCTACTGGGGTCACCAGTCGAAGAGGTCGAGCACCGCGGTCCTCCTGGACATCGCCGCGCGGCACGAGGTGCACGGTGGCCGCGGCTAACGGCGGAGCACGGCGGCGGTGGCGCTCGGCCCCGGATCTGAGAGGGGAAAAGGAGGCGGAGAGGCCAGGCGAGGAGGGGGAAATGGATGGAGAGGCCAGGGGGGGACGGCTCGGGGCCGATATTATCCCCTCAGCTCACCTGCTCCGCAGCGGTGGCGAGCTGCGAGCGGCGGTGGCGCGCGCGGCCATGGCGGTGGTGACACGAGGAAGGGGGCAGGTGAGGGAGGTGGGCTGGGCCGGCTCGGCCCAGTAACGGGTAAGGCCTCCAGGCCCTTTCCCTTTATTTATTTACTGTTTTCCTTTATTTCAACAGCAAAGAAGAAAAAGAAAAGGTAGGGCCATCAGATGAGGTTTGAAAAAAGTGTGAGTTGGTCCTAAAATGATGTCGCAATATTTTTCATCACCAAAAATTGGTTTGAGCATATTTGGATCATTTTTGGAATTTACAAAAATGAAAAAGCATTTAATAGTGCTGTTATAACACTGCTTAAATGCCCTAGCCCATTATCTGAGTTGCTGGTGATGTTATTTTCAACAACAGCTTTTGTTTTGGAATATTTGCTAAATAATGAACATTATTCCATAATTTTTGGAACAACTTCATTTTGCATTTGAATTTGAATGGGAGTTTTCAGGGGCAAATTTGAGTTGACTTGTTTAACCACTGTGATTAATATTGTAGATGACCATGACATGGCATGATTAGCAGTTGATCACAGTGATCATTACAAGGGGGTGTTGCACAAAGCTGCCGCGCCGTCGCCTATATTGATGCCCCGCGCTGCCAAGATGCAGCGCCGGTCAGCCTGCCCATTGATGCCGCGCAGCGTACCGTCGCGTCGCCCGGCGCCACGGGCGCCCACCACGCGTCGCCTGGCATGCGCCTCTCGTCGTCCGAGCTCCGGCTATAAAAGCACACCTCGCCGGTGAACGCCACACCGCAGCACATCGCCCCCCGCACTCTCCACACTGCCACGCGCGCTTCACCGCTTCCTCCGCCGCTCGTTGCTTCATCGCCGACATGCACCGCGCCCCTATGCCGCCTCGCCGCCGGGGAGCTGCGGGCTACCGCGGCGTCCGCGTTCGTCCGTCCGGCACCTACTCCGCCGAGATTCGGTCGGGCGACGTGCGCCTCGGCCTCGGAACCTTCGACACCGCTCAGGAGGGCGCCCGCGCGTACGACCTCGTGTGGGTTTGCTGCTGGGAGACTCGAGAGTTGAGACACGCCATGTACAAGTTTGATCACAGAGATGAGATTTGGACTCAGCACCAGTCCGTGCTCATCACATGGTCGAGTCACTGACAGAACCAGCATGCATGCATGTCCAGCGCTTGCTTTAATTCCAATTTCCGAGTGGAGACGAAACCAATTGTTGCATTACCGTAGTGCTGATATAGTCTGCATTCTGGGCTGTGCAGTTCAATGTTCAGAAGACGATACTGAGATATCGAACGACATCGCAGGGTTCGATGGTTAAATAAGATGCACAACATCCCAGCGGCTGCCTTGCTTCTACTACTACAAGTTGCACAATTTGTATTGGAGACAAGGATCGATGCATCAATAAATATGTATATGTGCAACGAAATGATGGATAGTGTCTTGGTCAGTCTGATGAGTAAGTGTGGAACTTATGTAGCATGAATTTATGGATGATTATCAAGACTTAGACCGCGGTAAGCATCCAAAATTAGAACAATAGAGTCGGGTGCATTCAGTTTTTTTGTAAATAATACACGTGAGTTTAGTTGACTTCTCCATACAATAATGCACATATATTCATATAAAAAACGCACTGATTTACAATAACATAAAGAACGCACCATGGCTAGCAATTCACTTACAAGGACGCAAAACTATCGAGGGTATGCCGCGGACAACAGGAACTCGTCTTCTTGGATATCACACCTGCTTGCTTCGTTTGTCTTTGCTTGTTGGCTGGTCGATGGAAAGCCCGTTGCTGCATATTCCTTCTCATATGTTTCTTCTGTCAAATAATCCCTGACCCGCTTCTTGGGTGTTTGGAGAGCTTCAAGCGCCATCTCTACTTGCCTCATGGTTGGCCGATACTCTGCTCTTAGTTTTAGGCACTCCACGGCTAGAGTAGCAACTTCTTTCACTTCGCTTCCCCCTTCCTCTATAACTTGTGGGTCTAGTATTTTTTGCAAATCGCCTTCTGCAAGTAGTGCAACAAATTGCATGACAAGTCCATCACCCTCGGAAGATCTATACGCAGATGGCTTCCTCCTAGTAAGCAATTCGACAAGAAGGACTCCAAAGCTATAAACATCACTACTTTCCGTGAGGCGTCCAGTATAATAATACATAGGATCTAAGTACCCTATAGTTCCTTGCACCGCAGTTGTTGTTCCTGTTTGATCCATGGGAATAATGTACCTTGAAGCTCCAAAGTCTGACACTATTGCTGTCAAGGCATCGTCAAGAAGTATGTTGGAGGGTTTGATATCTCTATGTATTACAGTGACTGACATAGCTGAGTGAAGGTAAGCAAGAGCTTTCCCTGTTTCACTTGTGATCCTTAACCTATCTTTCCAAGGTAGCGATTCTCGTTCTTCCGTGTGAAGATGATCAGCGAGTGTTCCGTTGGGAATGAACTCGTAAGCCAGTAAAGGTACTTCTGTCTCGAGGCAACATCCACGAAGCTTCACAATATTTCTATGGTTGATCTGTGAGAGTATGGCAACCTCATTTATGAACTCGTCGATTTCTCTTTTGACAACAATATTTGACTTCTTGATGGCCACAACATGCAAGTCTAACATGATCCCTTTGTAGACAGTGCCATGCCCACCTCCACCGAGCTTGCGGGCTTGATCAAAATTGTTGGTAGCCTTCTCTATCTCCTCTAAAGAGATGAGCATCCTCTCCGCGATGTCGGCTCTATGAGATACCAATTGCTTTAACAGTTGGCCACGGTTTTGGCTAAAGAACTTATGTCGCAGCACCTTTGCCTTGTGTTGCTTAAATCCACGGGTTATTAGAAGTGCACCAAGAACCAAAAGTAGAATAAATGGGCCACTAGCGACTGAGAGACCAATGACTAAACCCAAGTTACGGTTACCTGAAAAGCAATTCACACGTTTACTGCTGGTACTATTTGCTCAACCATATATACTAGATGGAAGACTGAAATGCACCATTAGTCCACTAACTCAAACCGATTGCACATTTTAGGCAACAACTCAAAATTGATTGATTTAGGCCATTAACTCATTAATTTGATCAAATAAGGCCAAAACTGATCCGAGAAGGGAAAAACCGGGCACGGAGCTGCCATGTCAGCCTCCCTTCATGAATTAAGCATATTTTACGTTTCACGGGGGTCTATGTGCAAAGTGGCCAATTTTTCTCATAAACCATGCTAACGGCATTTATATTGAGAAGAAGTACATATATATTATAATGAACTAGCGTTGCCGAGAATCGAACAGAAGCCCTTTGGGGCTGCCGAGCAACTCGTTGACCAGCGCAACATCAATCAACATATGTACTAAGATGCAATCCATTCTTTATTAGAATGATGATACCTTTGATATTAATGGAATACAAATCCTTTCCCAAATCCATGTGATTATGTGGATCCTTTCTTGAAGTTCCATTCCTAAATCCACTTTCCTTCTGTTGGCTAGCAGGCCGCTCCTCAAATTAACATGTGGGTTTAGGAAAGGATCGTGTGAATTTATGAAAGCATTTGTATATTCAGTTAAAATATGTAGTGGGCTTCGTCTTAGTTCACAAACATGAGGGTGTTGTGCTGGTCAGTTAATTAAGGGCACGTTCGGATCCTGGGGCCTCGCCGGGCCGGTCTAAGCATTTGGTTCAACCGAAATAATTTGGCTTTAGAGGGCAAGCTAGCCTTGATGGGTAAAGAAATCGTCGTTCGCCGAGGCGAGCCAATTTGGCTCGCTCTTGACGCCAAGATCTTCAGGCGAGCTAGCTGGGCTAAGGCAAGCTGAGCAGTACAACCAAATGTGCCATTAGTTACTTGGCAATGCTAAAGCAGTTGTGTTCGATTCTCGGCAACACTAATTTTTCTATATATATACTTTTTCTCCACAGATTTTGTTAGCATGATTTGTGAGAAAAAAACCAGTCACCTTGCACATAGATCTCCTAAAAAAATGATTAGTTCACTAGCGGAATAAGGGAGGCTGACATGGCGGGCACCTGGCCAGTTTTCTCCTCTCGGGTCGGTTTTGGCCTTAATTGATCAAATAAACAATTTTATGGCCTAAATCGATCAATTTCTGAATTGTTGGTCTAGTGATGCATTTCACTCCTAGATGGAACGAGATAATTAACTAATTAACATTAACTGTTCCATTGTTTCCTGATGCACGCAATAGTAGTCGACACCCTAGTGTACCTCGGATTGTGTCCACAGAGTCAATGATGCAGCCATCGGGCTTGGTGTAATTTCCATGTGTTCCATTCGGGCAGCGGCACCGGAACGAGCCTGACAGTTCCTCACAGACGCCGAAGCAGAAATGTTTTTCTTTCTGATTGCACTCTTTGATATCTGCATATACAGTGTCTGATCAAATCAAGCAAAAATAGAATCAAGTTTACGTAAGTCGCATGTCAAGTTGTAAACTCACCTTGGCATCCTCCTGTGAGGTAAGGGTTGCCCTCGTAGCCCTCCTTGCAGTGGCACGAATAGCCTTTGATTTCGTCAATTGTGTTTCCGACGCTGCAATTGCTGTTGGTACTCTTGCAGATGCTCCGGGCTGCGTCGTGAGGGCAACGCGAATGGCCAGTGTTATATACTGCTGCGTTGTGTGCTAACGCCCACCCGAGAATCACGGGGACCCTGAGCTGATCAGCCTCCCGCGACAGATTTTTGTTTGCCCTCCAATCCAGGTTCATGACCACTTCCAGGTTGTGGTCTACGTCGAACCAGCCAACCTCGACGATGAGCACGTTCACAGGGGAACCAAAATTGCTGTACACGCCGCTGTAGTTGAGCTGCTTGAGCTCCACGCCGTAAGACGCGCTGGCAGTTTGGATGGTAGACTGGCAGCAGCCGATGTTGGAGCATGCTTTGGAATTTCCCCTTTTATAAGTTTGGGTAGCACTAATGCCATCACCAAATTCGGGGCAGAAAGAAGCGCAGCCACTGGCGAGGCTCCGGTTCGCCAGCAACGTCGCTTGCACATTGCAGCCCGTCAGTATGAACTCATTGGACCCCGGGTTCAGCAGGTAGGCCACCCCACCGGCGCCGATGGTCTCAGCGTCAGCTATGATCCACTGGCCTGAGCCGTCGCTCATGTTGATGGCTCGCAGTCCACGATTGACGATGCGCATCGTGCTGTTCTTCAGGGAGATATCGACGACCTCGAACACGGCACCACTGCCCTCGCCGAGGAGCAGCCGCGGGGGCTTGCTTCCGTTGTTGTTGCAGGTGAGCTTAAACCCCGGCCAGTAGCAGCTCTTCGGGCCCATCCCGAACGGATAAGGCACGCTTACGTTGCCGCAGGTGGTGTTGCAGCCCGGCATCCCTATCTTCATCCGCGGAGGACCTGCTGCGGCCGCCGGTGCCGAGATTAGCAGCAGCACCACCGCTGCCGCAATGGATACGTAGCTGCTTACCATTTTCTATGGCAGGACAGGATGTATTGACTTGTCGCTACAGTTACCGGCCTAATTCCAGTGGTGTACTTGAGTGAAATGCGTCATTAGTCCACAAACTCAAACTGATTGCACACTTTAGGCCAACAACTCGAGAAGTGATCGGATTTAGTACGCAAACTCGTTGATTTGATCAAATAAGGCCAAAACCGGCCCGACCGAGAAAAAACCGGCCAAGTGGATGCCATGTAATCGTTCCGTTGACCACTTATGAGTTCGCTATTTTTACAGGGGTGTATCTGTAAATTGACCGTTTTTTTCTTCTCACAAACCATTCTAAGGGCGTATGGAGTAAAAAATATTAAAATCCTTGCGTCGCCCAGGACTTGAACCTGTGTCGATCGGAATTTGGAATGCCTCAGCCTCTATGACCACCTCACCAACACCAAGCACAAAGAATAAATTCCAGCCTAGTCCTGGCCATCTCAGGCCCGGCCCTGTCGGCCCACCCAGGCCCGGCCCTAAAATCCAGGGCCTAGGCCCGATGGGCTTGCCCGTGGGCCGGGCTTGGGCCTGAGTTTTGAGCCCACAAGCAGGGCCTGGACGGGCTTGGGCTTGGCATATTGGCATTTTAAGGAAGAGGCCCGGCCCACGGCCCTAAGCCCTAAGGGCTTTTCAGGGCTTTTTACCAGATGGGCCGGGCTTGGGCTTGAAAAGTAGGCCCGATGGTAGGGTCTGGGAGGGCCTGGGCCTCAGTTTTCTGCCGTGGGCTTTTTCAGGCCCGGCCCAAGCCCGGCCCGGCCCGGCCCATGGCCAGATATATTCCAGCCTACTGCCTATATCTTTATGTATAATTAGGAGAGAGAAAAAAAATCAGAAGATCCCTCCAGATCGTTTTTCAATCATGCGATCCCTTTCCTTCTATTTCGCTTGGCTGTTGCTTTGTTTGTCGCTAGATCGTAGCGTCTGTCGTCTGTGACAAGCAGGTTAGGACGACGCACCTCCGCAAACGACCACGGCAGTCGTCCTCTCGACGCCTTCTAGCCGCAGATGGCGCCGCGGCTGCGCGAACGGAGCGCCCCGCACCCTCATAAGGTATGTAACTTCTTCCGTTGTCCTAGTTCCAGAGAGAGACAGAGTTTGATCCAATCCATCAGAGCTAGTGCAGGCGAGAGTCACTTACGTATAACAATACGCGGCTAGACGTGCGCTTGCTTGCTTTGCACAAATACGTTTATTAGCATCTGGGCAAATCTGTTGGGTAACGTAGCAGAATTCAAAAAATTTCTACGCTTTCACCAAGATCCAACTAAGGAGACATCTAGCAACGAGCAAGTAAGAGTGCATCTACATACCGTTATGTAGATCGCGTGCGGAAGCTTTCGAAGAAGCGTGGATGAAGTAGTCGTACTCTTCGCGTTCTTCGTCACCGATGATCTAGCGCCGAACGGACGGCACCTCCGCGTTCAACACACGTCCGGTGCAGCAACGTCACCTCCTTCTTGATCCATCAAGGGGGGAGGAGAAGTCGTCAGAGATCCAGCAGCACAACGGCGTGGTGGTGGATGCAGTGGAGATCGCAGCAGGGCTTCGCCGGGCGCCCTGCGTTGGGAGTATGGAGGTGTGACGGGAGGGGGAGAGGCGCCAGGGCTTGGGTGCGGCTGCCCTCTCCCCCCCCACATATATATAGGGGGCCAGGGGGGTGCGCCAGGGCCCTGCAGATCCAATCTGCAGGGGGGGCGGCGGCCAGGGGGGGTGTCCTTGCCCCCCAAGGCAAGTGGGGCGCCCCCTCCCCCTAGGGTTTCAACCCTAGGCGCATGGGGACGTGGGCCCCTAGTGGTGCGCCAGCCCATTAGAGCTGGACACTTCCCCTTGCGGCCTAGGGGCCCCACCGGGATGGGTGGCCCCACCTGGTGGACCCCTGGGGCCCCTCCGGTGGTCCCGGGACGCTTCCGGTGACCCTCGGAGATCACCCGATGGCCGAAACTGGACTTCCTATATATCAATCTTTACCTCCGGACCATTCCGGAACTCCTCGTAACGTTCGGGATCTCATCCGGGACTCCGAACAACTTTCGGGTTTCCACGTGCATGTATCTCTACGACCCTAGCGTTACCGAACCTTAAGTGTGTAGACCCTACGGGTTCGGGAGACACGTAGACATGACCGAGACGACTCTCCGGTCAATAACCAACAGCGGGATCTGGATACCAATGTTGGTTCCCACGTGTTCCTCGATGATCTTCATCGGATGAACCACCGTGTCAAGGATTCACTCAATCCCGTATGTTATTCCCTTTGTCCATCGGTACGGTACTTGCCCGAGATTCGATCGTCGGTATTCCCGATACCTTGTTCAATCTCGTCATGGCAAGTCTCTTTACTCGATCCGTAATCCATCATCCCATGACTAACCACTTAGTCACATTGAGCTCATTATGATGATGTCTTACCGAGTGGGCCCAGAGGTACCTCTCCGTCAAACGGAGTGACAACATCCCAGTCTCGGTTCGTACCAACTCAACAGACACTTTCGGAGATACCCGATGCGTACCTTTATAGCCACCCAGTTACGTTGTGACGTTTGGCACACCCAAAGTATTCCTACGGCATCCGGGAGTTGTACAACCTCATGGTCTAAGGAATAAATACTTGACACCGAAAAGCTTATGCATTACGAACTATACGATCTCGTGCTATGCTCAGGATTGGGTCTTGTCCATCACATCATTCTCCTAATGATGTGATCCCGTTATCACCGACATCCCATGTCCATGGTCAGGAAACCGTGACCATCTGTTGATCAACGAGCTGGTAACTAGAGGCCTACCAGGGACTTATTGTGGTCTATGTATTCACACATGTATCGCTGTTTCCGTACAATACAATTCAAGTATGAATAACAGACGATTATCATGAACAAGGAAATATAATAATACTTTTATTATTGCCTCTAGGGCATATTTCCAACAGTCTTACACTTGCACTAGAGTCAATAATCTAGTTACATTGTGATGAATCGAACACCCATAGAGTTCTGGTGTTGATCATGTTTTGCCCGTGAAAGAGGTTTAGTCAACGGGTCTGCTACATTCAGATCCGTATGCACTTTACAAATATCTATGTCTCCATCCTGAACATAATTCCGGATGGAGTTGAAACGGCGCTTGATGTGCTTGGTCGTCTTGTGAAACCTGGGCTCCTTGGTAATAGCAATAGCACCAGTGTTGTCACAGAAGAGAGTCATTGGGCTTGACGCGCTTGGTATGACTCCTAGGTCGGTGATGAACTCCTTCATCCAGACTCCTTCTTGCGCTACTTCGGAAGCAGCTATGTACTCCGCTTCACATGTAGATGCTGCCACCACGCTCTGTTTGCAACTGCACCAGCTGACTGCCCCTCCATTCAAAATATACACGTATCCGGTTTGTGACTTAGAGTCATCCAGATCTGTGTCGAAGCTAGCATCGACGTAACCCTTTACGACGAGCTCTTCGTCACCTCCATAAACGAGAAACATATCCTTAGTACTTTTCAGGTACTTCAGGATGTTCTTGACCGCTGTCCAGTGTTCCGTACCGGGATCACTTTGGTACCTCCCTACCAAACTTATGGCAAGGTTCACATCAGGTCTGGTACACAGCATGGCATACATGATAGAACCTATGGCCGAGGCATAGGGAATGACACTCATCTTTTCTCTATCTTCTGCCGTGGTCGGCGACTGAGCCTTGCTCAATCTCATACTTTGCAAAATAGGCAAGAATCCTTTCTTTGACTGGTCCAGATTGAACTTCTTCAATATTTTGTCAAGGTATGTACTTTGTGAAAGACCAATGAGGCGTCTTGAACTATCTCTATAGATTTTGATGCCTAATATGTAAGCAGCTTCTCCAAGGTCCTTCATTGAAAAACTTTTATTCAAGTAGGCCTTTACATTTTCCAAGAATTCTATATCATTTCCCATCAGCAATATGTCATCCACATATAATATGAGAAATGCCACAGAGCTCCCACTCACTTTCTTGTAAATACAGGCTTCTCCATAAGTCTGTATAAAGCCAAACGCTTTGATCACTTCATCAAAGCGAATATTCCAACTCCGAGATGCTTGCACCAGCCAGTAAATCGAGCGCTGGAGCTTGCATACCTTGTTAACATTCTCTGGATCGACAAAACCTTCCGGTTGCATCATATACAACTCTTCCTTGAGGAAGCCATTAAGGAATGCTGTTTTGACGTCCATTTGCCATATCTCATAATCATAGAATGCGGCAATAGCTAACATGATTCTGACTGACTTCAGCATCGCTACGGGAGAGAAAGTCTCGTCGTAGTCAATCCCTTGAACTTGTCGATAACCCTTAGCGACAAGCCGAGCCTTATAGATGGTCACATTACCATCCGCGTCTGTCTTCTTCTTAAATATCCATTTGTTTTCTATGGCGTGCCTATCATCAGGCAAGTCCACCAAAGTCCATACTTTGTTTTCATACATGGATTCTATCTCGGATTTCATGGCTCCAAGACATTTATTGGAATCCGGGCCCGCCATCGCTTCTTCATAGTTCGAAGGTTCACCGTTGTCTAACAACATGATTTCCAGTACAGGGTTGCCGTACCACTCTGGTGCGGAACGTGCCCTTGTGGACCTTCGAAGTTCAGCAGTAACTTGATCTATTTCTTCATGATCATCATCATTGACTTCCTCCCTTGTCGGTGCAGGCACCTCAGGAACGGTTTCCTGCGATGCGCTACTTTCCGGTCCAGGAGGGATGACTGTCACCTCATCAAGTTCTACTTTCCTCCCACTCACTTTCTTTCGAGAGAAACTCTTTCTCTAGAAAGCATCCATTCTTGGCAACAAAGACTTTGCCTTCGGATCTGTGGTAGAAGGTGTACCCAATTGTTTCCTTTGGGTATCCTATGAAGACGCATTTTTCCGATTTGGGTTCGAGCTTTTCAGGTTGAAGTTTCTTGACATAAGCATCGCAACCCCAAACTTTTAGAAACGACAGCTTCGGTTTCTTGCCAAACCAAAGTTCATACGGAGTCGTCTCAACGGATTTCGACAGAGCCCTATTTAAAGTGAATGCGGCAGTCTCTAAAGCATAACCCCAAAAAGATAGGGGTAAATCGGTGAGGGACATCATAGATCGCACCATGTCCAACAGAGTACGATTTCGACGTTCGGACACACCGTTACGTTGAGGTGTTCCGGGCGGTTGATACGTCCAAAACGTATCTATAATTTCTGCTTGCTCCATGCCACTTTTGGGTGATATTGATATGATATTCATACACTTCCATACACTTTTGATCATATTTGGACTAACCTACTAATCCAGTGCACCCCAGTGCCAGTTTCTGTTTTCGGCTGTTTTTGTATTTCAGGTTTTCACATTACGAGAACTGCTAGGAAAAATCCAGAAAAATTATATAAAAAATCAGCGTTCCAGAACCTACCTTGCGCCCGAAGGACAGCCGGG
>LR738711.1:897521999-897568966 GCA_902687465.1 Secale cereale | reverse complement strand
TTGAGTGACAGAAACATGAGTCTAGGGGATGTGCTGTTGCCACAAGGGGGAAAACAACGGTGCTTGTGCCCGCGGGTGCAAGGATTATTTACTTTACGCAAAGTTCTTTTAATGCAGTTGTCTGTTGCTTTGAGTTTACACTATGGGTGGGGCTCGCAACTTAATACCAGCGAGATGTTCTGGATAGATATCTCAAGGTGGATGATTAGTAGTAGATATTGATGGATTTCGGTCTACTTACTTTGGCGTACCGCCCATGCTTTGAACCTCAACCTTTCTTGCAATGTAGTCAGCATTGGTTTGCATTCGTGGTCCTGTCAATTGCCCAGCTGTAATTCGTTTACCTCACATAGCTGTTTTATCGTCTTTTGGGAGAGAGACATCACTAGTGAACATCATGAGACTCCGGTCCATATTACCATCATTGATCACATCCGCTATTTACTTTTCACTATTATTTACTATTGCAAACATTATCTATCACTACTATCACTTGTGTTTAATCCTTTTGTGAACTACAAGGCCTGAGGGATTGACAACCTCTCTGTACTCGTTGGGAGCAAAGTTATTTGTATCTGTGTGCAGGTCCACGTTGACTGCTAATATCTGGCACCGTAGCAGTTGACACCTACTTGTTGAACCTAGGAGTCTCTGTGGATACGATCCTTGGCATCTTTGCTAAGGGAAAAACTTCCACAACACTGCATCTTACACCGTCCACTTGGGGTAACCAATGAGGGGTTAGAGGCCCATCAGCGGTGTCAATTGTGAAACAATTCCACAGCTCCTAAGGTGTGTGCCAAATTCATGACTTAAATATTCACCCCCACGATCCGATCGCAAGAACTTTATTTTTCTGTCACGTTGATTCTCAACCTCATTCTGAAATTCCTTGAACTTTTCAAAGGTCTCAGACTTGTGTTTCATCAAATAGATATACCCGTATCTACTCAAGTCATCTGTGAGGGTGAGAACATAACGATAGCCTCCGCGAGCCTCAACACTCATTGGACCGCACACATCGGTATGTATGATTTCCAATAAGTTGGTTGCTCGCTCCATTGTTCCGGAGAACGGAGTCTTGGTCATCTTGCCCAAGAGGCATGGTTCGCACGTGTCAAATGATTCATAATCAAGAGACTCTAGAAGTCCATCTGAATGGAGCTTCTTCATACGTTTGACACCAATATGACCAAGGCGGCAATGCCACAAGTATGTGGGACTATCATTATCAACTTTACATCTTTTGGCATCTACACTATGAATATGTGTATCATCACGTTCGAGATTCATCAAAAATAAACCATTGACCAGCGGGGCATGACCATAAAACATATCTCTCAAATAAATAGAACAACCATTATTCTCCGATTTGAAAGAGTAGCCATCTCGCATAAGACGAGATCCAGACACAATGTTCATGCTCAAAGCTGGTACTAAATAACAATTATTAAGGTTTAAGACTAATCCCGAGGGTAGATGTAGAGGCAGCGTGCCGACGGCGATCACATCGACCTTGGAACCATTCCCGACGCGCATCGTCACCTCATCCTTTGCCAGTCTCCGTTTATTCCCCAGCTCATGTTTTGAGTTACAAATGTGAGCAACTGCACCGGTATCGAATACGCAGGAGCTACTACGAGTGCTGGTAAGGTACACATCAATAACATGTATATCATATATACCTTTTGATGGGGAACGTAGTATTTTAAAATTTTCCTACGATCACGCAAGATCTATCTACCAGATGCATAACAACGAGAGGGGAGAGTGAGTCTACGTACCCTCGTAGACCGAAAGCGGAAGCGTTTATCAACGCGGTTGATGTAGTCGTACACCTTCACGATCCATCCCGATCTAGTACCGAACGTACGGCACCTCCGCGTTCAGCACACGTTCAGCTCGATGACGTCCTCGAACTCCGATCCAGCCGAGTGTCGAGGGAGAGTTCCGTCAGCATGACGGCGTGGTGACGATCTTGATGTTCTACCATCGCAGGGCTTCGCCTAAGCACCGCTACAATATTTATCGAGGAGAACTATGGTGGAGGGGGGCACCGCACACGGCTAAGAGATCAAGAGATCAATTGTTGTGTCTAGAGGTGCCCCCCTGCCCCCGTATATAAAGGAGGGAGGGAGAGGCCGGCCCTAGAGGGGGCGCACCAAGTGTGGGGAGTCCTACTAGGACTCCCAAGTCCTAGTAGGATTCCCCTTTCCTTTCCGGAGTAGGAGAGAAGGAAAGAGGGGGAGAGGGAGAAGGAAAAGGGGGCTGCACCCCTTGTCCAATTCGGACCAGAAGGGGGGTGCATGCCTCCTTCCTTTTGGCCTCTCTCCTCTATTCCCGTAACTCCCCGGTACTCCGAAAATACCCGATTCACTCGGAACCTTTCCGATGTCCGAATATAGTCGTCCAATATATCGATTTTTACGTCTCGACAATTTTGAGACTCCTCGTCATGTCCCCGATCTCATCCGGGACTCCGAACTCCTTCGGTACATCAAAACTCATAAACTCATAATAAAACTATCATCGAAACCTTAAGCGTGCGGACCCTACGGGTTCGAGAACTATGTAGACATGACCGAGACACGTCTCCGGTCAATAACCAATAGCGGAACCTGGATGCTCATATTGGCTCCCACATATTCTACGAAGATCTTTATCGGTCAAACCGCATAACAACATACATTGTTCCCTTTGTCATCGGTATGTTACATGCCCGAGATTCGATCGTCGGTATCTCAATACCTAGTTCAATCTCGTTACCAACAAGTCTCTTTACTCGTTCAGTAATACATCATCCCACAACTAACTCATTAGCTGCAATGCTTGCAAGGCTTATAGTGATGTGCATTACCGAGTGGGCCCAGAGATACCTCTCCGACAATCGGAGTGACAAATCCTAATCTCGAAATACGCCAACCCAACAAGTACCTTCGGAGACACCTGTAGAGTACCTTTATAATCACCCAGTTACGTTGTGACGTTTGGTAGCACACAAAGTGTTCCTCCGGTATTCGGGAGTTGCATAATCTCATAGTCATAGGAACATGTATAAGTCATGAAGAAAGCAATAGCAGTAAAACTTAAACGATCATAGTGCTAAGCTAACGGATGGGTCTTGTCCATCAGATCATTCTCCTAATGATGTGATCCCGTTGATCAAATGACAACTCATGTCTATGGCTAGGAAACATAACCATCTTTGATCAATGAGCTAGTCTAGTAGAGGCATACTAGGGACACTCTGTTTTGTCTATGTATTCACACATGTATTAAGTTTTCGGTTAATACAATTCTAGCATGAATAATAAACATTTATCATGATATAAGGAAATAAATAATAACTTTATTATTGCCTCTAGGGCATATTTTCTTCAGTCTCCCACTTGCACTAGAGTCAATAATCTAGTTCACATCGCCATGTGATTTAACACCGATAGTTCACATCGTCATGTGATTAATACCCAAAGGGTTTACTAGAGTCAATAATCTAGTTCACATCGCTATGTGATTAACACCCAAAGAGTACTAAGGTGTGATCATGTTTTGCTTCGTGAGAGAAGTTTAGTCAACGGGTCTGTCACATTCAGATCCGTATGTATTTCGCAAATGTCTATGTGTCTACAATGCTCTGCATGGAGCTACTCTAGCTAATTGCTCCCACTTTCAATACGCATCCAGATTGATACTTAGAGTCAGCTGGATTTAGTGTCAAAGCTTGCATCGGCGTAACCCTTTACGACGAACTCTTTATCACCTCCATAATCGAGAAACATTTCCTTAGTCATCCAGTTACTAAGGATAATTTTGACCGTTGTACAGTGATCTACTCCTGGATCACTATTGTACCCTCTTGACAAACTCATGGCAAGGTACACAACATGTTTGGTACACAGCATGGCATACTTTATAGAACCTATGGCTGAGGCATAGGGAATGACTTTCATTCTCTCTATATTTTTCTGCCGTGGTCTGGCTTTGAGTCTTACTCAACTTCACACCTTACAAGTCAGGTAAGAACTCCTTCTTTGACTGATCCATTTTGAACTACTTCAAAATCATATCAAGGTATGTACTCATCGAAAGTCTTATCAAGCGTCTTGATCTATCTCTATAGATCTTGATGCCCAATATGTAAGCAGCTTCACCAAGGTCTTTCTTTGAAAAACTCCTTTCAAACACTCCTTTATGCTTTCTAGAAAATTCTACATCATTTCCGATCGACAATATGTCATTCGCATATACTTATCAGAAAGGTTGTAGTGCTCCCACTCACATCTTGTAAATACAGGCTTCACCGCAAGTCTGTATAAATCTATATGCTTTGATCAACTTATCAAAGCGTATATTCCAACTCCGAGATGCTTGCACCAGTCCATAGATGGATCGCTGGAGCTTGCACATTTTGTTAGCACCTTTAGGATTGACAAAACCTTCTGATTGCATCATATACAAGTCTTCTTTAATAAATCCATTAAAGAATGCAGTTTTGTTATCCATTTGCCAGATTTCATAAAATGCGGCAATTGCTAACATGATTCGGACAGACTTAAGCATCGCTACGGGTGAGAAAGTCTCATCGTAGTCAACTCCTTGAACTTGTTGAAAAACTTTCGCAACAAGTCGAGCTTTGTAAACAGTAACATTACTGTCAGTGTCAGTCTTCCTCTTGAAGATCCATTTATTTTCGATGGCTTGCCGACCATCGGGCAAGTCAATCAAAGTCCACACTTTGTTCTCATACATGGATCCCATCTCAGATTTCATGGTCTCAAGCCATTTTGCGGAATCTGGGCTCATCATTGCTTCCTCATAGTTCGTAGGTTCATCATGGTCCAGTAACATGACTTCCAGAACCGGGTTGCCGTACCACTCTGGTGCGGAACGTACTCTGGTTGATCTACGAAGTTCAGCAGTAACTTGATCCGAAGTTTCATGATCATCATCATTAGCTTCCTCACTAATTGGTGTAGGAATCACTAGAACCAGTTTATGTGATGTACTACTATCCAATTCGGGAGAAGGTACAATTACCTCATCAAGTTCCACTTTCCTCCCACTCACTTCTTTCGAGAGAAACTCCTTCTCTAGAAAGGATCCACTCTTAGCAACAAGGACCTTGCCTTCGGATCTGTGATAGAAGGTGTACCCAACAGTTTCTTTTGGGTATCCTATGAAGATTTACTTCTCCGATTTGGGTTCGAGCTTATCATGTTGAAACTTTTTCACATAAGCATCGCAGTCCCAAACTTAAAGAAATGACAGCTTAGGTTTCTCGTCAAACCACAGTTCATACGGTGTCATCTCCACGGATTTAGATGGTGCCCTATTTAACGTGAATGTATCTGTCTCTAATGCATAACCCCAAAAGCGATAGTGGTAGATCGGTAAGAGACATCATCGATCGCACCATATCTAATAAAGTACGGTTATGACGTTCGGACACACCATTACACTATGGTGTTCCAGGTGGCGTGAGTAGTGAAACTATTTCACATTGTTTTTACTGAAGGCCAAACTCGCTAACTCAAATATTTTACCTCTACGATCATATCGTAGAAACTCTTATTTTCTTGTTACGATGATTCTCCACTTCACTCTGAAATTCTTTGAACTTTTCAAATGTTTTAGACTTGTGCTTCGTTAAGTAGATATACCCATATCTGCTCAAATCATCAGTGAAGGTCAGAAAATAACGATACCCGCCGCGAGCTTCAACACTCATTGGTCCACATACATCTGTATGTATGATCTCCAACAAATCTGTTGCTCGCTCCATTGTTCCGGAGAACGGAGTTTTAGTCATCTTGCCCATGAGGCATGGTTCGCAAGCACCAAGTGATTCATAATCAAGTGATTCCAAAAGTCCATCACTATGGAGTTTCTTCATGCGCTTTACACCATTATGACCTAAACAGTAGTGCCACAAATAAGTTGCACTATCATTATTAACCTTGCATCTTTTGGCTTCAATATTATGAATATGTGTATCACCACGATCGAGATCCAACAAACTATTTTCATTGGGTGTATGACCATCGAAGGTTTTATTCATGTAAACAGAATAACAATTATTCTATGACTTTAAATGAATAACCGTATTGCAACAAATATGATCAAATCATATTCATGCTCAACGCAAATGCCAAATAACATTTATTTAGGTTTTACACTAATCCCGAAAGTAATGGGAGTGTGCGATGATGATCATATCAATCTTGGAACCACTTCCAACACACATCGTCACTTCACCTTTAACTAGTCTCTGTTCATTCTGCAACTCCCATTTCGAGTTACTACTCTTTAGCAACTGAACAAGTATCAAATACCGAGGGGTTGCTATGAACACTAGTAAAATACATATCAATAATCTGTATATCAAATATACCTTTGTTCACTTTGCCATCCTTCTTATCCGCCAAATATCTAGGGCAGTTCCACTTCTAGTGACCATTTCCTTTGCAGTAGAAGCACTTAGTTTCAGGCTTGAGTTTAGATTTGGGTTTCTTCACGGGAGTGACAACTTTCTTGTCATTCTTCTTGAAGTTCCCCTTCTATCCCTTTGCCCTTTACTTGAAACAAGTGGTCTTGTTAACCATCAACACTAGATGCTCCTTTTTGATTTCTACCTTCGCCGATTTCAGCATCGCGAAGAGCTCGGGAATTACTTTCGTCATCCCTTGCATATTATAGTTCATCACGAAGTTCTACTAACTTGGTGATAGTGACTAGAGAACTTTGTCAATTACTATCTTATCTGGAAGATTAACTCCCACTTGATTCAAGTAATTGTAGTACCCAGACAATCTGAGCACATGCTCACTGGTTGAGCTATTCTCCTCCATCTTGTAGGCAAAGTACTGTCAAAGGTCTTATACCTCTCGACACGGGCATTAGTATGAAATACTAATTTCAACTCTTGGAACATCTTATATGCTCCGTGGCGTTCAAAACCTTTTTGAAGTCCCGGTTCTAAGCCGTAGAGCATGGTGCACTTAAACTATCAAGTAGTCATCATACCGAGCTTTTGTCAAAACGTTCATAACGTCTATATCTGCTCCTGCAATAGGTCTGTCACCTAGCGGTGCATCAAGGACATAATTCTTATGTGCAGCAATGAGGATAATCCTCAGATCACGGAACAATTCCGCATCATTGCTACTAACAATTTTCAACTTAGTTTTCTCTAGGAACATATAAAAAATAAACGGGGAGCTACATCGCGAGCTATTGATCTACAACATAGATATGCTAATACTACCAGGACTAAGTTCATGATAAATTAAAGTTCAATTAATCATATTACTTGAAGAACTCCCACTTAGATAGACATCCCTCTGGTCATCTAAATGATCACGTGATCCAAATCAACTAAACCATGTCCGATCATCACGTGAGATGGAGTAGTTTTCAATGGTGAACATCTTATGTTGATCATATCTACTATATGATTCACGCTCGACCTTTCGGTCTCCAGTGTTCCGAGGCCATATCTGCATATGCTAGGCTCGTCAAGTTTAACCCGAGTATTCTGCGTGTGCAAAACTGGCTTACACCCGTTGTATTTGAACGTAGAGCTTATCACACCCGATCATCACGTGGTGTCTCGGCACGACGAACTTTCGCAACGGTGCATACTTAGGGAGAACACTTATACCTTGAAATTTAGTAAGGGATCATCTTATAATGCTACCGTCGTTCTAAGCAAAATAAGAAGCATAATAAGATAAACATCACATGCAATCAAAATATGTGACATGATATGGCCATCATCATCTTGTGCTTTTGATCTCCATCTCCAAAGCACCGTCATGATCACCTTCGTCACCGGCGCGACACCTTGATCTCCATCGTAGCATCGTTGTCGTCTCGCCAACTATTGCTTCTACGACTATCGCTACCGCTTAGTGATAAAGTAAAGCAACTACATGGCGATTGTATTTCATACAATAAAGCGATAACCATATGGCTCCTGCCAGTTGCCGATAACTTTACAAAACATGATCATCTCATACAAAACCGTATAACTCATCATGTCTTGACCATATCACATCACAACATACCCTGCAAAAACAAGTTAGACGTCCTCTACTTTGTTGTTGCAAGTTTTACGTGGCTGCTACGGGCTTAGCAAGAACCGTTCTTACCTACGCATACAAAACCACAACGATGTTTCGTCAAGTATGTGCTGTTTTAACCTTCACAAGGACCGGGCGTAGGCACACTCGATTCAGCTAAAGTGAGAGAGACAGACACCCGCCAGTCACCTTTAAGCAACGAGTGCTCATAACGGTGAAACCAGTCTCGCGTAAGCGTACGCGTAATGTCGGTCCGGGCCGCTTCATCTCACAATACCGCCGAAGCAAAGTATGACATGCTGGTAAGCAGTATAACTAGTATCGTCCACAACTCACTTGTGTTCTACTCGTGCATATCATCTACGCATAGACCTGGCTCATGATGCCACTGTTGGGGAACGTAGTATTTTAAAATTTTCCTACGATCACGCAAGATCTATCTACCAGATGCATAACAACGAGAGGGGAGAGTGAGTCTACGTACCCTCGTAGACCGAAAGCGGAAGCGTTTATCAACGTGGTTGATGTAGTCGTACACCTTCACGATCCGTCCCGATCTAGTACCGAACGTACGGTACCTCCGCGTTCAGCACACGTTCAGCTCGATGACGTCCTCGAACTCCGATCCAGCCGAGTGTCGAGGGAGAGTTCCGTCAGCATGACGGCGTGGTGACGATCTTGATGTTCTACCGTCGCAGGGCTTCGCCTAAGCACCGCTACAATATTTATCGAGGAGAACTATGGTGGAGGGGGGCACCGCACACGGCTAAGAGATCAAGAGATCAATTGTTGTGTCTAGAGGTGCCCCCCTGCCCCCGTATATAAAGGAGGGAGGGAGAGGCCGGCCCTAGAGGGGGCGCACCAAGTGTGGGGAGTCCTACTAGGACTCCCAAGTCCTAGTAGGATTCCCCTTTCCTTTCCGGAGTAGGAGAGAAGGAAAGAGGGGGAGAGGGAGAAGGAAAAGAGGGCTGCACCCCTTGTCCAATTCGGACCAGAAGGGGGGTGCATGCCTCCTTCCTTTTGGCCTCTCTCCTCTATTCCCGTAACTCCCCGGTACTCCGAAAATACCCGATTCACTCGGAACCTTTCCGATGTCCGAATATAGTCGTCCAATATATCGATTTTTACGTCTCGACCATTTTGAGACTCCTCGTCATGTCCCCGATCTCATCCGGGACTCCGAACTCCTTCGGTACATCAAAACTCATAAACTCATAATAAAACTATCATCGAAACCTTAAGCGTGCGGACCCTACGGGTTCGAGAACTATGTAGACATGACCGAGAATCGTCTCCGGTCAATAACCAATAGCGGAACCTGGATGCTCATATTGGCTCCCACATATTCTACGAAGATCTTTATCGGTCAAACCACATAACAACATACATTGTTCCCTTTGTCATCGGTATGTTACATGCCCGAGATTCGATCGTCGGTATCTCAATACCTAGTTCAATCTCGTTACCAACAAGTCTCTTTACTCGTTCCGTAATACATCATCCCGCAACTAACTCATTAGCTGCAATGCTTGCAAGGCTTATAGTGATGTGCATTACCGAGTGGGCCCAGAGATACCTCTCCGACAATCGGAGTGACAAATCCTAATCTCAAAATACGCCAACCCAACAAGTACCTTCGGAGACACATGTAGAGTACCTTTATAATCACCCAGTTACGTTGTGACGTTTGGTAGCACACAAAGTGTTCCTCCGGTATTCGGGAGTTGCATAATCTCATAGTCATAGGAACATGTATAAGTCATGAAGAAAGCAATAGCAGTAAAACTTAAACGATCATAGTGCTAAGCTAACGGATGGGTCTTGTCCATTAGATCATTCTCCTAATGATGTGATCCCGTTGATCAAATGACAACTCATGTCTATGGCTAGGAAACATAACCATCTTTGATCAATGAGCTAGTCTAGTAGAGGCATACTAGGGACACTCTGTTTTGTCTATGTATTCACACATGTATTAAGTTTCCAGTTAATACAATTCTAGCATGAATAATAAACATTTATCATGATATAAGGAAATAAATAATAACTTTATTATTGCCTCTAGGGCATATTTCCTTCACCTTTGACGTTGCCGGCCTTCTTGTCTGCTAAGTATTTGGGGCAGTTCCGCTTCCAGTGACCCGTTCCCTTGCAATAAAAGCACTCTGTCTCAGGCTTGGGTCCATATTTTGGCTTCTTCCCGGCAACAGGCTTGCCAGGCGCGGCAACTCCCTTGCCGTCCTTCTTGAAGTTCTTCTTACCCTTGCCTTTCTTGAACTTAGTGGTTTTATTGACCATCAACACTTGATGTTCTTTCTTGATGTCCACCTCCGCTGATTTCAGCATCGAATACACCTCGGGAATGGACTTCTCTATCCCCTGCATATTGAAGTTCAACACGAAGCTCTTGAAGCTTGATGGGAGCGACTGGACGATTCTGTCAACGACCGCTTCATCTGGGAGATTCATTCCCAGCTGAGACAAGCGGTTGTGCAATCCTGAAATCTTGAGGATGTGCTCACTGACAGAACTGTTCTCCTCGATCTTACAGCTGTAGAATGCGTCGGAGACATCATATCTCTCGACTCGGGCATGAGCTTGGAAAACCATTTTCAGCTCTTCGAACATCTCATATGCTCCGTGGTGCTCAAAACGTTTTTGGAGCCCCGACTATAAGCTGTAAAGCATGCTGCACTGAACCAGGGAGTAATCATCACAACGCGACTGCCAAGCGTTCATAACGTCTTGGTTTGCCGGGGCGGGAGCGTCACCTAGCGGTGCTTCAAGGACATAAGTTCTCTTGGCAGCTATGAGGATAATCCTCAGGTTACGGACCCAATCCGTATAGTTGCTACCATCGTCTTTCAGCTTGGTTTTCTCTAGGAATGCGTTGAAGTTGAGGGAAACTGGAGCGTGGGCATATTGTAAAGAATTTAGACTAAGTTCATGATAATTAAGTTCATCTTAATCAAATTTTAATGAACTCCCACTCAGAATGACATCTCTCTAGTCATCTAAGTGATACACGATCCGCATCGACTAGCCCGTGTCCGATCATCACGTGAGATGGACTAGTCATCAACGGTGAACATCTTCATGTTGATCGTATCTTCTATACGACTCGTGTTCGACCTTTCGGTCTTCCGTGTTCCGAGGCCATGTCTGTACATGCTAGGCTCGTCAAGTGAACCCTAAGTGTATCGCGTGTGTAAATCTGTCTTACACCCGTTGTATGCGAACGTTAGAACCTATCACACCCGATCATCATGTGGTGCTTCGGAGCAACGAACTTTAGCAACGGTGCACAGTTAGGGGAAACACAATTCTTGAAATTTTTAGTGAGAGATCATCTTATTTACTACCGTCGTTCTAAGTAAACAAGATGCATAAACATGATAAACATCACATGCAATCAATTAAAGTGACATGATATGGCCAATATCATCTTGCTCCTTGGATCTCCATCTTCGGGGCACCATGATCATCTTGTCACCGGCTCGACACCATGATCTTCATCATCATGATCTTCATCATCGTGTCTTGAAGAAGTCGTCACGCCAACTATTACTTCTACTACTATAGCTAACGTTTAGCAATGAAGTAAAGTAATTACATGGCGTTATTCAGTGACACGCAGGTCATACAATAATTAAGACAACTCCTATGGCTCCTGCCGGTTGTCAAGTTCATCGACATGCAAGTCGTGATTCCCTATTACAAAAACATGATCAATCTCATACATCACATATATCATTCATCACATCTTCGTTTTGGCCATACCACGTCACATAGCACATGCTGCAAAAACAAGTTAGACGTCCTCTAATTGTTGTTGCAAGTTTTACGTGGCTTCTATAGGATTTCTAGCAAGAACGTTTCTTACCTACACCAAAACCACAACGTGATTTGTCAACTTCTATTTACCCTTCATAAGGACCCTTTTCATCAAATCCGATCCGACTAAAGTAGGAGAGACAGACACCCGCCAGCCACCTTATGCATCTAGTGCATGTCTGTCGGTGGACCCAGTCTCACGTAAGCGTACGTGTAAAGTCGGTCCGGGCCGCTTCATCCCACAATACCGCCGAATCAAGATTGACTAGTAACGGTAAGAAAGTTGAACAAACTCAAACGCCCACAACTGCGTAGTGTTCTACTCGTGCAAGATGCTACGCATAAAACCTAGCTCAGATGCCACTGTTGGGTAACGTAGCAGAATTCAAAAAAATTCTACGCTTTCACCAAGATCCAACTAAGGAGACATCTAGCAACGAGCAAGTAAGAGTGCATCTACATACCGTTATGTAGATCGCGTGTGGAATCTTTCGAAGAAGCGTGGATGAAGTAGTCGTACTCTTCGCGTTATTCGTCACCGATGATCTAGCGCCGAACGGACGGCACCTCCGCGTTCAACACACGTCCGGTGCAGCAACGTCACCTCCTTCTTGATCCAGCAAGGGGGGAGGAGAAGTCGTCAGAGATCCAGCAGCACAACGGCGTGGTGGTGGATGCAGTGGAGATCGCAGCAGGGCTTCGCCGGGCGCCCTGCGTTGGGAGTATGGAGGTGTGACGGGAGGGGGAGAGGCGCCAGGGCTTGGGTGCGGCTGCCCTCTCCCCCCCCCACATATATATAGGGGGCCAGGGGGGTGCGCCAGGGCCCTGCAGATCCAATCTGCAGGGGGGGCGGCGGCCAGGGGGGTGTCCTTGCCCCCCAAGGCAAGTGGGGCGCCTCCTCCCCCTAGGGTTTTAACCCTAGGCGCATGGGGAGGTGGGCCCCTAGTGGTGCGCCAGCCCATTAGGGCTGGACACTTCCCCTTGCGGCCTAGGGGCTCCACCGGGATGGGTGGCCCCACCCGGTGGACCCCCGGGGCCCCTCCGGTGGTCCCGGGACGCTCCCGGTGACCCCCGGAGATCACCCGATGGCCGAAACTGGACTTCCTATATATCAATCTTTACCTCCGGACCATTCCGGAACTCCTCGTGACGTCGGGGATCTCATCCGGGACTCCGAACAACTTTCGGGTTTCCACGTGCATGTATCTCTACGACCCTAGCGTTACCGAACCTTAAGTGTGTAGACCCTACGGGTTCGGGAGACACGTAGACATGACCGAGACGACTCTCCGGTCAATAACCAACAGCGGGATCTGGATACCCATGTTGGTCCCCACGTGTTCCTCGATGATCTTCATCGGATGAACCACCATGTCAAGGATTCACTCAATCCCGTATGTTATTCCCTTTGTCCATCGGTACGGTACTTGCCCGAGATTCGATCGTCGGTATTCCCGATACCTTGTTCAATCTCCTCATGGCAAGTCTCTTTACTCGATCCATAATCCATCATCCCGTGACTAACCACTTAGTCACATTGAGCTCATTATGATGATGTCTTACCGAGTGGGCCCAGAGGCACCTCTCCGTCAAACGGAGTGACAACATCCCAGTCTCGGTTCGTACCAACTCAACAGACACTTTCGGAGATACCCGATGCGTACCTTTATAGCCACCCAGTTACGTTGTGACGTTTGGCACACCCAAAGTATTCCTACGGCATCCGGGAGTTGTACAACCTCATGGTCTAAGGAATAAATACTTGACACCGAAAAGCTTATGCATTACGAACTATACGATCTCGTGCTATGCTCAGGATTGGGTCTTGTCCATCACATCCTTCTCCTAATGATGTGATCCCGTTATCACCGACATCCCATGTCCATGGTCAGGAAACCGTGACCATCTGTTGATCAACGAGCTGGTAACTAGAGGCCTACCAGGGACTTATTGTGGTCTATGTATTCACACATGTATCGTTGTTTCCGTACAATACAATTCAAGCATGAATAACAGACGATTATCATGAACAAGGAAATATAATAATACTTTTATTATTGCCTCTAGGGCATATTTCCAACAAAATCATGCTAGCTAGATGAGAAATCATGATGACTAGACGTTAGGTCAGAGAGAGGATGCATTTGTCGAAAAATCTACCCTTTGTCGAAAAATAACCAGTCTGCATGTGTTCAAATACTACAGGACACGCGTTTTAGTATTTATTTTTTCTCCTGATTCAACGTAAATATATACTCTGGGAAGCATATTAGTATGTGAACTTTGTGTTATTCCAGTGGTTGGTGACCTGTTGCCTATTCTAAATGGCCAAGGTTCAAGTCTTGGCCAACACAATTTTTTTAAATACCTTTTTACCCCAAATGCCCTTACCATGGTCTATGAGAAAGAAATAAAATCTACAAATTTGCAAATAAAACCCTAAAAAACAGTGAATTCACAAGCAGTCAAATGATCAATGACATGACATCCACTTGGCCGGTTTTTTTCCCGGTCGGGCCGGTTTTGGACTTATTTGATCAAATCAACGAGTTTGCGGACTAAATCTAATCACTTCTCAAGTTGTTGGCCTAAAGTGTGCAATCAAGTTGAGTTAATAGATTAGTGGCGCATTTCACTCGGTGTACTTATGCAGTTACGCGCTACGATACAGGAGTAATCCAGGTGTGCACATCTGTTACCACTCGCTAACGCTAAGGTGTGTGAGGCCCTCTTTGAAAATGTGTTGAGTGAACTGCAAATCTGTGCAAATATATATTTTTCTTAACTGAGACATTCATGTGGGCAGAAATTAAGAAAACTCATTCCCAAATTTTGTCATTTCCTAGGCAACTTTGCAAATTCACGAGTCATTGGGGTAGCTACATATGAGACTTTTTTTAGAAAAAAACATGACGCTTAAATATCCCAATGACAAAAGACAGAATAAAAAATTAATAGAGCGCACGTGGTTGGGTGATTTTTCGTATGGATTTGGCCAAATCCTTGTTGAAAGCAACATTAGCCAGCAAGTGTCTGTTTGAGTGGTCCGGACGGCTTTTCTAGCTCTCAACATAGTGATAGATCCAGAGCTACATATCCATCTTATTTGATTGGCTGGGAATGAGACAGAATCCAGATTTTTTTTTTTAGAAAAGGGGGTATTCCCCGGCCTCTGCATCAAAATGATGCATGCGGCCATCTTATTAATCAGCGAAATCAAGGTCTCCAAGTATGCGGAACAGAATTACAAAAAATCTCCTACTGAGCTAGAAACAAGCAAGGACACCACACTCGGATGCGTTAATGTAAACAGGACCTAAACTCCTATCCTATTACATGACCGCCATCCAAATCGGTTGAAGATAACCCGAGCTACCATCTCCCAACGGATAGACCCAGTAACCAAACGCTCCCTGGCATCCATCGAAGTGAGTAGCGACCACATACGGATCAAGGCAGTGGCCCTGTGAATAACCTGCAAAAAATGAACATTCGTTGATCTGTTAAAAACCAAGTCATTCCTGCAATTCCAAATAGCCCATAGTAACGCACACACACCCACACGGATGTGGCTCACTAATTCTTTCGAGACTCCATTCAACCACGTGCCGAATAACGTGGTGATACTAGTAGGAGGAGATATATTAAAAGCAATATGGACCGAACGCCATAATACTTTAGCCATAGGACAATCGAGAAAGAGGTGATTAATAGATTCATCCTTGTCGCAAAAACTACAGAGCAAAGACCCATTCCAGTTGCGTTTGGTCAGATTATCCTTAGTGAGAATTACTTGTTTATGAACAAACCACATAAAAACTTTAATTCGTAAGGGAACTTTGACCTTCCAAATGTGAGCAGACCTAGGGATAGGCACTGAGTTGATTAAATCTAAATACAGTGATTTCACCGAAAACGTCCCGTTCTTAGTCAGTTTCCAGTGGATACGGTCAGTCTGCTGAGACAGCTGGACATCCATCAGTCTTCTCACCAGATGAAGCCAGGCTACCCAGCGATGACCAACCAGCGCCCTTCGGAATTGAATATTAAGAGGAGTGGACTGCAATACTGTTGCAACATAGTCTGCTTTACGTTGAACAATATTGTAGAGAGAAGGATATTGGATAGCTAAGGGCGTCTCTCCCAACCATGTATCCTCCCAAAATCTTGTGGAGACACCGTTACCAACCAAGAACTTAGTTCTATTGAAAAAGGCCGACTTAACTTTCATCAGTCCTTTCCAAAAGGGTGAATCAGATGGTCTAGCTGCCACTTGGGCTAGCGTCTTGGTTGTAAGGTATTTATTATGTAAGATTTGGGCCCATGTAGCATGGGTCTCAGCAGATAACTTAAACAGCCACTTGCTGAGTAAGCATCTATTCTTAACCTCCAAGTTTTCAATTCCAAGTCCCCCCTGATCCTTAGGTCTGCAAATGACATCCCATCTAGACAGCCTATACTTGCGCTTCATCTCATCACTTTGCCAAAAGAAACGCCACCGATAAAAATCCAGTCTTTTCCTTACCCCTACTGAGATCATGAAAAAGGACAGTAAAAACATGGGCATACTCGTAAGCACCGAGTTAATCAAAATCAGTCGGCCCCCATATGACAACAGTTTGCCCTTCCAACAGCTATGTTTCTTCTCAAAACGATCCTCAAGACTCTTCCACTCTTTATTAGAGAGTTTCCGATGATGGATCGGAATTCCAAGATATGTGAAGGGTAACGACCCTACCCCACATCCAAATAACTGTTTGTAGGCTTCTTGTTCATCTTTGGCTCTGCCAAAGCAAAACAATTCACTCTTATGAAAGTTAATCTTTAACCCCGAGAGTTGCTCAAAAAGACAAAGCACAAGCTTCATATTTCTCGCCTTAGCCAAATCATGCTCCATGAAAAGAATCGTATCATCCGCATACTGCAAGATAGATAGTCCTCCATCTACTAGATGGGGAACGAGACCACCTACCTGATCATTCTCCTTTGCTCGACCAATAAGGATTGTTAACATGTCTGCTACAATGTTAAACAAGATAGGAGACATCGGGTCACCCTGTCTTAAACCCTTGTGAGTCTGGAAGTAATGACCAATATCGTCATTAACTCTTATTCCGACACAGCCTTTTTGAGTGAAAGAGTCCACCTGCTTTCTCCAGGATGGATCAAACCCTTTCATTCTTAAGGCTTGCTGAAGGAACGGCCATTTGACCTTATCGTATGCTTTTTCAAAGTCCACCTTAAAAACTACTCCATCAAGTTTTTTCGTATGGATTTCATGGAGCGTCTCATGAAGGACAACAACCCCTTCAAGGATGTTTCTATCCGGCATGAAAGCAGACTGGGAAGGCTGCACAACGCTATGTGCAATCTGCGTCAATCTATTCGTTCCTACCTTAGTGAAAACCTTAAAACTGACATTAAGAAGACAAATTGGTCGAAATTGCTCAATTCGATTCGCCTCTGCCTTCTTAGGAAGTAGAGTTATGGTACCAAAATTAAGGTGAAATAGTTTCAGATGACCATCGAAAAGATCATGGAACATCGCAAGTAGATCATCCTTAATGATGTGCCAGCAACTTTTATAAAATTCAGCCGGAAAACCATCCGGGCCAGGCGCCTTATTATTCTTCATCTGTGAGACCGCATCAAACACCTCTTTCTCCGAGAACGGGGCAGATAAGATCTCGTTCTCATCTGCCGCTAGTTGGGGAACATCCTGAATTCGTGTCTCGTCTAGAGACACGAAGCTATCATCCGGAGCCCCAAACAGGCGCTTATAATAGTCAGTGATGTAAAGCTTGAGGTTCTCCTGCCCAACTATCGTGCCCTCATCCTGCTCGAGCTGAAAAATTCTTTTCTTACGATGCCTACCATTAGCAATCAAATGGAAGAATTGTGTGTTATCATCCCCTTGGATAACTTCACGAACCTTGGCACGGAGTGCCCATTTCAATTCTTCCTCTCGCAACAATTCCTTCAGCCTAGATTCGGCCGTCACCTTAGCCTCCAGTTCACTTGTCGCTAGGATAGAATACTCAGCCTTAACATCAAGGGTATTAATAAGGTTGATAAGTCGCTCCTTCTCAACCTTATACACCCCGCTAAGATGTTTTGCCCAGCCACGTAGGAACTGCCTTAAATGCCTAATCTTATTCTGCCATCTGTCTACGGCAGAATAACCTCCTCCACCTTTGGCCCATTCCCTGGCAACCAGGTCTAAAAACCCCTCTCTCTCAAACCACGCTAACTCGAAAGAGAAAGTATTTTTATTTCCCGTATAAGTTGCCACTCCAGAGTCTACCAAGAGTGGAGTATGGTCCGAAATAGCCCTCGACAAGGCCTGAACGGTCACCATGGGAAACTTCTGTTCCCACTCCACACTACAGAGAACACGATCTAACTTCTCATAAGTTGGGTTTGGTAGTGAATTAGCCCAGGTGAATTTTCTGCCAGAAAGCGCGATCTCACGAAGATCCAGACTTTCAATAATAGCATTAAACATAAACGACCATCTGCCGTCAAAATTATCATTGTTCTTCTCCTCCCGTCTTCTAATTATATTAAAATCACCTCCCACCAGAATTGGGAGCTGCTCATCTCCACAAATCCGAACGAGGTCCGCCAAAAAGTCTGGTTTGAGCTCAGGCTGCGCAGCTCCATATACTGCCACCAATGCCCACTGAAATCCATCGACCCTGGATCTCACCCTGAACTTTACGGCGAACTCCCCCAAGACCACGTTACGGACTTCTAGAGACTCTCTTCTTACCCCTAGTAAAATCCCACCGGACCTTCCTCTGGGGGGTAAGCAATGCCAAACAAAATCGACACCTCCAGACAACGTACCCAGAAACTGGGATGTGAAGTTGTCTCTACCAGTTTCGGAAAGGGCGATGAAATCAAGCTTGTGTTCGATAGACGACTCCGCCAAGAACCTACGTTTAGCCAAGTCTTTCAGACCTCTGCTATTCCAGAAAATGCCTCTCATTTTTCATCGTGGAATTTCTTGGCAGTCCTAATCCGAACACTCCTTCGTACAGCCGACACCGGATATATTTTGCGGCTCCATTTACGCTTGGGCTCATGGTGCTCCCCGTCCCGGTTCGTACTACCAGTTTTGGGGGCTTGAGCAAACTCCGTATCATCCGGGAGCAACTCCTCCCTGCCGACACCAGCACCCTCATCCTCCGACTGAGCGAGCGATGGATCCAGGTCCTCGCAAAGACTATCCAAAACCCTCACCCCTAGATCATCAAATTCTGAGTTATTCAACGGCTTAACAGCTGCTAAGTTATTAATAACCTCAATCGCCCGCTCAGCCTCACGATCAAACAAGTAGTTAACAGATTGAGCAACTTCTTTCCCGTTCCCGCCTAACGAAACTCCCAATTGGTTTGCATTATTTATAACATCATCGGCAGAAAAATGCAAAATCGAATTGGAAATACTGACTGACATACCTGTCAAGTCCTCAATGTTCCGCAGCTTGGCCTGCCGCATAGCACGACCCATCTGCAGCTCATCCACATCCGGCTGGTCCTGGAGGCGACTGCTGAGTTGTCGGCCATCGGTCATGGGATCAGCAATCCCCCCGAAAGCGACGACCTCGGCGGTGGAGGGTCCACTCGGGGAAAGGCCTCCTGCCGTAGACCCAAGAACCCCCCCACCCATCTGACCAAGAATACCTGGGCCTCCTGCCACAGGCACCTCGATCGCAGACCCTGACGCCAACAGCGCGATCGGCCCACGGGCCACACAGTCACCAGACGCAACCGCACCCGGACTGGTCGCAACATCATCCGATCCCTCATCGCGAACGACCGACAACCCAACCGGAAGTGGGCTTCCAGATCCTGGAGAAACATCCCGCTCAGTATCCATGGCCAGAACACCCTCAAGAAGATGGACGGCAGAAGTAGGCGTGGCAATAGGAGACTCCCCCCTGACACCCTCCTTCCCAAAGAGAGCAGCATCCATGATCCGCGGAGACAACGGTGGAAGTTCCAGCTCTACCGGATCCTCCATCTCAGCCCTGTGACCCCACAACCGACTGGGAGCTGAGGCCGGCCCAAAAGACCCAAAGCGGAGAGAAGACAAGGATGTTGCAGGGGGTGCTTCCCCCTTTCCCCCAGAACCTCCAGACGACTGCTGAGGCTGACTCATCGTCGGTGTACGACCAGACATCGCCTGCCCACCCGCGGCTGACTCACTCAGTCCACGAGCATCATCACCATCAGTCATATCTGTATCCGCATTCCCATCGGCGGCCTGAACAAGTACTGAACTCTTGAGCTCAATCTCAATCTCCAAGTCATACATCATACCAGCATAGAACCACCTCACATAAAAAGGAACCAACTCAATATCCAGGACACTCACCAGCAAGCGCGCAATGCCATTTGCTCTCGTGAACGGCATATCCACCTTCTCTGTTTTACCAATGAGCGATCCTAGACTCCACGTAGTCCGTGCGCTCTGAAGGGCCTTCGGGGGCACCCCAAGAAAGCGAACCCAAATCTGAGGAAGGGCCTTCCCTTGAGGCTCAGGTTTTTTCCACGGAGCAAACTCAATGATGCAATTAGTGCTCGCCACCCGACACAGACCATATTTAAGCGCGTGATACAGGTCATCCAGGGACGGGAAATCCACCTTATAAGATTGGCCCTCAAGCTGGACCAGCTTCCACTAAAAGTTACCTGGCATCAACTCACTGAGCCTATGCACAATCTGGGCCTCCGACAGCGTCCCATGCGTGACCTTGACAACCCCTGTAAGGGACACCTCCGTCACAGGTGCCTCAGACCCATCAGCAGGAGACGCAAAGAACATAAGATCCGCAGAACAAACTCCGTACATAACAACCTCCGGCATGGGCCCCTGGAGTTCAGGGCACTCCCCTGAAACATGCATGGGCTTCTGACACGTGTCACACATCACCGTGGTGCACTCAGCCGCGAAGTGTCCAGCCACCCCGCACCGTCGACAAATCATCTTTTCCTTCTTGCGGAGCCATTTAGACAAGCGCTCAACGGCCGGCTTGTCAACCACATTATCAGACAATCCAGCACTAGCATCCGGAACTTCGACTGAAGCAAGAGCCCGAACCACCTCCACCGCAGCTGAATTAAGCACGGGAGGAACCACCTCCACCGCATCAGAATTAAGCGCTGGGGTCACATCAGGAACAGCCACTGCTTGCCGCGGCGGGGGAGGAGGATGACGTCTGCCCCCTCCCCTACCTCCGCGGAATCTCCCCCGGAAGCGCTGATGAGGACCCGAGGCACCCTCAACAAAGCCGCCTGGTGGTCCGGAGAAACCTCCCTGTTGCCCATAGCCACGACCAGCACCTCCATCGCCTTGCCATGCATAGCCCCGGCCACCACCGGTAGACGACGAACCCCGGTGCTGCCCCTCGCCGTACGCGTCGTAGCCATCATCGCCCCACCGCGCCTGGGCGGGTTCCGGCCATCATCCTGGCCCGAGCGGCCCCGTCCCGCCTCCACCGCGACAGAGGCAGCAGCTGCGCCACGGCCAAGAGGCCGCTGGCCTCCACCACGCCCGGCACCACCGCCTCCTCCGTGTTGGGGCGCCGTCGGCTGGGCAGCAGCACCCCTAGCCGCGGCCGCAGGAGCGGCTACGGGAGCACCATGAATCCAGATATTTTAGGAATATGTTTTGTGTTTTAAAACAAACAACTCCACCTAATTAGAGCCAGACCTATGCAAATTATTTGATTGGTTGGAAATGTTAGTGAGTCGAGATATTTTGGTGTATGTTTTATACTTGTAAGGAAGATGATATGCAAACTTCACCAAACTACTTCCACATCGAGGATGGTCGTTCTCACAAAGACTAGCCTCCAAAAGGAATAGTATACATGTCTATGGCTTTTTGTGCCCCTTGAATACAAAAATGTTTTCTCGATAAAATAAAAGGAAAATAAACATGTCATTGTCTTATATGTGAAGACTTGGACTTGGCTGGTCTCCCCGGGACCCACACAGAGTTTGGATTACTGAGAGTGAGAACCATTGGTCAAATAAACGTTTTCTTCTGCCTTTAATGGTCGGGAGGGTGATTCCAACATCCTTTTCTCCTGCTAGGTCAGGAACATCAATGCTTATTTTTTTGGTTAAAGGGTGGATTTTATTCATTCAAAATGAAGCACCACGATGATACAAATGCAATGAGCACGTAGTCTGTCTCTGCATAACTGAGATGCACACAATCAACACTAACGCATACTCATAAAAAACACGCTGGCAAATAGCAAAGTCATGCCTATTGAACAGAGACATTATCACTCCTTAAACTGCGAGCCTTGTTTCTTCAGTAGTAGTTCATTCATAGTTCATTTGTGTGCTATGTCTGAATATATTTCCTGTAGGATCAATTGGAGATGAACATGAAGATAATGATTTTCAAGAAAATAGTAAGCTATAGGCAACCATGATGATTCGATGAGAGGAAGGACTACTGTCAGAGGCAAGTTACAATGATATGTACGGCCCCTCTGCCGCCACCTCTCCAGCACTTTCTACTATTGAGTATTGTTACATTTTCCTTTACTGAAATATTGTGACCGTGAGGGAACATATCAACAAACAAAAACGGCGAACCAAGCTGCGGTATGATGGTTATGAGGACAGTGCTATCCTGAGCCCACCAGAGTTCAAGTCCTAGACTTGACATTGGTGCTCACATTATTCTTGAATTTATTGTAGGCCTTCTAGTGATGTGCGTTAAGTGGGGATGAGATGATATCGTCGACTACGAAGGCATCTGTGAAAACTTTATCAATATGAACAACATCTGTTGGCTCAGTCTATCGGAGGTGCTCATTGTTGTTGCCTAGCACTAACGATCGGGCTTTGCAAGTGCTGGAACCGACGTTTCAAGCCGGCCTACTAGTCGTGCCATCCCACGAAGCAAATCTGAAATCGAGCAACTACACTGCCTGCACAAATCGTAACGACCATGCCATCTCATGAACCGATCAAGCGAGCAAATCTAGCTAACCAAATAACTGAATCTACTAACAGACCAACTAAGTGAAGCTACTAATCCGTACGTGCACATGTGCACAATGCCGGTCCTATTATTCAGAAATAAGAACATGATGTGTGCTAGATAATGCAACATATTAGATATTACACATACGGGTAAGGTGTGTGTGTGCATTTGTAGGGTGACTGTATACTCGCGTATATGAGTGACTTCGATTGTACCGTGTCAAAAAAATAAAAAAACAGAAACACCCCCGCGTCGTCCTTGTGCAGGGTTCCTTGGGCTAGCTTGCACTTGTACGTGTATAGCTCCTGGGGTGAGTCAATCTAGAACTCTAAAACCAAACAATCATGTGTGGCCCTCATCAATTGCTCTGTTATGTGAAACCTGAAACTATATTGAACAACAAATAATCTAGAGCGAATCTGTCATAACAGCCCGTGCTACATAGAAGTCATTCAATCATGACGTGACTACATTTACATCGATCTTGGCTATGTATGTTGATATTCCTACAGTGGTCATTTTAAACTGGTTAATCAATCGTCTGCTCGAAACAACCATTGTGCCACTTGCTCTGTTACTAGGATAGTTGCGGTTAGTTTAGAGCTAAAAATGTAGCTTCAGTTACAAGAAATAGCCTGAACATATACAATTGACAGTACAACAGTTAAAACTCCAATAATTACTACAGTATTACCTGCTACTGACAACTAGGGCTTCTTAATTTGCTACCTTTCAAGTAACAGCTAGCGCAACAACTGACAACTAAAAAACCAGTGTTCCATTGCCTAGAATGCTGCATCGTAGAAAAAATGAAACTCTAAACATATATTTAGTTTCCAAGCCGCTTACACACATTCAGGCCAAATTAATCCCCGCTGGTACTACGACAAACAAGCAAAAGACAAAGCGGATGAAATGAAACATAACATGCATGCATGTTCACGCGGCAGAAGGACGACAACAACCACTGGTATACACAACATGGAGCAAGATAAGATAGCAATGTTCCAGGCTCATTTCACTGCCTGCCTGTGAACCAATTCCCTTTACAAGATTTTTGTCTTGCCGAGCCAATAGTAAAAAAGTTGACATATTGATCGCTGCGGACCTCATATATTCTGCACTATTCACAAGCCCAGCCAATGATTAAAATAATGTAGTATAAACCAACCATCCCAGTGGCGATCCACGAAATAATGCTGCACTACTCTGTACTCTGCGTAGCTAGCTATCACGGGAAATTAACATACACATCCTTGGATCCACGAAAGTTCTTGCCTCCTTAATTTGCTACTCCTCCTTCCTCATTTCACAACTCCTGGCAAGAAAAACAAAACGGGGGACAGTGCATAATAAGGCTCTAGCATACCACTGCAGTAACTAATAAGATGGAATGGAATTGACAGGAGGATATTAAAAAACAAGATTAACTACATAGACAGATAAGGGACAATGAATAATACCTTTGCATCGAAATGTTTGTCTCCATCCTGTAGGGTTCACTTGTGTAAAATATGTGACATGTGTCTGCAGAATAAATTATCTGAGAGTATTATGCAAGGTCCCACACACACACACACACACACACACACACACACACACACACACACACACACACTATATTGAACATACAGGTTAACAACAATGAACATGTAAATAAAATAAATTCCTGACCTGCAGTTTGCTTTTATCGGCCTTCCGGATGTAAAATATCTGAAAATATGTCTCCCTGTGCAGCGATGTCAATTATTGAGTGGGTTGATGATTTGTATGAATTCACTAGACTGATGATCTGAAGAGAGGATGGCCCCCTGGCATAGTTGTTACAGTCCTGCACCCTGAGTGCGACCTCCAGATTCTGAAGTACATCACCCATTGATGGCCTATCGATGCTACGATGAGCAACACATTTCTCCGCTAGCTCTGCAAATATCTTGAGACATTTTGGGGTGATCTCCTCCTTGACACAGGGGTCAATAATCTTCTCGAGTACACCTTTTTCTTGGCAAGATAGCGCCCAGTCACGCAAGCTCACTTGCTCATCCGGGAGCTCGGTGTTTATCACAGGGCGTGCACACAGAATCTCAAACAACACGACCCCGAAGGAGTACACATCTGATTTTTTGGTGAGACGTCGCAGCAGGAAGTATTCCGGATCAAAATATCCAAAGGAGCCCTTCACTGCGGTGCTCACATGCGCATTGTCAATGTTTGTACATGCCCTAGATAGACCAAAGTCAGAAACTTTCGCCATTAAACTATCATCCAGTAGGATGTTGGTGGTCTTAACGTCTCGGTGGATGATTCCTTGCTCTGTACCAGTGTGGAGGTAATGCAGGCATCGGGCTACACCGATGCAAATATTAAGGCGCTGCTTCCATGATAGTGATGGGTTTCTGGAGCCGTACAGATGCTCACGCAGTGTTCCATGAGGCATGTAGTCATAGACCAGAATCATCTCATTCTTGTCCCTGCAGTAGCCAATCAAAGATACAAGGTGGCCATGGCGGAAATGGCACAACATCTCAAGTTCAGTCTGGAACTCATGAATACCTTGTTGGGATTCCTGGTTGAGTCGCTTGATCGCCACCTTTGTCCCTCCATCTAGCTCACCGCTGTAGACGTTCCCGAAACCACCTCTGCCAATGACAAGTGCTTCATCAAAATCTTTGGTGGCAAGTTGAATTTCTTCAAATAAAAAGTGGTGGACAAGATCACATGTGGGACGATTCCGATGTGCATAGCTTGTTTTGCAAGAACTCTGCACGAGCTTCTTCCGTCTCCAGATAACACACATACTGAAAAGAACAATCAACATCAATGCAAATCCGCCACCGATGGCTGCTAGTATGTCACCTCTGGATTTTCGTACACCGCTAGACAGCCTATTTGGATCCACATAAGGCTTTTGTGGAATTGGAGGAGTGAGGTCAGCAAGATTGTTCGATCCATCACCCTGTAGCTTAAAGACCTCAAGACCATTCAGTATTGCATCATAATATTGTGATCTACTTGACATATAAGGGTGCAGTGCAATCCACATGTCCACCTGACCGGAACCACTAGCCACAATAACATAGTCTTTGTATATTGGTCTACCAATTCCTCCGCTGAAGAAGATTACATCCACATGGCATCACATGCTGTCTGGTTGTTGATGTAGATGTAGAAAGTCCTTTGATTTTCCAAGGTAATAGTAGACTGAATCTCACAGAAATGGAACCTTAGGAGGTACACGAATCCGGCTTCAACTGGAAAAATCCATGTAAGGTTGTAGTTGAGGTTGAGCTGTGGATCTGGCCCCATCGACCGAGCTGTATCATAGACATCAAGCGGCGCTTTGTAATTCGGCACTGCGGGTGTATACATGATAGTCACATTAGGATCTTTGGAGTAGGTCACCCCATAGCCGGCACCATAAATGTATGGGGAATCATCGTCCCATGAGCGGTAATAGCCCGTCTCATCTTTCGGGGAAATGGATTGGCCCCCGACATTGAGCCGGTACATAGTCTGGAAGGCTATGTCAGCGGAAAATGTGAATGGTGCTATGTAATCACCATGGACAAAAGTTGCGTCAGGTGTTGTGAAGATGTCAGGCGTGGGCACAATCTCAATGCCATTGATAAATGCATATGACCCATTCAGAAATGCTGATGGTGAAAAGGTGAGGTCCAAGCTATGTGAAGAAACATTCAACGAGAACTCACGGTCAAGGCAGGCATAATTGATTGCTTGAGCTGTTTGCGAAGCATTGAAGCCGTTTAAGAGGACGAGATTTTCTGCCGTGACACCCAATAAGGCATCGGGGACAACATATTTTCCATAAGCAACTGGATAGAAGTAGAGGCGTAAGAACATGCGGCCTGGCCTAACAGGGAAGGAGTAGGTGTAATTTGAAGTGAAGATGCGTGCAGTCATGTAAGGGACCATGGAGGGGAGGGAAGGGTCTTGGTATGAAGCACTGGCTGCAACTCCTTCCACTGATGGTGTGAACTTGGAGCCGTTGTCCCCGTCCCAAGTACGACCACCACTATCAACCTCTTGGTCCTGGCTTGATCCACCGCAATTTAGGAGGATGATGCCGGAGTCCATGGAGGCGTTATCAGCCGCTAGGGCAACCGACAAGAGGAGGGCTAGTAGTGTGAGGTTAACTGGTAGGGCTGGGAAGGCCATTGTTGTAGTTTTTTCTTGATTGAATTTGGAAGCAAGAGGATGTCTGGAAAATTGGAGGATAGTTCTGTTGTTTAGTGAATGGACACACCTAGCTAGAGAGCTGCACAACCTGCAACTGCAGCAAAAAAAATGTTGATAAGCCATTTCCGTTCTCATATTTGGCACCAGGAAAAAAAACATGAGAAAGAAACTTCCCAGGACAAAAACAGAATGTGAGAACGAAACTTCCAGGACAAAAACTGAACCATGGCAATATGAACAAGAGCTGAACGATGCAAGGCAGAACATGAACTTGTCTGAGTAACAGAACAATACTAATAGTGGCAAGTGCTTTAGCAAACTGGAGTCCCGGATATCACCAGAATATGGAAACAAAACGCTGCTCACTTAGTTCTGTATGTGTTCTTACTTTCTACTGTATAGAACAGTACTGGCAAACAAGAAGAAGAAAACTTTCTAGAATTTATCCAAACGAAAGTAGCCATATATCTCGAAAGGGGATATCCCCAATGCTATATTAACCACTGAAAAAATAGCATGCTATAGCATATGCTGAGAATTGGCTCGCTAAATAAATCAGTGTACAACGCCTTGCTAATAGTATGCTATAGCGCAATATAGTACGCTAATAGCTTATTTTGAGGCCGGCGCTGTTTTTTCGTTGATAGTAACACGAGTGTACACAGAAAGATTAAGAAATAATAAGCAAGGTAACAAGTGCTCTTTAATACATACTCCCTCTGTAAATTAATATAAGAGCGTTTAGATAACTAAAGTAGTGATCTAAATGCTCTTATATTAGTTTACGGAGGGAGTATTTGTGAAGGGAAAAATCAAGCGAAGAAGTGAAAAACAAATGCAGCGACAGTCCTAATGACGATTGTACATTTAGCAAATAGTCGGTGGACAAGTTACCACTTATTTTCTGCCACTCGATATCACACATGCCGGTCATGAATGAAAGCAGTAAACGTTGCCAAATTTGCTGCGAAAACTAACGTATTGAAAGCCTTCAGAGATTCATGCCCTAGATACATGAAAGCCTTCAGAGATTCATGTCCAACAAAATCAAGTACGGTAAAAGAAGCAGGAAAAGAATGAGGTGGATTGATTTCATGGTTACCTGAAATAGCAGGAAGACCGAGCGGCTATGTATTTGTAGTAGTCTGGCGAAAGCATAGGGATGTTCATTGCTATATATAGTGACCGGCCAGTCAGCCAGTCAAATAGAGAGAGAAAGCGACCACAAGGCAGTCCATGCATGCATTATTCATTCCAGTTTCCAGGCAGGTTCCCGATTGGCATATCGTGGGTGTGATTCATTTGCACGTCACAGTCGTGTGGAGATGCTGCCAAGCCAACAAGATCGTCCGGAGTCTTTGACCAAGCATTACCGGGTATTTATTTATCAGCTACTCCAGGCAGCGTTTTGTTTTCCGGTCACAAATATGCAGTGGCGGAGCTAGAAGCAAGTTACGCCTGGGGCTGTGCTATGTTGAGTGGTAAATTTCTATGATTTTCTATACTTTGTATGAAGAAATTACAAAGGCAGTTGTTTCTAGGCCTGGGGCTATAGCCCTAGCTGCCCCAGGCCTGTCTCCGCCACTGCAAATATGTATTTGGGCGCACATCGGCGTTTTTTTACCAAACACCCAGGTAGACGGACAAGTCACTGGCCGGTTCAAAAAAGCTGACTCAGCTTGGCGCCTCAAACCGGCCCGAACGCCCAGGCTGTTCGGCACACCTCATATTCAGCCAAGATATAGGATGGATATGGGAAGGCCCGGGCACGCCCACCAAGTTAGCCCGGCCCACGATGGTCCACCATGACCCCACTTCATCCCTACTAAAAACCGCACCATGTCAAAGGAGCTCTATCTTTTAAACCTGGATGGTCAATGGGTAGACCAGGTAACGGGGACGAAACCCACCTGGTTTTGCTTGCCCAAACCCGTCCCCTCTAGAAAATTGCAAGCCCGTCTGCATCCCGTCCTCGTGCACGGGGCAGTTTTTTGCATGTCACCTAGACCCTTTGGGTTTTCTAAATCACCAGGGAAACCGTCCCGGCGAGCAATCAATGAAAGCAACAACTTTTGAAAGAAAAACAGGAGCATATTACAGCAATATTAACAACAAAAAACAGCATATTTAAGCAACAAACATAGTATATTTCAGAACCAGCAACATAAGATAAATAGTAGCCACAAATAATAGCATTTCAGCAATAAACATAGTATATTTCATTAAAAAATGAGCATATTTCAGCAGCAAAACTTGAGCAAATTTCAGCACAATACAATACCCTATTTCAGCCACAACGATAAGCATATTTCAGCAACAAAACAAGAGCATATTTCAGCCATACATGGTTCAACAAGATGGTCCAATTACACAAGTTATGAAATAGAATCCATGGTTCACAGATCACGAGCACAAACGAGACGAAATGGTCCAATACATTTCTTTTAGAAAAGGAGGATAATCCCCGGCCTCTGCATTAGAGTGATGCATGCAGGCATATTTTTAAATCAAGTGCAAAAACAAGTCTGAAGTGCAAGTCCGGCTCAAAAACGAAGCATAACAAAAGTAAATAAAAAGGTTACACATCCGGCGAAAATAGTGCACCATGGAGATCATCACGGGCGGAGGCACCCTTTCTCCTGGCGGCATGACATGTGGAGGGAGGCAGCTCGCCGGTGCAGAACATGGTCGGCGGCTGCTCCGAGATGGGATTGATCCCAGCCGGCGACTAGGCGACCTAGGTTTAGGTTTAGGTGTGCAGGAGAGTCTTGAGGAGCGAGACTACCAGAGCTGCCGAGCTAGGGGTCTCGTGTTTGTGTGTAGTGGAGGTCCTCAACTTTGGGGGCTATGGGGTTCTCGCACCTGGGCGGCTGGGCCGGTCGTGTACTGGATGTCCGCTTGATGGATCAATGCATGCTACTTATATTGATGGGTATGTCACGGTTTGGGTTCGGGTACTACTGAAACGGGTTTAAACCCGCGAAACATGCCGGGTTTTACAATGTACCAAGCAGCAGCCCCGCTGGGTAAGAAGACGCCCATACCTGTCCACCTAATATGGTAAAAACATGTGGGGACGTGGGTTTCGGGGCCCATTGCCATCTTGAACTAGGTAGGTGTCATAGCCTGCTTTGGGACAAAGGGCAAAACTCGCTTGCTCTTAACACTGAATCTCAAGAAACAAATAGAAATGAACATTCATTAAAAAATTGGATGAAGTTACAGAAAAAATATTAGATGAACTTATAAATGAAAAAAAAATCAAAACAATAAGAATGAAACCAATTGAGATGTAAAGTAGTTGAAGCTCGACAAGAATTGAAAATTAATCAAACATGTAGTAGGTATACTTATGTTAGAAACATTGCATAGTGAAGGAGACTGTTGAAGCTATGTACCAAACAGGTTAATTAATTGATGCCTGATAGCTACAAGCGAGCCAGTGAGACCGATGTGGCAACCGATGCATTTTTTACATGGAGAAAATAGTGTGTGATTGTCGTTATTGTGTATGGTTTGAACCCAGCGTACACCAAATGTTGATGAGGCAATGCATATCCTCCTCACATTCCTATTTCTTTTTCCATCGATCGTAAGGCCAAATAATTAAGATGCAGTTGACTGAAGTCATACTTTTTTTCCATACGATCCTGGACCGGGTTCCACTATCATAAAAGATAACGGAACAGAGTTCAGCCAAACCAAGCATCTTAGCACAAAAGAGGTACCGCTAGCAGTGAGGTAGATGCAAAGTAACCCGAACAACAAAATATAGAGGTCACTATCGCAAACAGAACAAAGAGATATTACAGAGCTCTTGTGCACACACATGTGCTAGCTCTCGCCACATGTTCAGATCTTCAGAAGGCCATCACCGTTTCAAAAACGTTGCCGTGGTGGCAATTTCAGAAAACATTGCCATGGCGACCATTTCAGAAAATATTGTTGTGGCACTAATTTCAAAAATTCCGCCATGGCATGAAGTTACGGTTCCTCGTCCCGCACCAAGTACTACTTCTTCTCATCGTGGTCCACCATGTATGTTTGCCATCATCACGTGTAACTCTTAGGCTATCTCTACGATATTTACATTAACGTGGAAATCTCGTGGCTCCAGCCATCATGCAGTGACGCGCATTCCACTTAACATTACAACATATAACCATCTCATACAGAAACTCATTATCATGATAAAGGATATACCACGTCATATGCATACCCTGCAAAACCAAGTCAGACGTCTTTTAATTGGTTTTAGCAAAAATTTAGTTGCGCGGTTAACCCATTTTAACAAATAATACAAACTACCTACGTCCACAACATTGGCGATGCTTATTGATGGTAGATTAAGTTTTGGGGTGTTCGAAAATAGAGACTTAATAAAAAATTGCATTCCCCCACACTAAACTTCGTCAAATAAGTGTGAACCCCTAGAAGATCATCCATCTTGGCCACCCTCTTATGTACGGGACGGTTCACTATTCTCAACTATGGTGTAGCGCAAGGAACTGTTAGCAGATATTCGACAGCCAGAGCCGATCGATTGTCAGAACCTTGTGATAAGTGACACCATGCCATCGATGAACTGAACCAAAGAATCACTTGAGGGAAGCATGGCAAGAACATCAACCCTCAAAATCACATGTGATCTAGATCGCAACCTACACCTACTCATAAAACTGCTCTTGATGCCACTGTTGGAAAATGTAATACAAAACCAAATTTTCTCGCCTACGCACACCCAAGAACAAATTGAAGATGCATAGCAGGTTGGGATCACGAGCGTTACCATCACCAAGATGCAGTGGAAGAAGAACGTGTCAGCGTAGATCGTACTTGGATTCTCCCGAACCGTCGATCAACGATCCCGCGAACCGCAAACGAACATTCCCTCAAATAGAAGAACGAAAGCAGGGCATCTTTACTAGGTTGCAAGTGTGCAGGCGCAACCTTCACGATCCAGCAGCACTTCGATGTCCAAAGCTAATCGTGGGCGAAAAAATAGAGGGAGGATATTAGAACCACACTGGGCTTCTAATTATGAGGATAAGAGGATTAGCCAAGCTCTAATTATTCAACTAGGGCCAACTAGAACTAGAAGAACTAGCGGAGGCTCCAAAACTTATATATCGAAAGAGCATCAAATATATAGGTTATAGGAGAGAGGGAGGGCAACCACTAAGGGGGAAGGAGTCCCCCTTCGTGCGCCAGCTAGGGGAGGAGGAGTCTGACTCCTCCCCTTCCCCAATTCTAGGAAGGACCACTTTCCCAATCTAGCCTTTTTGGACCAAGTTGTCTTACACCTCTTGGTCTTTTTAGGACCGTTGGTATTAAATTAAATATATAGATGTTCTCGATGCTTTTAGACCAGTTTACGTATGATTTAACAAACTCAGAAAACATTTTCCACCTATATAATATTTATCGGTAATAGCAGGTATTACCTGATATTCGCCGAAACCATTCGGTGACCCAGAAACACTTCCGGATCCTCTCAGAACTATTCTGAATACTAATGAAATAATTTCATAAATATATTCTCACCACTCCCATCCTACTAACACTCAACAGATTGTGATTCGCTTAACCTTGTGACACCATAGGTTCGGTAGCTCATAGACGTGACTGGAACCGTTCATTCAATGGCCGACAAACGGGGCCATGGACGTCCATATCAATCCCTACGAGCACATGAATGATAGTTGAGAACCTTTGGTTATTATGTGATGTTACATTAGCTTCGCGATACTTCACAAAACCCGGGATGCATCAGTATCCTCCCGAGTCATCACCATGCTCACGATACCGAAATCCTTGTTACCAGTTTTGTTCTTCTTTCTAGTTATTGTGTTTCCGCATCCCCGTGAAAAAGTCACCTATGTTATGATAGATACCTTCAAACCGAGAGGGCTCTAAGAATATCTATTCATCGTCGGAGGAGCAAATCTCACTCTCGAGTTATCTAGTCCCTTGTCAAACTTTCTGATGAACATGTAAGTTGTTGTTATGAAGACCATGTTACAGGTAACGTTTGAGCAACCCCAAATCCCATTGTATGTAAGAAGTGACTATGATACTCTCATGGTCTAATGAACTAATTCAAACCTTAACACTGTGTTATTACAATTTATTACAGACGATACTAACTCAATTCATAACAGACAAAATTGGGCCGGTTCAGTATGATCGTTCTTTCAACGTCATAGTCTCACTGTTGTTTTAGGACTATCGTTACACATAATGATATCCTAAGATCCGGAAAACGTGATCACCAACAACACTTGATCTAGTCCTAGAGGCAAGATGGAACCTTTGATTTAACCGTTTATCATTTCACACGTGTTTTTACGCCCCGCAATACTAACATGTGTTTTCTACTGAATCGCATATTCCAGGATCATAACAGTTATAGCATAGAATATAAAACTCTATAATTATGAATATATATGAATATAATAATACAAATATTATTGCCTCTAGGGCTATTTCCAACACACTAACAGTTATAGCCGTTAAAGGATTCAGAGCTACATATCCATCTTATTTGATTGGCTGGAAATGAGATCGAGTCCAGATATTTTAGGAATATGTTTTGTGTTTTAAAACAAACAACTCCACTTAACTAGAGCCAGACCTATGCAATTATTCGATTGGCTGGAAATGTTAGTGAGTCGAGAGATATTTTGGTGTATGTTTTATAATTGTAAAGAAGATGATATGCAAACTTCACCAAACTACTTCCACATCGGGGATGGTCGTTCTCACAAAGACTAGCCTCCAAAAGGAATAGTATACATGTCTATGGCTTTTTGTGCCCCTTGAATACAAAAATGTTTTCTCGATAAAATAAAAGGAAAATAAACATGTCATTGTCTTATATGTGAAGACTTGGACTTGGATTACTGAGAGTGAGAACCATTGGTCAAATAAACGTTTTCTTCTGCCTTTAATGGTCGGGAGGGTGATTCCAACATCCTTTTCTCCTGCTAGGTCAGGAACATCAATGCTTATTTTTTTTGGTTAAAGGGTGGATTTTATTCATTCAAAATGAAGCATCACGATGATACAAACGCAATGAGCACGTAGTCTGTCTCTGCATAACTGAGATACACACAATCAACACTAACGCACACTCATAAACATCACGCTGGCAAATAGCAAAGTCATGCCTATTGAACAGAGACATTGTCACTCCTTAAACTGCGAGCCTTTGTTTCTTCAGTAGTAGTTCATTCATAGTTCATTTGTGTGCTATGTCTGAATATATTTCCTGCAGGATCAATTGGAGATGAACATGAAGATAATAATTTTCATGAAAATAGTAAGCTATAGGCAACCATGATGATTCGATGAGAGGAAGGACTACTGTCAGAGGCAAGTTACAATGATATGTACGGCCCCTCTGCCGCCACCTCTCCAGCACTTTCTACTATTGAGTATTGTTACATTTTCCTTTACTGAAATATTGTGACCGTGAGGGAACATATCAACAAACAAAAACGGCGAACCAAGCTGCGGTATGATGGTTATGAGGACAGTGCTATCCTGAGCCCACCAGAGTTCAAGTCCTAGACTTGACATTGGTGCTCACATTATTCTTGAATTTATTGTAGGCCTTCCAGTGATGTGCGTTAAGTGGGGATGAGATGATATCGTCGACTACGAAGGCATCTGTGAAAACTTTATCAATATGAACAACATCTGTTGGCTCAGTCTCTCGGAGGTGCTCATTGTTGTTGCCTAGTAGTAACGATCGGGCTTTGCAAGTGCTGGAACCGACGTTTTAAGCCGGCCTACTAGTCGTGCCATCCCACGAAGCAAATCTGAAATCGAGCAACTACACTGCCTGCACAAATCGTAACGATCATGCCATCTCATGAACCGATCAAGCGAGCAAATCTAGCTAACCAAATAACTGAATCTACTAACAGACCAACTAAGTGAAGCTACTAATCTGTACGTGCACATGTGCACAATGTCGGTGCTATTATTCAGAAATAAGAACATGATGTGTGCTAGATAATGCAACATATTAGATATTACACATACCGGTAAGGTGTGTGTGTGCATTTGTAGGGTGACTGTATACTCGCGTATATGAGTGACTTCGATTGTACCGTGTCAAAAAAATAAAAGAACAGAAATACCCCCGCGTCGTCCTTGTGCAGGGTTCCTTGGGCTAGCTTGCACTTGTACGTGTATAGCTCCTGGCGTGAGTCAATCTAGAACTCTAAAACCAAACAATCATGTGTGGCCCTCATCAATTGCTCTGTTATGTGAAACCTGAAACTAAATTGAACAACAAATAATCTAGAGCGAATCTGTCATAACAGCCCGTGCTACGTAGAAGTCATTCAATCATGACGTGACTACATTTACATCGATCTTGGCTATGTATGTTGATATTCCTACAGTGGTCATTTTAAACTGGTTAATCAATCGTCTGCTCGAAACAACCATTGTGCCACTTGCTCTGTTACTAGGATAGTTGCGGTTAGTTTAGAGCTAAAAATGTAGCTTCAGTTACAAGAAATAGCCTGAACATATACAATTGACAGTACAACAGTTAAAACTCCAATAATTACTACAGTATTACCTGCTACTGACAACTAGGGCTTCTTAATTTGCTACCTTTCAAGTAACAGCTAGCGCAACAACTGACAACTAAAAAACCAGTGTTCCATTGCCTAGAATGCTGCATCGTAGAAAAAATGAAACTCTAAACATATATTTAGTTTCCAAGCCGCTTACACACATTCAGGCCAAATTAATCCCCGCTGGTACTACGACAAACAAGCAAAAGACAAAGCGGATGAAATGAAACATAACATGCATGCATGTTCACGCGGCAGAAGGACGACAACAACCACTGGTATACACAACATGGAGCAAGATAAGATAGCAATGTTCCAGGCTCATTTCACTGCCTGCCTGTGAACCAATTCCCTTTACAAGATTTTTGTCTTGCCGAGCCAATAGTAAAAAAGTTGACATATTGATCGCTGCGGACCTCATATATTCTGCACTATTCACAAGCCCAGCCAATGATTAAAATAATGTAGTATAAACCAACCATCCCAGTGGCGATCCACGAAATAATGCTGCACTACTCTGTACTCTGCGTAGCTAGCTATCACGGGAAATTAACATACACATCCTTGGATCCACGAAAGTTCTTGCCTCCTTAATTTGCTACTCCTCCTTCCTCATTTCACAACTCCTGGCAAGAAAAACAAAACGGGGGACAGTGCATAATAAGGCTCTAGCATACCACTGCAGTAACTAATAAGATGGAATGGAATCGACAGGAGGATATTAAAAAACAAGATTAACTACATAGACAGATAAGGGACAATGAATAATACCTTTGCATCGAAATGTTTGTCTCCATCCTGTAGGGTTCACTTGTGTAAAATATGTGACATGTGTCTGCAGAATAAATTATCTGAGAGTATTATGCAAGGTCCCACACACACACACACACACACACACACACACACACACACACACACTATATTGAACATACAGGTTAACAACAATGAACATGTAAATAAAATAAATTCCTGACCTGCAGTTTGCTTTTATCGGCCTTCCGGATGTAAAATATCTGAAAATATGTCTCCCTGTGCAGCGATGTCAATTATTGAGTGGGTTGATGATTTGTATGAATTCACTAGACTGATGATCTGAAGAGAGGATGGCCCCCTGGCATAGTTGTTACAGTCCTGCACCCTGAGTGCGACCTCCAGATTCTGAAGTACATCACCCATTGATGGCCTATCGATGCTACGATGAGCAACACATTTCTCCGCTAGCTCTGCAAATATCTTGAGACATTTTGGGGTGATCTCCTCCTTGACACAGGGGTCAATAATCTTCTCGAGTACACCTTTTTCTTGGCAAGATAGCGCCCAGTCACGCAAGCTCACTTGCTCATCCGGGAGCTCGGTGTTTATCACAGGGCGTGCACACAGAATCTCAAACAACACGACCCCGAAGGAGTACACATCTGATTTTTTGGTGAGACGTCGCAGCAGGAAGTATTCCGGATCAAAATATCCAAAGGAGCCCTTCACTGCGGTGCTCACATGCGCATTGTCAATGTTTGTACATGCCCTAGATAGACCAAAGTCAGAAACTTTCGCCATTAAACTATCATCCAGTAGGATGTTGGTGGTCTTAACGTCTCGGTGGATGATTCCTTGCTCTGTACCAGTGTGGAGGTAATGCAGGCATCGGGCTACACCGATGCAAATATTAAGGCGCTGCTTCCATGATAGTGATGGGTTTCTGGAGCCGTACAGATGCTCACGCAGTGTTCCATGAGGCATGTAGTCATAGACCAGAATCATCTCATTCTTGTCCCTGCAGTAGCCAATCAAAGATACAAGGTGGCCATGGCGGAAATGGCACAACATCTCAAGTTCAGTCTGGAACTCATGAATACCTTGTTGGGATTCCTGGTTGAGTCGCTTGATCGCCACCTTTGTCCCTCCATCTAGCTCACCGCTGTAGACGTTCCCGAAACCACCTCTGCCAATGACAAGTGCTTCATCAAAATCTTTGGTGGCAAGTTGAATTTCTTCAAATAAAAAGTGGTGGACAAGATCACATGTGGGACGATTCCGATGTGCATAGCTTGTTTTGCAAGAACTCTGCACGAGCTTCTTCCGTCTCCAGATAACACACATACTGAAAAGAACAATCAACATCAATGCAAATCCGCCACCGATGGCTGCTAGTATGTCACCTCTGGATTTTCGTACACCGCTAGACAGCCTATTTGGATCCACATAAGGCTTTTGTGGAATTGGAGGAGTGAGGTCAGCAAGATTGTTCGATCCATCACCCTGTAGCTTAAAGACCTCAAGACCATTCAGTATTGCATCATAATATTGTGATCTACTTGACATATAAGGGTGCAGTGCAATCCACATGTCCACCTGACCGGAACCACTAGCCACAATAACATAGTCTTTGTATATTGGTCTACCAATTCCTCCGCTGAAGAAGATTACATCCACATGGCATCACATGCTGTCTGGTTGTTGATGTAGATGTAGAAAGTCCTTTGATTTTCCAAGGTAATAGTAGACTGAATCTCACAGAAATGGAACCTTAGGAGGTACACGAATCCGGCTTCAACTGGAAAAATCCATGTAAGGTTGTAGTTGAGGTTGAGCTGTGGATCTGGCCCCATCGACCGAGCTGTATCATAGACATCAAGCGGCGCTTTGTAATTCGGCACTGCGGGTGTATACATGATAGTCACATTAGGATCTTTGGAGTAGGTCACCCCATAGCCGGCACCATAAATGTATGGGGAATCATCGTCCCATGAGCGGTAATAGCCCGTCTCATCTTTCGGGGAAATGGATTGGCCCCCGACATTGAGCCGGTACATGTTGGATAATTAGGCATCTTTTCCATGATTAATTCCAGCATATTAAACATGACGACAGCAGCTACTAACATGTGAACCTCCAATACGATAGATGTACTAATCAACATGCAGAATAGCAGCAACAGATCGCTAAACACGTACACAGTAAACATGTTTAGACAACGAACAAAGACACTGCGCACGTACCGAGCGTTTGCAGATGAAGCAGCGGTGCCCGTTGTGGCGATGTTGTTGATGACAACGTTGGTGATGATCGGTCGAAGACGGCGTCGGTGGCGAACCGCCGCAGCAGCAGATAGACGAGCCGTGGTGGAAGCAGCGAGCAGTCGCGCGAGGCGTTTCCCAAAAACCTAATTCGCCCTCTCCCGTACAGGATCACAAGAGCGAGTGGTTCCGGAGACCTGCTCTCCCGTTCGCCGGTGCTCGGGACGAGAGTGGCAAAACCCTAGATTGGTTTCGGTGGTTTGCGTCGCAAGATGTACACCAACTTATATAGTGCGGCTCAGGAAAACCCTAACGGAGGCGAACGTGGGCCGAGTCCACATCGCGCACGTTCGGGTCGGTTACAGTAGCCCACGATCCGGGAGCGACCTGAAGCTCGGCTCGGCGAGATTCCCGCAACCCGCGGCGCGGCGCGGCGTGACGAGACGGACGGACGGACGGACGGACGGACGGTGCGTGCGTGCGTGCGTGCGTGCGTGCGAGCGAGCGGCGGCGTCGTCGGAGGAGGAGTGCGCGAGAGGCTCTCCTGTTCTCACTCACTTACAAGTGGTAGAACACTCCACCTTATAAGGTGGTGTACATCTCCTGCAACTTCCATGGTGGGACTAAACTTTAGCTCACACTCCCCACTCCACTAGCAAGTGAGCTGCCACAAACATGGGCCCATTTGAGATTTCAGAATTTGCTTATTGGGCTGCCCGAAACAATGGGCCCAATTCTAACAATCCCCCACCAGATCTCATATGCCCATTTAGAGTTTTGCCAATCCTCGCTACTTGTTTATATACCAATGTTTCAGCAGAGACTGTTAAGTTGAACTTCCGCCTAGAGCTTTAAGCTACATCTGCCAGCAACTTGAACAATGGACTATGCCTTGAATTGCAAGCTTGTGCCAACAGACTTCACTCAAAGTCATAACCAGTACCTGGCTGCCAGTAGCCTACCCCGCGGGTGGAGCATATACGTCGTACTCCCTGGTCTCTTCATGAGTTTACTAGAGATCACCCAAATCTCATAGACTGCGACGTTTGACAGTCGGACTCATATAGGTGTGTTCTTTCAAGAATGCTCTGTAGGACAGCATCTTTGCTATGAATAGCCAACATGAACACAATAAGGCAATATTGCCAACCTGCCTTACAGCACTTGAGAGTTCTGCATCTTCACTAGAGAGGGTCTCACATAGAACTCTCCTCAGTTAAACCAATAGCTTGTTCTTCCCAGGTCCCTAATTCACGGGATCTCCGATCACATAGGTTGGGTTACCACTATGGTGTAACATCCACGGGTCTCATACCCATCTCTCTCGATGCACCTTCTATCACATTACGCGATAGTCCCTTCGTGAAGGGATCTGCCAGGTTTTTGTCTGTCTGAATATATGTGACAGTTATCACTCCAGAGTTTCTCATTTTCCTGACAGACTTGAGACGTCTCTTAATGTGTTTTGATGACTTCGCATTATCCTTAGTACTGTTCACTTTGGCAATTACCGTTTGGTTGTCACAGTTCATAAGGATCGCCGGTAATGGTTTTTCAACCACTGGCAAGTCCATCAAAAGCTCACGCAGCCATTCCGCCTCAACAGTGGCTGTATCTAAAGCAGTAAGTTCTGCTTCCATGGTTGACCTCGTCAATATGGTTTGTTTACAAGACCTCCATGACACTATGCCACCTCCAAGAAGAAATGCATATCCACTTGTGGCATAGAGCTCATCAACATCTGAGATCCAGTTGGCATCACAGTATCCCTCGAGCACAGTAGGGTGCCCTGAAGAGTGTATCCCATAGCTCATTGTACCATTGAGATAACGCATGACCCTTTCAAGTGCATGCCAATGATCAGTACCCGGGTTAGACATGAACCTACTCAACTTGCTCACAGCAAAAGAGATATCAGGTCGTGTCGCGCTCGCAAGGTACATGAGCGAACCGATCACTTGAGAGTATCTCAGTTGATCTCTCGGTCCTTTCTTATTCTTTCGCAGTGTCACGCTGGGATCGTAAGGCGTTGGAGAGGGCTTGCTGTCTATAAAGCCAAACCGGCTCAAGACCTTCTCAACATAGTGTGATTGCGTTAACGTAATCCCACTCTCATCCTTAATCAGCTTAATGTTCAGAATCACATCAGCTTCTCCCAGATCTTTCATTTCAAAGCAACTTTATAGAAAAGACTTGACTTCAGTTATCACACTCATACTTGTACCAAAGATCAGTATGTCGTCAACTTACAAGCACAGTATAACCGTATCGCCCCCACCATGGCGATAATAAACGCACCTATCAGCCTCATTAATGACAAAGCCCGCAGAAGTTAGAGTTCTGTCAAACTTCTCATGCCATTGCTTAGGTGCTTGCTTCAGCCCATACAAAGATTTTAACAATTTGCACACCTTTCTCTCTTCAACCTTTACCACAAACCCATCAGGCTGATCCATATAGATTTCCTCTTCCAACTCTCCGTTAAAGAAAGCTGTCTTTACGTCCATTTGATGAACGATAAGACCATAAGAGGCAGCCAGGGAAAGTAGTACACGAATGGTGGTCAGTCTAGCAACAGGTGAATAGGTGTCAAAATAATCTTCGCCTTCTCGCTGAGTGTAGCCTTTGGCTACAAGCCGTGCCTTGTACTTTTCAATAGTACCATCAGGCCTTAGCTTCTTCTTAAACACCCACTTACAACCCACTGGTTTGCAACCATAGGGTCGTTTAGATAACTCCCAAGTTCCATTGGAAAGAATCGAGTCCATCTCACTATTGACAGCTTCTTTCCAGTCATCTGCATCAGGAGATGCAAATGCCTCTGCAATGGACGTGGGAGTATTGTCCACAAGGTACACAATGAAATCATCACCAAAGGATTTTTCAACTCTCCGTCTCTTACTCCTCTTGGGAGCTTCATTGTCATCCTTCTCATGGATTTCCTCAACATGTGGTTGTTCAGAATAATCACTAGATGTACTAGATTCAGGAATGAGCTCAGAAGAAAATCTAGCAGGTCTATGCATATCTTTCATAGGAAACATATTCTCAAAAAATGTTGCATCACGAGATTCCATAATACTATCAACATGCATATCAGGTACCTCAGATTTAACCACTAAAAATCTATAGCCAACGCTACGCTGTGCATAGCCTAGAAAGACACAATCCACTGTCTTTGGTCCGAGTTTGCGTTTCTTGGGAATTGGAACGTTGACCTTAGCCAAACATCCCCAAGTGCGCAAATAAGAAAGTGATGGTTTTCTCCCAGCCCACTCCTCATAAGGGGTCTTATCTTTATTCTTGTTCGGAATTATATTCAGGACATGACATGAAGTCAATAAAGCCTCCCCCCACCATGCCTTAGATAAACCAGCAGTGTCCAACATGGCATTCACCAAGTCGGTCAGCGTGCGGTTTTTCCTCTCAGCAACCCCGTTTGACTGGGGCGAGTAGGGAGGCGTCCTCTCGTGAATAATACCATGTTCCTGATGTCTACACACGCTTCTACTCTTGTAGACTATGTTGGGCCTCCAAGCGCAGAGGTTTGTAGGACAGCAGCAATTTCCCTCAAGTGGATGACCTAAGGTTTATCGAACTCAGGGAAGTAGAGGTTAAAGATGGTCTCTCTCAAGCAACCCTGCAACTAAGATACAAGAAGTCTCTTGTGTCCCCAACACACCTAATACACTTGTTAGATGTATAGGTGCACTAGTTCGGCGAAGAGATGTTAAATGGCAAGTGATATGGATGGCAAAACAAAGTAATATAAATCTGTAATAAAAAGTGCAGCAAGCAAACAAGTGGTAAACGTGAGCACAAATGGTATTGCAATGGTGGAAACAAGGCCTAGGGTTCATAATTTCACTAGTGGCAACTCCCAACAACATTAACATAATCGAATCACATGATATTTCCCATAAAACATGCAATGGAGACGCACCCGGAGGTCATTCCTCCGTGGTCAAGAGAGGACGAGAATTATGTAGGGCTACAAAAGCACACCTCAAAGTTCGTAGTTCTCAATCTAAGGATTTCCCAATGTCACCGCGGCCATCCAAAGAGAGTCCCACAATCACCACAACATATCTAAAGGATAGTCAAAGACAAGCACCAAGAGACTCTCAATCTTCAATCAACACATAAGAGAGGAAATCACTCATGAAAATATTTTTCTAATCCATGTCCAATAGACCGCTGTCTCCTTGGTCTCGGGGATTATACTAGATAAAGAGAAGTGAGTACATCAATCCAATACATAGAGGAAGGGGAAATATCATGGGATCACCCTAGATTAACATAGCCTATGATCACAACGAAGATCACATCATGGGAGAGAGAATTGACCACATAGCTACTGGTAGAAACCTCAGCCCCGAGGAGTAACTACTCCCGCATCATGGAGGGAGGAAGCAACGTCGATGGAGATGAATCCGGGGGCACTTCCCCGTCCCGGCAGGGTGCCGGCACAGGAATTCTGGTCCCCCGAAGCTTGATGGCGATGGCGGCGGAGATCGGAATCGCATCTGGAGAAAAGGGGTCCGGAATCAGGGTTTCTGCGACGGGTGTTAAATATATGCCAAAGGGGGGCATCAGCGGAGGCCTGGGGGGCCCAGGCGCCCCCCCGGTGCGGCCAGGAGGGGGGCCGCGTGGGCAGGCCGCCTGGAGCCCTGGTGGCCCCCCTCCGGCCCTACTTTGGCTGCAAGGAAGCTTCCGGAACGCTGATTTTTTATATAATTTTTCCGGAATTTTTCTGGCAGTTTACCTAATGGGAAAACCTGAAATACAAAAACAGCAGAAAACAGAAACTGGCACTGGGGTGCACTGAGTTAATAGGTTAGTCCAAATATGATCAAAAGTGTATGGAAGTGTATAAATATCATAGCAATATCACCCAAAAGAGGCATGGAGCAAGCAGAAATTATAGATACGTTTTGGACGTATCAACATCCCCAAGCTTAATTCCTGCTCGCCCTCGAGTAGGTAAATGATAACAAGAATAATTTCTGTGGTGACATGCTATTAACCATATAAGGAATTTTCATAGTCATATGACAAAAGCTTACTGAGACAATGGATCTGTAGTAATTAAGTTGCCTCATGAGAAAATCACAAAGAACTGAAAGTTTTACAACATGATACTGAAACATCAAATAGATTTGTAGTGAGCATGGTGTGCAAATATGATAAAGTGGTATCTCGCTTGCCCCCTTTAGTGAAGCAAAACATAAATGCAGGGGCACCTCCAAGGTTTAAGTGATGACTAGATACAATGATTTCAGAATAAACGATATCATAATCATGCAAAAGACAATGCTACTTTGGGACAATGCACATTACATTCAGAATGACAATCATGCTCTCAGTAGTTGGTGCTTTAAAGAAGGTGGAGACTCTCGAACCATGGCTTTTGTTGGCAAGGTTGAAAACCCGTGGTCGGAAACAAAAACTAAACATGTACCAGAGCTCTTGGTTTTAAAAACAGAGGTAATAATTATTTTTTAGAATATGCATGTTTCGTCAACGAATGCTAGCAGATAACTCAATCACTTCTTGAGATGGACAAGTTTCGAGGAACGGCTCCCGAATGAGGACGATCACATCCTCTTAATCTCCTTTGTTTATCACTGCCAAAGTTTTCTGATTTCTCATGAACAAAGCGTGAAGGAGGGTTTGTTTGTTGTATTATTTTTTAATGAGCCGGGCGCACTCTATGCCAGTTCCTTCTCGTATTATGGGTTTGCATATTAGACATGCAATCCCGGGGTGAAGCTTGTCCAACTTAAAAAGATCATGAATTAACTACTACTTCCTCATGAGCTAAAACAGAGGCACAAAATAGAAATGCTTTTTTGAATAATTTTGAGATGGTACATGAAAGTCTTCGTTAGGAATGGCAGGTAAATACCATGTATAGGAAGGTATGGTGGACTCATATGGCATAGCAGGTTTAAAGGATTTTGGATGCACAAGCAGTCAGTCCGCTTAGTACAGGTGGAGGTTAGCAAAAGACTGGGAGCGACCAACTAAGAGAGCAATGACGGTCATAATCATGCAGAGCGACAAAGCAACATTGAATCAGGCATGGAAGTTATATCGCTACTCAGAAACTAAAGATCATCAAGGCTTGATAGACTTTCTTTACAGTCTTAAATATGCGTGAGCATACGCCAAGTCAATCAAAATAAATTCTTGAAGGAAGATATTACTAAACCATACCACATCATAGGCAAACAAATCATGTTGGTACCTCAATAACACATTGAGAACCCCCCAGCTATTTGAGACTAACCATAAGAAAACATGAACTACTAAGCATCATTATGCACATAGCATTTTATCATAGACATATCGACCAGTGCAACAGAAGCCAACTCTCTTAATAAGTTAAGCATGATAAATAAAGAGAGTTCCAGCGACCAACTAAATAAAAGCTCTTTATAAAGATAAGCATGAAAACTAAGAGCTGAACATGATAGTAGCTATTGAAAGACAAAGAACACACACAACAAGGATAGACATGAAAATTCTATGTTATGTTCTAGGTTGAAGTGGAGCGTGTTTCTCTCCCACACAAAGAAAGCTGAGTTCCAACTCGTTATGAACAGCAAGCAAAGCTAAAGAAACTAAAAAGGAAACTAAAAGCAAGACGCTCCAAGCATAGCACATAACACATGAAGTGATAAAAATATAGTGGAACGAAAGACGAAAATAAGAAAATCCACGGTTGAAAGTGTCATTCATTTATGGACCTAATGTAACAAGGATGTTTATTCAGTATCAAGTACAGAAGGGTCACAAGGGGAAAGGTGTGAACAAAAGTTGAATGGTCATTGTTTTTCCTAATTATAACCAGAAAAACACCATAGTTACCTGGCTTCTCATTGTCCACATTACGAGCAGTCTACTAGATATTTACATATAGAAGTCATTGTTATATAGTTATATATAGAATTCATTGTTTTTTACCCCTTGCAGCTACTTAAAATGTCTACTTTTGTGATCTAAAATAAGTTAGTAGGACACTGCTTCACGTACGTACTCATATACATGCCTAGTTTTGTGAAGTCTGGATCATCATTCTAAAATATACTAGTACAATATATTTTTGTAGACAAACAGAAACATGTTCTTTTATTTTCTTGAACATGAAAGTGGCAGTGCAATATTGATTACAATTCATTATCTTGTATTTAATGTAGCATATAAACAGATGATAAATACAGCTGCACTCCTCTTGCTATGCAATGATCCATCAGTACTGTTTGGCTTTCAACCTTCGCGTGGCTCCATACTTGTTTAGGTTCCGACGGAACTCATCGATTGTCAATGACTAGTTTTAGTACTCCACACTCTCCACCTCTCCTGGTCTAGGCCATTCTAGTTAGGAAAAAGGCCATGGGCTGGCTTGGTATGAAAATGATTGTTTCAGAGACCTTCACAAGCCCAAAAGACCAATGCGACTCGGGATGTGCACCGACCGGGCTGAGCCATGCTCTAGTTGACTCCAAGCAGATCGCATAAGCCACCTGGGCAGTCGTCTTCCGCCGTAGGATAAAAAACTGACATGAAATTAACACCGGAGTGACGCGGCCTTTTGCTACAAATTCCAACATATCTCGTGCTCGGTTAAGATTCTAAACAAAATATCTCATGCTCGGTCAAGATTCTAAACAAAATATCTGGTTCTCGGTTAAATGTGTTTTGATCAGTGAAGAATCCATCTACTAGCATTTCATTGTATAGGTTACATATACATGTGTTGTCTGTGTCAATCAAACTAGGTTTGACCCTTTCTTTGTCCGGCGATCTCGTCTCGAAGATTATCGGTCCAGATGCCGTCCAGGAGGAAGTGTAGGCCGTCGACGGCGAGCAGGCAGCAGAGGGACCAATACCCCCATCTTGTATTCTGGTTTACTTGTTCGTCAACGAACGGCGATGTGGATGGTGGAGCCGGACCAGTCCGACGGGCTTTCGAGACCGAAGTCGGGAGACCATCCGAGTTGCCTAGACGTTCAGAGTTAGTATGGCGCTTCTTCCCTACTCTGCTCTATACTGAACCGAAGAACTGAAGAAGACAAAGAGCTTCAATTTCAGACAACTGTACTGAAGAATGCGTGCCCTAGCCCACCCCGCTTCCTCTCCCCTTCTCCCCATCCCGCCCTACGCCGTCTCCCCGGGAGGCGGCCGGGGTGGCGCCCGCCCCCTTCCCCCTCATCCACCCCCTCCTT
>LR738711.1:897497320-897510859 GCA_902687465.1 Secale cereale | reverse complement strand
GGGGGGGGAGCGCACTATCAGCAGGCTCTCCCCGCTGGCAACCAGGCGTTCATCGGCGCGCCCTTCCAGCCGATTGGCGCCGGCCCTTGCGCTGCCGCCCCTCGGTGGTTATGGCATGCCCGTCCCGGCGCCACCCTACGGGGGCCTTCCGCCGCCGCCAGTACCTGTGCCATGGGACCTCACTCTCCTCGCCATCCAGCACTCCGCGCCGTCGCCGAGTAGCTCTGTCGGCCGAGGTGACTGGTACATGGACTCAGGTGCTACTGCGCACATGGCAGCTCATCCCGGTAACCTAACCTCCTCCACTCCCGTTCACACACCCACTCGTATCACCGTCGACAACGGCTCCTCCTAACCGATTACTCATATCGTTAGCACTAGCTTTCCCTCCACTTCCACACCAATCACTATGTCTAATGTTCTTGTGTCACCTGATTTAGTCACGAACCTAGTTTCCGTTCGTCGTCTTACTCGTGAGAACCCACTTACCGTTGAATTTGACGGTGTTGGCTTTTCTGTGAAAGACGCCCGCACCCGGATGGTCCTTCACCTATGTGACAGTCCTGATGAGCTCTACCCCGTGCACGCCGGCGCCTCCACTTCCACACCCATCGCCCTTGCCGCCGGCCTTGACCTTTGGCACGCTCGCTTGGGTCACCCCAACCACACCGTCTTACGTCAAATTCTTAGGAGTTTCTCTTTCTCATGTGATAAGCTCGACGAGCACTCTTGTGAGGCTTGTCGCTTAGGCAAGCACGTTCGTCTTCCCTTTAGTGTGTCTTCTTCCGTTTCCCCTTTTTCGTTTCAATTACTTCATAGTGATGTTTGGACATCTCCCATTGCGAGTAACATGGGATATCTATACTACTTGGTGATTTTAGATGATTATTCTCATAGTGATGCTTTAGCCACACTCACCACCTTTTATTCATATGTCACCACCCAGTTCGGTTGGCCCATACTCGCACGTCAAACTGATAATGGAAAAAAGTTTGACAACGTCGCTCTTCGCACACTTCTCACCTCTCACGGCACCACCTTTCGTCTGACTTGCCCCTACACTTCCCAGCAGAACGGCCGCGCCGAGCACATTCTCCACACTCTTAATGCTTGCGTTCGCTCGTTACTCTTTCACTCTAACGTGCCCGCTCGGTTCTGGCCCAATGCCCTTGCTACCGCCACTCTCTTAGTTAACATTCGTCCGTGTCGCCCTCGGTGGAACTACGCTCCTGACCACCTTATCTTCGGCTCACCACCGTCCTATGATGGTCTCCGCATCTTCGGGTGTCTCTGTTATCCTGGCACCGCGTCCACCACGCCACACAAGCTCACACCATGATCTGTCCCATGCGTCTTCCTTGGCTACCTTCCTAACACCAAAGGTTACCGGTGCTATGATCCTGTCACTCATCGTGTGTACACCTCGAGGCATGTGTACTTTGTCGAGACGATGTTCCCTTTTTCTCAGGTTCCTCCAGCTTCGGCCCCTTCGGCACCGCCCCCCGCGCCCCCTTCTTGGAGTTATGCGCGACGGCAGCCCCCGGCGCCCCCCCCCCCCGGCACGAGGCCTTCCGCCGCCACCACCTGGCTTCGTGCCTCCCTTCCCCGAGGTCGATTGCAAGCGGGCCCTTGGGTCCCCGTCTCCCTAATACGAGGTTGAGCCCGGCACCCGGCCCGCCACCCCTGCGATGGGCTCAACGTCACCCTCGCCAGTCGCCTCTTATGCCGCCGGATTGGCCGACGCTGCTGCATGGTCGGCACTACAACAAGGGGTACTACCTAGCTGATGGCATCTATCCGAGATGGTCCACATTTGTGAAGACTATCTCAAATCATGTGCCAGGTGGCAAGAACTCCCACTTTGCGAAGGTTTAGGAGGCTTGCAAGATGGATGTCGAGCGGGCATTTGGTGTGCTCCAATCTCGATTTGCTATTGTATGGTACCCCGCTCAGACCTACTCGAAAGAGCAAATGTGGAAGATCATGACATGTTGTGTCATCTTGCAGAACATGATCATTGAGAGCGAGCAGGAAGAGCCAGTGTTTGACACTGAACCATATTGCAGGCAGGTTCCTCTTGCGCAATTAGATTACCAGCTACCGGCAACCTGGACAGCCTTCCTCAACATGCGTCAGGAGATCCGAGACCCACAGGTGCATCAACAACTGCAGCAGGATCTAGTGGAGCACCTATGGAGGCTCAAGGGCAATGCCTAGCTCGACGTGTGATGAAATATGAGATTTTATCTGTTGAACTATATAATTTGTATTGAACTATTTGTGATTGAACTATTTGCTGAACTATTTGATTTCTATTGATTTTCTATGATAATCTATGTGTTAAAAAATTATTTTACTTAATTTTGCGCCGAACCACGACGAGTATGGGCCGATTTGCGCCCATATCAGGCCGAATTTATGCCGAAACTGGGCCAATTTACGCTTGAATTGGGCCGATATCAGCGCCTAGGGGGGAACCCTGGGGGCGGTGTCTGGGAACCCAATCGCCCCCAGCGCCGATTTAAGCGGCGGCTCGCCCCCAACCAGTGATTTTTACGCCTCCTGGGTGGGGGCAACGGTTGGAGATGCTCTAAGTCAGTCCTGCTAGTGGGACCCACCAGTTAGGTCCAGCGCCACTAGGTGTTGAACGCATTTAGTGCTTATTTCAAGAAAGTACTAAAAATCGGTGTCTTTTGCAAACTTTTAATGAAACAGTTGTTTTCTGATATGAAACGCACAATGGTGGTGGTTTTTAGCAATTTAGTCCTTCTAGTATAAGAGTATTCATGTGATCATGAAATCAAGAATCCCATCTGAGAGATCGATTTAGAAAGTTGAGAGTTTATTAAGACCAAACAAAGTTCTTGGACAAAAAGTGACTTTCAGTGAAAATGAAGGTCGAAAAGTAGTTTATGTTTCTATTTTGTTTTTTCTCTACTTAGTTGTTCTGAGTTAATGGTTTGTTTTTGTATTCGCATGTCAGAACGTACTCTGGCATTATGTTAATTTGTTACAAATGGCTAGTTCGGTTCACTTAATATGCAATAAAATCACATTTACATTGTATTATGGTAGAATGTACTACTTACATAGGCAGTCTACTCAATTTCACGATATCAGTTTTGAGGTAGGTATCAAGAAGGAAATGCAATCACTCTCGTTGAGTTCGTATATCTGAACTACTAGACTTACATCCAACGAGAAAAAAGGACTCAAGGGGATCACATGGACATGTCATGCATGGTTCGTTGCACCGCTCTATAAATGACACAGGGCATCTCGGCATGCTGTAGCACTTAGTCACGTACCATATACTAGCCAAAAGACTAGCGAAGAGGTCTGAACAATCCACACTTCTACTTTCCATGAAAACTCGGAAATTAAAGGTGTGTTTGGTTGCATTCTCAACTCAACATAGTTGTTCACTCTCCATGCATGTTCATCTCAACACCCCTCTTCATGCATGCTCTCCTCATGCATGCACCTAGTGTATTTGTGTTAAGCTTGTGTGGGCTCATGCACCCTCCATACACTCTACCAAACACCCAAAAGTGGGTCGAGAAGGGAACTTTTGCTCTCATGCACCCTCCATACACCCTACCAAACACACCCTAAAAGGATGCTTCGACTTTAGAATGTTGCGGCACGGATGCAGCAGATGCCACCACACAGTCTTCATCAACGTGGATAACCATCATAACTAGCCACACTAGAATTCACAGACTCTGCTTGGGTGTATGGAACCACGCTTAGGAGTTTTCTCTTTCTTATGCGATTAGGTCTTTTATATTGTAAGGATGAACCATTTTTTTCTTAATTTTTCGATAAAGAACAGTTCGTTGAACTGATTTATCAAGGTGACACCCACGTTTGACAGTGCGCTCCCGACAAATAACAGGCCCACACGCCACTTTTCTCCGCCTTAGCTGTTCCAGTGTACAATCTCATAATGATTTTTCCTATCCTGTACCATTTTCTTCTCCGGCGTTGCGTCTCCGATGGCGGCCACCATGGCTCCTCTCCAGCACCAACAACCTCCTCCCTCTCCCTCCTCCACCCCATGCCGCTGCGGCCTCCACAGACCCCTAATCTGAAGCCCACGCCCGCCTTTCTCACCCTCCACACCCACGACACGCGACTGCTACGATCCGCTGAGGAGAGGGCATCTGCGAGCGACGGCGCCTCATTTTGCAACGGCATGCGTCCTGACATGCTAGAACTAGCATCTCGAGTTCCTACAAACAGCGCCGTCACGGGCAACAACCATTGCCGTGGCCACTGCAGTGCGTGTTGGAACCATGCATCGTTTTTGTTGGAATCTGCACCGCGGGGAGCTGCAACCTTCATCGCGGGAGCTATGACCGGCTACACCAGAGCTGCGGCGGCCCCATAAATACTGATACCGGCCCCATAAAGTACACGATTGCTTTTTTTCTCGATAAAGGGTGTTTTATTATCTAAAAAATGTAGCATGAAATAGATACAAAGCATTATGAGTGACACCCGGCCTCTGCATAACTAAGATGCACACAGTCAATTCAAAAAAGTTTGACCGAAAGAAAAGAAACAAAATCGATAAAACGGCAATAGTAGAACGACACTATATATGCCTATATCGAAAGTGATGGTGGGCAATCCGGAGGTTATGCTGCCACCCATGTTGGGAAAAACCCTTCATAGCCACCTGCTCCAATCGCGTACACACCGCCTTGAACAACAGTTGGTCCTCCGCTCGTTGTAGTGTAGACCACATACGAAGCGAGTACGTACACCGGAAAATAACCTGTAGCGGAGAACCATTTTTTCATTAAAAACCAAATCATTTCTACATAGCCATAGCGACCACATTAAAGCATACACTCCCATCCTTATTAGCGTTTTGTACCTATTTGAAATACTGTCCGACCAATGACCAAAAATATTGGCAACACTTGTGGGCGGATACAAATTGACGCTATTTGGATGACTGACCACGTAGAACGTGCAAATTTGTATTGAAAAAAGAGGTGTTTGATTGTCTTGTCATGAGTACAAAAACAACACTTCTTACTCCCTTGCCAGTTGCGTCGTGCAAGGTTTTCTTTGGTTAGCACAACCCCCTACGAAGATACCACATGAAGATTTTGACCTTTAGTGGAATCTTCGAATTCCATAGTTTCTTATTATTATTCACCGCTACCTCAGAATGCGTGAGTGCACGGTACTTGGAGTCTACTGTGCAAGACCCCGATGTAGTAAGGTTCCAGCGAAACACATCCCGACCTTGTGTCAGGTTAATCGAATCCAGCTTGGACAATAGATTATGACATGACGTAAGGCGAGGCCCAATCAAATCCCGTATGAACGAAATATTCGGCGGGGATGAACTGAGTACCAGTGCAATATTATTATTCTTCTCGCGAGCAATGATGTACAAGGCTGGATATTGTTCTCGAAGACTAGCATTGCCTAGCCAGATATCTTTCCGGAAGCGAATCTCTGACCCGTCCTTTATCGTGAAAGACCCAAAGCGAAAAAGATGTTTCTTTGTCGCCATTAAGCCAACCCAAAAGTAAGAGTCTCCAGGTTTCCAATATACCCGAGACACCACCTTTTGGCCTAAATACTTGTTGCGTAGTATGGTTTGCCAAACACCATCCTCAGTAAGTAGTTTGAACAACCATTTACTAAGTAGGGCCTCATTCTTGACCTGTAGGTCATGAATTCTAAGGCCACCTTGGTCTTTTGGTCTACAGATCACACACCATTTGGTCAGTCTGTATTTTTTCTTTTCCCCGTCTCCTTGCCAAAAGAATCTGGATCTAAAATAGTCCAATCTTTGCAAGACCCCTGTTGGTAGTTGGAAGAAAGAAAGCATATAGAGAACCATATTTGTGAGGACGGAGTTAATCAAAACCAACCGTCCCCAACTGAGAGCATCTTTCCTTTCCAACTGCTCAACCGTTTCTCTACACGCACCTCTACATGCTTCCACTCCGCAATAGTGAGACGCTGATAGTGAATCGGTATCCCCAAATACCTCATCGCGAATTGGCCATGCGTGCAACCAAACAGGTTAGCATAATGGCCCGCCGACTCAACGGCTGCTCCGAAGAAGAACAATTCGCTTTTATGGAAGTTAATTTTAAGACCCGACATTTTCTCAAACGCTGAAAGCAATAGTTTCATGTTTCAAGCCTTGTCCATGTCATGTTCCATAAAAAACATTGTGTCATCTGCATATTGCAGAATAGAGAGGCCACCTTCCATAAGGTGTGGCACTACTCCTGCAATCTGGCCAACCTGCTTAGCATGCTCAATCAGAATAGCTAACATGTTAGCAACAATGTTACATAATATTGGGCACATGGAGTCACCTTGCCGCAGTCCTTTTTATATCTGAAAGTAATGGCCTCCAGTTACAAAGTTTTGGATCCACTGACATCATTTATCGGAGAAACCTTTCATCCATAGGGCTTGTTGGAGGAAAGACCATTTGACCTTCTCATATGCTTTTTCAAAGTACACGATTGCTAGCTGAAGATGATCAAGTGTCGTACACGATTGCTACCGTACACGATTGCTAGCTGAAGATGATCAAGTGACGTACGCTGTCCATGTCCATCTAATCACCTATTCGGTCGATGTCCATGCATGTGACGTACCCTGTGTAGTTTGTACCTTTGGTAGGAAGCTGCTTCCTTAGGAGATATTGACGGCAGAGCCTTCTTCACCTCCAACAACAAGAGCAGGAGCAGCAGACTGCCACGTCCGAGTTCTTGCCTCCGCATCTCTTCCGGACCCATGGCTGCCAGAACCACAACATGCCTCCGCCTGAATGTTAAATTGTGATCCAAATTCTAGTACCGTATTGGACTAGACGTAGTACATACGGTGTGGGCCTTTGCGTTGGTACCGACGTGTACGAGTACAACTCGTTTACTTGTCCTGCAAGGACTCTTATGTATTGCCCTCAATATATACCCCATGTAGTCGCACCTAAGACGGTCTGTCATCTCATGCTTGTAATACTCCTCCTCATAGTGATTGCGCCTTCGTGCGTCCGTGATTTTCTCCCGCAAGGGTTTCCACGTAAAAATCCGTGTCTCTCGTGTCTCGTTTATTCTCGTTATTATCTAACAAGTGGTATACAGAGCAGAGGTTTGCAGATACGAGATTAAGATTCGTTCGAGGATTAGGGTTACGTGCGCTGTCGACCGCGCGTGACCAAGCGATCCGAAGCCGGATCGCTTTCCGCTGATACGTAGTACGAAGGCGAGACCGACTGGAGACTTCGCTGCTCACGGTGCAGAGATCAAGGCCGACCGGAGTTTGGCATTGATATTACAAGGGTACAGCCGTTTTTTGTCTGATTCGTGAGCTGCCGCTGCAACTACATCAATCTATACGTCCTGGCCGTTCCGTCTGCAACTGCTGGCCGCTTCAAGTCCCTAGGAGTGATTTTTCCGGCCGCTAATCAAGTTGCCGCCGCTGCGCCGCTCTACGTACAACTGCTGTCAACTAGTACTAGTTACTACTAGTACTTCTGTTCATCACGTGGAGTTACAATCACACTTTGGTTTTTCGTCCGTTACTGCCCAATACTACCAGGTGCTACTTACTCTATTCTATTTGCTCCGCATATTAAATTCTATCAAGAATTTTTCTACCGGCTTGTATTACTTTGTGTACACAGTTTATCTACTCATGGCATCCATGAAGTACGATCTTCCGCTGCTGGATCGTGACACAAGGTTTACCCTATGGCAAGTCAAGATGTGGGCGTTGTTGGCACAGGCCGACTATGATGATGCACTGGATAGTTTTGGGAAGGAACGAATTCAGGACTGGACTGCTGATGAGAAAAGAAGGGATCGTAAGGCTTTGTCGCAAATTCAACTCCATTTGCATAACAATATTTTGCAGGAAGTTTTGTGCGAGAAAACTGCTGCCGCTCTATGGTTAAAGCTGGAAAGCATTTGCATGACAAAAGATCTTACCAGCAAGATGCATCTGAAGCAAAAATTATTCCTGCACAGGTTACCCGAGGGAGGTAATGTTTTGAATCATATTTCTGAATTTAAAGAGATCATATCCGATCTAGCTGCAATGGAGGTTAAGTATGAAGAGGAAGATACTGCTTTAATGTTACTTTGCTCACTACCAAGTTCTTGTACCAATTTTAGAGACACCATATTATATAGTCGTGATACTCTCACACTTAATGAAGTTTATGAAGCTTTGAACTCTAAGGAGAAGATGAAATTAATGGTGCCTCATGATGGTTCGAGTTCATCCCAAGCCGAGGGATTATCTGTTCGTGGCAGGACAAAGGAGAAGAACTCCAATAATGGAAACAGAGGCAAAAGTAAGAACGGCCACAGGGGCCGGTCACAATCCAGAGACAAGAAGTATTGCAGATATTGCAAGAGAGACGGGCATGACATCTCAGAGTGTTTCAAGTTGCAGAACAAGGAAAAGAGAAAAGGTAATAAACAAGTTGAAAATTCTGCTAACGTTGCTCGTGATGATAGTTCCGATGATGCTCTTGTCGTTACTGCTGGATGTGCTGAGACCAATGATGAGTGGGTACTTGACACTGCATGTACTTTTCATATGTGCCCGCATAGAGATTGGTTTACTACTTTTGATTCCACTACTGCTGCTGGTTCCGTTTTGGGTTTTGATAATTCACCATGCAAGATTGAAGGCATAGGTTCCGTTCGAATCAAGATGTTTGATGGCACAATCAGAACTTTGACAGATGTTTGGTATATTCCGAAGATGAAGAGAAATCTTATCTCTGTGAGTGCCCTTGATGCAAAGGGGTACAAGTATTCAGGTGGAGATAGTGTTTTGAAGGTCACCAGAGGTTCCCTTATTGTGATGAAAGGTGATTTAAGTTCGACCAATGGTCTTTATTACCTTCGAGGTTCTACCGTTTCAGGTAACGCTACTCCAGTTATTTCAAAGAATTCTGATTGTGATGCTGCTAACCTTTGGCATATCCGTCTTGGACATATGAGTGAACTTGGTTTGGCAGAGTTATATAAGAGAGGGCTTCTGAAAGGATACGAAACTGGTAAATTGAAATTTTGTGAGCATTGTATTTTCGGCAAGCACAAGAGGGTGAAGTTCAATACTTCGACTCATACAACTGAAGGTATTCTTGATTATGTGCATTCTGATTTATGGGGACCATCTCGCAAGAAGTCACTAGGTGGTACTAGTTACATGCTGACCATAATTGATGATTATTCAAGAAAAGTTTGGCCTTATTTCTTGAAGCATAAATGGCAAGCATTCTCAGCATTTAAGGAGTGGAAGATTATGATTGAAAGACAAACTGAAAGGAAGGTAAAAATACTTCGCACTGATAATGGTATGGAATTCTGTTCTAAGCAATTTAAGAATTATTGCAAGTCTGAAGGCATTGTCAGACACTACACCGTTCCTTATACTCCTCAACAAAATGGTGTTGCTGAGCGTATGAACAGGACCATTATTTCGAGAGCCCGTTGCATGTTGTCTAATGCAGGTTTGCATAAGCGTTTTTGGGCTGAGGCTGCTTCCACTGCTTGTTATCTCATTAACCGTTCACCATCTATTGCTCTTAATAAGAAAACTCCAATTGAGGTATGGTCTGGTTCACCTGCTGATTATTCACAGTTGAGAGTTTTTGGTTGCACTGCTTATGCTCATGTTGATAATGGAAAATTGGAGCCTAGGGCTGTTAAGTGCATCTTTCTTGGTTATAAGTCTGGTGTTAAAGGTTTTAAATTGTGGAATCCTGAAACCCAGAAGGTTGTTATTAGCAAAAACGTTATCTTTAATGAATCTGCTATGTTACATGATGTTCCATCTACTAATGTTCCCATTGAGAGTGAACAGCAGGCTACTATTCAGCATCCTACTGTTCAGGTGGAGCATGTTATTGATTCAGATGATACATCTGGTAATGAAATTTTTGATGCACATGATGAACCCGTCGTTGATGATGAACATGTCACTCCCACTCCAAATCAGCCTATTGTTCCACCCGGTTGGAATCTTGCACGTGACAGAGTTAGGCGGGGTACTGATAAACCTAAAAGGTTAATTGAAGAGTGCAATATTGTTTCTTTTGCTTTATCTGTTGCAGAGGAAATTGAAGGTAATGCTGAGCCTTCTTCATATTCCGAGGCTATTATTTCTGGTGATAGTAATAAGTGGATGACCGCTATGCATGATGAGATGGAATCACTTGAAAAGAATGGCACTTGGGATTTAGTAAAATTACCGAGAGAGAAGAAACCTATTCGTTGCAAGTGGGTTTTCAAGAGGAAAGAAGGTGTTTCTCCTAATGATGAGACAAGATATAAAGCAAGGTTAGTTGCTAAAGGTTACAGTCAGATTCCAGGTATTGACTATAACAAAGTCTTCTCTCCTGTTGTGAAGCATAGCTCTATTCGCACTTTACTCAGTATTGTTGACATGAATGATTTTGAGCTTGAACAATTGGATGTTAAAACTGCATTCTTACATGGAGAATTAGAAGAGGATATTTATATGGAACAACCTGAAGGTTTTGTTATTCCTGGAAAAGAAAAGCTTGTCTGCAAGTTAAAGAAATCTCTTTATGGATTGAAGCAACCCCCTAGACAGTGGTACAAGAGATTTGACACCTTTATGCTCTCTCGAGGTTTCAAAAGGTCTAATTATGATAGTTGTGTTTATTTGAAAACTGTCAAAGGTTCAACTATTTATTTGCTCCTTTATGTTGATGATATGCTAATTGCTGCAAAGAGTATGTCAGATATTAATGAACTAAAGAGGCAATTGAGTAATGAATTTGAGATGAAGGATTTGGGTGCAGCAAAGAAAATTCTTGGCATGGAAATATCCAGAGATAGGCCATCTGGAAAGGTATATCTAAGTCAGAAGAGATATATTGATAAAGTTCTTCGTCGTTTTAATATGCATAATGCCAAGCCAGTAAGTACTCCATTAGCTGCACACTTCAAATTATCATCAGCTTTATGTCCTAAGTCAGATGCAGATATTGAGTACATGTCTAGAGTTCCCTATTCGAGTGCCGTTGGTTCACTTATGTATGCCATGGTTTGTTCCCGTCCGGATTTATCATATGCATTGAGTGTTGTCAGTAGATACATGGCTAATCCTGGAAAAGAGCATTGGAGAGCAGTTCAGTGGATTTTCAGATACCCGCGAGGTACTTCTAATGCTTGTTTACAGTTTGGGAAAACTAGAGATGGACTAGCTGGTTTTGTTGATTCTAATTTTGCTGGTGATTTGGATAAGAGAAGATCACTCACAGGTTATGTTTTCACCATTGGTGGTTGTGCCGTGAGTTGGAGAGCAACTTTGCAGTCTATTGTGGCTTGTTCCACTACTGATGCCGAGTATATGGCTATTTCTGAGGCATGCAAAGAAGCTATCTGGTTGAGAGGTTTGTACGCTGAGCTTTGTGGAGATTTATCTTGCCCTACCGTATTTAGTGACAGTCAAAGTGCTATATATCTTACAAAGAATCCAATGTATCACGAGAGAACGAAGCACATTGATGTCAGATTTCACTATATTCGAGATGTTGTTGCTGAAGGTGATTTGAAGGTATGCAAGATAAGTACTCATGATAATCCTGCTGATATGATGACAAAGCCAGTTCCGACCAATAAGTTTGAGATTTGCTCAGGCTTAGTTGGTATTTCTCACTAGTCCTATGGACTTTGACGCACGAGGTGTTTATGCTGATTTGGATGGAGTTATTCACTTTCTTCGACTACTGGAGGGAATTTGGCTCAAGGTGGAGATTGTTAAATTGTGATCCAAATTCTACTACCGTATTGGACTAGACGTAGTACATACGGTGTGGGCCTTTGCGTTGGTACCGACGTGTACGAGTACAACTCGTTTACTTGTCCTGCAAGGACTCTTATGCATTGCCCTCAATATATACCCCATGTAGTCGCACCTAAGACGGTCTGTCGTCTCGTGCTTGTAATACTCCTCCTCATAGTGATTGCGCCTTCGTGCGTCCGTGGTTTTCTCCCGCAAGGGTTTCCACGTAAAAATCCGTGTCTCTCGTGTCTCGTTTATTCTCGTTATTATCTAACACTGAATCTGCGATGCCGACGCCTCGGTCGCTCTAGCGAGGCTTTCCTGTGGGAGGTGATCTTGCTCTAGGCATCACCACTGCAGCTTATGTAACTAATTTTAGTCAACTATTTTTTTTTCTGAGCACCAATCCAGACGCAAGCACTCATATACACGCGCATACACTCACCCTGTGAACGCACACATGCACACCCTACTCCTATGAGCACCTCCGAGAGACAGAGCCGGCATATCATCTTAAGATTTACGAAGTCACCGTAGACGCCTCGTCGTCGACGGGAACGTCTCCTCCCACTGAAAGCGCATCGCCGGAAATCCTGAAATAAATCCAGAAATAATGCGAGCAGCAGGATTTGAACCCTGATGGGTTGGGGATACCACTGTCCACCTAACCATCTCAAGCACAGGTTGGTTCGCTGTCAACTGTTTTTTTTTGTGAGAAATTTTGATTAACACTGTAAGTCAATTCCTGAAAATAATCAGTGAGGGGAGGTACTTAAAGAGAGTTTTTACGATACATCATACTACCCAATAGAGTGAGTACTCCCTCCGTCCCAAAATTCTTGTCTTAGATTTGTCTATATAGGGAAGTATCTAACACTGAAACATGACTAGATACATCCGTATTTAGATAAATCAAAGACAAGAATTTTGGGACGGAGGGAGTAATATTTAGTTGATCTAACGGTTAATATGGATCCGTAAAATTTAAACTCTAGGATATATTGGTAATTCTACACAATGATAGATTTATCTTTTTTCAGTTTAATAAATCCTGAATGATCTAACTAATTAGTTATTCTCATCCCATCCACGCCGCCTCATTCGTCTGCTACTTCCGACACCACGCCGCAGCAAAATCTCCATGCCGGCGGCGGACCTCCGACCGGAGCCACTGCAGCCAAGTGCCAGCATAAAGCGACACCAAAAAGAATCTACTCCCTCCGTTCCTAAATATTTGTCTTTGTAGACATTTCAAATGGACACAACATACGGATGCATATAGACATATTTTAGAGTGTAGATTCACTCACTTTGCTCTGTATGTAGTCACTTGTTGAAATCTCTAGAAAGACAAATATTTTGAAACGGAGGGAGTACTAGTTTCGTATGGTGGGTGGTGCGGCTTGCCACTTTGATTTTCAGTTGATCAGTAGCTTTGGAAAGGTGGCGGACAGTATGATGGCGAGCAAGGCGGCGTGTGCGTGCCACGGCGGACTACGTGTCCCTGTGCCAGGGGAGCGACGCCTCGGTGCACTCCGTGAACCCCCCTTGCGTGGAGCCATTAGCGGGTGAGTCTACCGCCCACGTCATCGCTGCTCCCTTGCCCCTTGGGCTGCCGGAGTGGCTCTGCGGGAGAGCCACTACGGCGGCGACGAGGTCTTGCCGGCGTGGTTCAAAGTGAAACACAACACGCTGCCCCCCCCCCCCCCCCCCCCCCCC
>LR738711.1:897486059-897497098 GCA_902687465.1 Secale cereale | reverse complement strand
CCCCGCGCTCGCAGGCCAGGAGCATCGGGCACCTCCTGTCGAGGCGGCTGGTCGTCCCGGAGGCGCTCGCAGGCAAGGGGCATAGGCCAGCTCCCGTCGAGGTAGCTCGTTGTCCTGAGCCGTCCGACAGAAACTCGTCGGAGGAGCAGAAGTGAGACGAGGAGATCGACATTGGAGGAGAACCTCATGTACTCGTGTTCCCATCTTCGATCCCACCCCTGCGGAGCTCTGCCCTGAGGAACCGACGAAGGCCGTCGCGTCGTGCCATGATGAATCCGATGAAACCTGCTACGACGGCGTCTCCAGCCACCCGTTCAGCGGTTCAGCCTCGTCGGCTTCTACCCGACGACCGAGCTCATGGAGTTTGCTGACTAGATGGAGGGTTTGGCAATGGAAACGAGCAGGAACGGTTTTTGCGTGGAAGCATTGTGCCTTGTCGAGAGGATGGACGTAGAAGGCAGGCAAGCGTGCGGCCTCCAGCCGGTGCCCGAGGTGTCCGGTGATATGATTGACATTGACCTCGACTGCGACTCACCTTAGATGACAACGGACGAGAACGCGGCAAGCAGCGGTGCCAGCGTCGATGTTCTAATTTGATATGTAGAAGGAAGGGAACAAAGTTTGAAGGTCCGCAAACTGAATGCACTGCAGGACAGAGCAGAGCAGCAGCACACAAAGTTTGAAGGTAATGTGCGGTTCGATTGCTCTGTTGAGTATAAAGTAGTCTCCTATGACTGGTTCCACCATAGTTTCAATCTTGTGCTAGAGATATCTCAATCTGAATATATGTCAGTTATTCTAATTTGATAATTTCCTGACACTCGCTAGCTACAGTTCATGCTAGCTACTTCTCACAGCTGGCTGAGCACTAGATATCATGGTTATTAGCTATGCATGCTTTGTGATTTGTTGACATGCATGACAGCATGCATCGAACGGCCAACGGAGTCCAATGGTGAGATCAGATGGTCAAAAATCATGTATGTTTGAGAGGCCTCGTAGAGTGCACAGTTATACTGTCTTTGGGGTCCCGGAGCGATTTCCACGATTGACGAACCCCATGGTGCATTTACGTGTCGGTCATCAACACTCGTAGTTTCCGCCATTTCTGACCCGTATAGTGGACTATTACTCACCGTTTTGCGGTCCCGAAACGATTTTCGTGGTTGCTGAACCCAGGGTGCCCTGATGTGTTGTTCATCAACACTCACCGTTTTGGCCTATTCTGTCCCGTTTCATGGGCTATTACTTACCGTTTTGGGGTCCCGGAGCGATTTCCACGATTGACGAACCCCTGGGTGCATTTACGTGTCGGTCATCAACACTCGTAGTTTCGGCCATTTCTGACCCGTATAGTGTGAAGGAAATATGTCCTAGAGGCAATAATAAAGATGTTATTTGTATTTCCTTATATCATGATAAATGTCTTTTATTCATGCTAGAATTGTATTAACCGGAAACTTAGTACATGTGTGGATACATAGACAAAACATTATGTCCCTAGTATGCCTCTACTAGACTAGCTCATTGATCAAAGATGGTTATGTTTCCTAGCCATAGACATGAGTTGTCATTTGATCAACGGGATCACATCATTAGGAGAATGATGTGATGGACAAGACCCATCCGTTAGCATAGCACTATGATCGTTTAGTTTTACTGCTATTGCTTTCTTCATGACTTATACATGTTCCTATGACTATGAGATTATGCAACTCCCGAATACCGTAGGAACACCTTGTGTGCTATCAAACGTCACAACGTAACTGGGTGATCATAAAGATGCTCTACAGGTGTCTCCGAAAGTATTCGTGGTGTTGGCATAGATCAAGATAAGGATTTGTCACTCCGAGTGTCGGAGAGGTATCTCTGGGCCCTCTCGGTAACACACATCACAATAAGCCTTGCAAGCAAAAGACTAATGAGTTAGTCACGAGATGATGTGTTACGGAACGAGTAAAGAGACTTGCCGGTAACGAGATTGAACTAGGTATGGAGATACCGACGATCGAATCTCGGGCAAGTAACATACCGATGACAAAAGGAACAACGTATGTTATTATGCGGTTTTGACCGATAAAAGATCTTCGTAGAATATGTAGGAGCCAATATGAACATCCAGGTTCCGCTATTGGTTATTGACCGGAGATGAGTCTCGGTCATGTCTACATAGTTCTCGAACCCGTAGGGTCCGCACGCTTAACGTTTGATGACGATCGGTATTATGAGTTTATGAGTTTTGATGTATCGAAGGTAGTTCGGAGTCCCGGAAGAGATCACGGACATGACGAGGAGTCTCGGAATGTGCGAGACATAAAGATTGATATATTGGACGACTATATTCGGACACCGGAAGTGTTCCGGAAAAGTTTCGGACTTAACGGGATTGCCGGAGGGGGTTACCGGAACCCCCTACGAAGGGGGATGGTCCATAGTGGGCCTTAAGGAAAAGAGAGAGGCAGCCCATAGAGGCTGGCCGGCGCCCCACCTAAGGGATCCTAGTTGGACTAGGATTGGGGGGCGCCACCTCTCCCTCCTTTTTCCTTTCCCTCTCTTCCTTCTTTGGTAGTTCCTACTAGGAATAGGATTGCAATCCTATTCCTAGTAGGATTGCACCCTAGCCGCACCATAGGAGGGCCGGCCGGCCTCCCCCCTTGCTCCTTTATATACGGGGGCAGGGGGGCACCCAAAGACACACAAGTTGAATTGTTCCAGCCGTGTGTGGTGCCCCCCTCCACAGAAACACACCTCGGTCATACCGTCGCGGTGCTTAGGCGAAGCCCTGCGCCGGTGAATACATCATATCCGTCACCACGCCGTCGTGCTGACGAAACTCTCCCGTGAAGCTCAACTGGATCAAGAGCTCGTGGGACGTCATCAAGCTGAACGTGTGCTGAACGCGGAGGTGCCGTACGTTCGGTGCTTGATCGGTTGAATCGCGAAGAAGTTCGACTACATCAACCGCGTCACTTGACGCTTCCGCTTCCGGTCTACGAGGGTACGTAGACACACTCTTCCCTCTCGTTTCTATGCATCTGGTAGATAGATCTTGCGTGATCGTAGGAAAATTTTAAAATACTACGTTCCCCAACAGTGGCATCATGAGCCAGGTCTATGCGTAGATGATATGCACGAGTAGAACACAATGAGTTGTGGGCGATACTAGTCATACTGCTTACCAGCATGTCATACTTTGCTTCGGCGGTATTGTGAGATGAAGCGGCCCGGACCGACATTACGCGTACGCTTACGCGAGACTGGTTTCACCGTTACGAGCACTCGTTGCTTAAAGGTGACTGGCGGGTGTCTGTCTCTCTCACTTTAGCTGAATCAAGTGTGGCTACGCCCGGTCCTTGTGAAGGTTAAAACAGCACATACTTGACGAAACATCGTTGTGGTTTTGTATGCGTAGGTAAGAACGGTTCTTGCTAAGCCCGTAGCAGCCACGTAAAACTTGCAACAACAAAGTAGAGGACGTCTAACTTGTTTTTGCAGGGCATGTTGTGATGTGATATGGTCAAGATATGATGAGTTATACGGTTTTGAATGAGATGATCATGTTTTGTAATGTTATCGACAACTGGCAGGAGCCATATGGTTGTCGCTTTATTGTATGAAATGCAATCGCCATGTAATTGCTTTACTTTATCACTAAGCGGTAGCGATAGTCGTAGAAGCAATAGTTGGCGAGACGACAACGATGCTACGATGGAGATCAACGTGTCGCGCCGGTGACGAAGGTGATCATGAAGGTGCTTTGGAGATGGAGATCAAAAGCACAAGATGATGATGGCCATATCATGTCACATATTTTGATTGCATGTGATGTTTATCTTATTATGCTTCTTATTTTGCTTAGAACGACGGTAGCATTATAAGATGATCCCTTACTAAATTTCAAGGTATAAGTGTTCTCCCTGAGTATGCACCGTTGCGAAAGTTCGTCGTGCCGAGACACCACGTGATGATCGGGTGTGATAAGCTCTACGTTCAAATACAACGGGTGTAAGCCAGTTTTTGCACACGCAGAATACTCGGGTTAAACTTGACGAGCCTAGCATATGCAGATATGGCCTCGGAACACTGGAGACCGAAAGGTCGAACGTGAATCATATAGTAGATATGATCAACATAAGATGTTCACCATTGAAACTAGTCCATCTCACGTGATGATCGGACATGGTTTAGTTGATTTGGATCACGTGATCATTTAGATGACCGGAGGGATGTCTATCTAAGTGGGAGTTCTTTAAATTAATATGATTAAATTGAACTTTAATTTATCATGAACTTAGTCCTGATAGTTTTTGCATATCTATGTTGTTGTAGATCAATGGCTCGTGCTACCGTTCCTTTGAATTTTAATGCATTCCTAGAGAAAGCTAAGTTGAAAGATGATGGTAGCAATTACACGGACTGGGTCCGTAACCTGAGGATTATCCTCATTGCTGCACAGAAGAATTATGTCCTTAAAGCACCGCTAGGTGACAAGCCACCTCCCGCTAATGTAGACGCTTTGAACGTCTGGCAGTCGAGGTCTAATGACTACACGATAGTTCAGTGTGCCATGCTTTACGGCTTAGAACCGGGACTTCAACGACATTTTGAACGTCATGGACCATATGAGATGTTCCAGGAGTTGAAGTTAATATTTCAAGCAAATGCCCGGATTGAGAAATATGAGATTTCCAATAAGTTCTACAGCTGCAAGATGGAAGAGAATAGTTCTATCAGTGAACACTTGCTCACAATGTATGGGCACTACAATCATATGACTCAACTTGGTTGCCAAGTTGACGAGGATAGTGTTATTGATAGAGTTCTTCAATCACTGCCACCAAGCTATAAAAGCTTCGTGATGAACTATAATATGCAAGGGATGAAAAAGACAATTCCCGAGCTCTTCGCTATGCTCAAGGCTGCGGAGGTAGAAATCAACAAAGAGCATCAAGTGTTGATGGTTAACAAGACCACTAGTTTCAAGAAAAAGGGCAAGGGAAAGAAGGGGAACTTCAAGAAGAATAGCAAGACAGTTGCTACTTCCGCGAAGAAACCCAAGTCTAGAACCAAGCCTGAAACTGAGTGCTTCTACTGCAAGGGGACTGGACACTGGAAGCGGAACTGCCCCAAGTATTTGGCGGATAAGAAGGATGGCAAGGTGAACAAAGGTATATGTGATATACATGTTATTGATGTGTACCTTACTAATGCTCGTAGTAGTACCTGGGTATTTGATACCGGTTCGGTTGCTAATATTTGTAACTCGAAACAGGGATTACGGATTAAACGAAGATTGGCTAAGGACGAGGTGACGATGCGCGTGGGAAATGGTTCCAAAGTCGATGTGATCGCCGTCGGCATGCTACCTCTACATCTACCTTCGGAATTAGTATTAGACCTAAATAATTGTTATTTGGTGCTAGCGTTGAGCATGAACATTATATCTGGATCTTGTTTGTTGCGAGACGGTTATTCATTCAAATCAGAGAATAATGGTTGTTCTATTTTTATGAATAATATCTTTTATAGTCATGCACCCTTGAAGAGTGGTCTATTTTTATTGGATCTCGATTGTAGTGATACACATATTCATAATATTGAAACCAAAAGATGCAAGGTTAATAATGATAGTGCAACTTATTTGTGGCACTGCCGTTTAGGTCATATTGGTGTAAAACGCATGAAGAAACTCCATAGTGATGGACTTTTGGAATCACTTGATTATGAATCACTTGGTGCTTGCGAACCATGCCTCATGGGCAAGATGACTAAAACTCCGTTCTCCGGAACTATGGAGCGAGCAACAGATTTGTTGGAAATCATACATACTGATGTATGTGGGCCAATGAGTGTTGAAGCTCGCGGCGGGTATCGTTATTTTCTGACCTTCACTGATGATTTGAGCAGATATGGGTATATCTACTTAATGAAGCACAAGTCTGAAATATTTGAAAAGTTCAAAGAATTTCAGAGTGAAGTAGAGAATCATCGTAACAAGAAAATAAAGTTTCTACGATCTGATCGTGGAGGAGAATATTTGAGTTACGAGTTTGGTCTTCATTTGAAACAATGTGGAATAGTTTCACAACTCACGCCACCCGGAACACCACAGCGTAATGGTGTGTCTGAACGTCGTAACCGTACTTTATTGGATATGGTACGATCTATGATGTCTCTTACCGATTTACCACTATCGTTTTGGGGTTATGCTTTAGAGACATCTGCATTCACGTTAAATAGGGCACCATCTAAATCCGTTGATACGACACCTTATGAACTATGGTTTGGCAAGAAACCAAAGTTGTCGTTTCTTAAAGTTTGGGGCTGCGATGCTTATGTGAAAAAGCTTCAACCTGATAAGCTCGAACCCAAGTCGGAGAAATGTGTCTTCATAGGATACCCAAAAGAGACTGTTGGGTACACCTTCTATCACAGATCCGAAGGCAAGATATTCGTTGCTAAGAATGGATCCTTTCTAGAGAAGGAGTTTCTCTCGAAAGAAGTGAGTGGGAGGAACGTAGAACTTGATGAGGTAATTGTACCTTCTCCCGGATTGGAAAGTAGTACATCACAGAAAATTGTTCCAGTGATTCCTACACCAATCAGTGAGGAAGTTAATGATGATGATCATGAAACTTCGGATCAAGTTTCTGCTGAACATCGTAGATCAACCAGAGTACGTTCCGCACCTGAGTGGTACGGCAACCCAGTTCTGGAAATCATGTTACTAGACCATGATGAACCTGCGAACTACGAGGAAGCGATGATGAGCCCAGATTCCGCAAAATGGCTTGAAGCCATGAAATCTGAGATGGGATCCATGTATGAGAACAAAGTGTGGACTTTGGTTGACTTGCCCGATGATCGGCAGGCCATCGAAAATAAATGGATCTTCAAGAGGAAGACCGGCGCAGACGGTAATGTTACTGTTTACAAAGCTCGACTTGTTGCGAAAGGGTTTCGACAAGTTCAAGGAGTTGACTACGATGAGACTTTCTCACCTGTAGCGATGCTTAAGTCTGTCCGAATCATGTTAGCAATTGCCGCATTTTATGATTATGAAATCTGGCAAATGGATGTCAAAACTGCATTCTTGAATGGATATCTCAAAGAAGAGTTGTATATGATGCAACCAGAAGGTTTTGTCGATCCAAAAGGTGCTAACAAAGTATGCAAGCTCCAGCGATCCATCTATGGACTGGTGCAAGCATCTCGGAGTTGGAATATACGCTTTGATGAGGTGATCAAAGCATATGGTTTTATACAAACTTTTGAAGAAGCCTGTATTTACAAGAAAGTGAGTGGGAGCTCTGTAGCATTTCTAATATTATATGTGGATGACATATTGTTGATTGGAAATGATATAGAATTTCTGGATAGCATAAAAGGATACTTGAATAAGAGTTTTTCAATGAAAGACCTCGGTGAAGCTGCTTATATATTAGGCATCAAGATCTATAGAGATAGATCAAGACGCTTAATTGGACTTTCACAAAGCACATACCTTGATAAGTTTTTGAAGAAGTTCAAAATGGATCAGTCAAAGAAAGGGTTCTTGCCTGTATTACAAGGTATGAAGTTGAGTAAGACTCAATGCCCGACCACTGCAGAAGATAGAGAGAAAATGAAAGTCATTCCCTATGCCTCAGCCATAGGATCTATCATGTATGCAATGCTGTGTACCAGACCTGATGTGTGCCTTGCTATAAGTCTAGCAGGGAGGTACCAAAGTAATCCAGGAGTGGATCACTGGACAGCGCTCAAGAACATCCTGAAGTATCTGAAAAGGACAAAGGATATGTTTCTCGTGTATGGAGGTGACAAAGAGCTCGTCGTAAACGGTTACGTCGATTCTAGCTTTGACACTGATCCGGATGACTCTAAGTCACAAACCGGATATGTATTTTTATTGAACGGTGGAGCTGTCAGTTGGTGCTGTTCCAACCAGAGCGTCGTGGCGGGATCTACGTGTGAAGCAGAATACATAGCTGCTTCGGAAGCAGCAAATGAAGGAGTCTGGATGAAGGAGTTCATATCCGATCTAGGTGTAATACCTAGTGCATCGGGTCCAATGAAAATCTTTTGTGACAACACTGGAGCAATAGCCTTGGCGAAGGAATCCAGGTTTCACAAGAGAACAAAGCACATCAAAAGACGCTTCAATTCCATCCGCGATCTAGTCAAGGAGGGAGACATAGAGATTTGCAAAATACATACGGATCTGAATGTTGCAGACCCGTTGACTAAGCCTCTTCCACGGGCAAAACATGATCAGCACCAGGACTCCATGGGTGTGAGGATCATCACTTTGTAATCTAGATTATTGACTCTAGTTCAAGTGGGAGACTGAAGGAAATATGCCCTAGAGGCAATAATAAAGATGTTATTTGTATTTCCTTATATCATGATAATTGTCTTTTATTCATGCTAGAATTGTATTAACCGGAAACTTAGTACATGTGTGGATACATAGACAAAACAGTATGTCCCTAGTATGCCTCTACTAGACTAGCTCATTGATCAAAGATGGTTATGTTTCCTAACCATAGACATGAGTTGTCATTTGATCAACGGGATCACATCATTAGGAGAATGATGTGATGGACAAGACCCATCTGTTAGCATAGCACAATGATCGTTTAGTTTTCTGCTATTGCTTTCTTCATGACTTATACATGTTCCTATGACTATGAGATTATGCAACTCCCGAATACCGTAGGAACACCTTGTGTGCTATCAAACGTCACAACGTAACTGGGTGATCATAAAGATGCTCTACAGGTGTCTCCGAAAGTATTCGTGGTGTTGGCATAGATCAAGATTAGGATTTGTCACTCTGAGTGTCGGAGAGGTATCTCTGGGCCCTCTCGGTAACACACATCATAATAAGCCTTGCAAGCAAAAGACTAATGAGTTAGTCACGAGATGATGTGTTACGGAACGAGTAAAGAGACTTGCCGGTAACGAGATTGAACTAGGTATGGAGATACCGACGATCGAATCTCGGGCAAGTAACATACCGATGACAAAAGGAACAACGTATGTTGTTATGCGGTTTTGACCGATAAAAGATCTTCGTAGAATATGTAGGAGCCAATATGAACATCCAGGTTCCGCTATTGGTTATTGACCGGAGATGAGTCTCGGTCATGTCTACATAGTTCTCGAACCCGTAGGGTCCGCACGCTTAACGTTTGATGACGATCGGTATTATGAGTTTATGAGTTTTGATGTACCGAAGGTAGTTCGGAGTCCCGGATGAGATCACGGACATGACGAGGAGTCTCGGAATGTCTGAGACATAAAGATTGATATATTGGACGACTATATTCGGACACCGGAAGTGTTCCGAAAAAGGTTCGGATTTAACGGGATTGCCGGAGGGGGTTACCGGAACCCCCTACGAAGGGGGATGGTCCATAGTGGGCCTTAAGGAAAAGAGAGAGGCAGCCCATAGATGCTGGCCGGCGCCCCACCTAAGGGATCCTAGTTGGACTAGGATTGGGGGGCGCCACCTCTCCCTCCTTTTTCCTTTCCCTCTCTTCCTTCTTTGGTAGTTCCTACTAGGAATAGGATTGCAATCCTATTCCTAGTAGGATTGCACCCTAGCCGCACCATAGGAGGGCCGGCCGGCCTCCCCCCTTGATCCTTTATATACGGGGGCAGGGGGCACCCAAAGACACACAAGTTGAATTGTTCCAGCCGTGTGCGGTGCCCCCCTCCACAGAAACACACCTCGGTCATACCGTCGCGGTGCTTAGGCGAAGCCCTGCGCCGGTGAATACATCATATCCGTCACCACGCCGTCATGCTGACGAAACTCTCCTGTGAAGCTCAACTGGATCAAGAGCTCGTGGGACGTCATCAAGCTGAACGTGTGCTGAACGCGGAGGTGCCGTACGTTCGGTGCTTGATCGGTTGAATCGCGAAGAAGTTCGACTACATCAACCGCGTCACTTGACGCTTCCGCTTCCGGTCACTTGACGCTATGCATCTGGTAGATAGATCTTGCGTGATCGTAGGAAAATTTTAAAATACTACGTTCCCCAACATAGTGGACTATTACTCACCGTTTTGGGGTCCTGGGGCGATTTTCATGACTAATGAACCCCGAGGTGCGTTTACGTGACGGTCATCAACACTCGTAGTTTTGGCTGATTCTGGCCCGTATCATGGACTATTACTCACCGTTTTGGGGTCCCGAAACGATTTTCGTGGTTGTTGAGCCCCAGGGTGCCTTGATGTGTCGTTCATTAACACTCGCTATTTTGGCAATTCAGGCCTGTTTCATGGGCTATTACTTATTGTTTTGGGGTCCCGGAGCGATTTCCATGATTAACGATCCCCGAGGTGCATTTACGTGTTCGACATGAAAACTCCCAGTTTCGGCCGATTCTCGCCCGTATCAAAGACTAATGGGGATTATGTTTAGGTTATAGGATTTTCGGTTTCGGGTCCCGGAGTGATTTTCATGGTTACTGAACCACAAGGTGCGCTTATGTGTCGTTCCTCATCACTCGCCGTTTTAGGCGATTCTGGCCCGTTTCATGGGCGATTAATTACCGTTTTGGGGTGCCGGAGCGATTTCCACGATTGACGAACCCCAGGGTGCATTTACGTGTCGGTTAACAACACTCATAGTTTCGGGCATTTCTGACCCGTATAGTGGACTATTACTCACCGTTTTGGGGTTCCGGGGCGATTTTCATGACTAATGAACCCCGAGGTGCGTTTATGTGTCGGTCATTAGCACTCGTAGTTTTGGCCGATTCTGGCCCACATCGTGGACTATTACTCACCGTTTTAGTGTCCCGAAACGATTTTCGTGGTTGCTGAACCCAGGGTGCCCTGGTGTGTCGTTCATCAACAATCGTCGTTAAGGCCTATTCTGGCCCGTTTCATGGGCTATTACTTACCGTTTTGGGGTCCCGAAGCGATTTCCACGATTGACGAACCCCTGGGTGCATTTACGCGTCGGTCATCAACACTCGTAGTTTCGGCCATTTCTGACACGTATAGTGGACTATTACGCACCGTTT
>LR738711.1:897471651-897484226 GCA_902687465.1 Secale cereale | reverse complement strand
GGGTTCGTCAATCGTGGAAATCACTCCTGGACCCCAAAACGGTAAGTAATAGCCCATGAAACGGGCCAGAATTGGCCAAAACGGCGAGTGTTGATGAACGACACATCAGGGCACCCTGGGGTTCAGCAACCACGAAAATTGTTCCGGGACCCCAAAACGGTGAGTAATAGTCCACGATATGGGTCAGAATCGAGGAAAACTACGAGTGTTGATGACCGACACATAAACGCACCTCGGGGTTCATTAGTCATGAAAATCGCCCCGGGACCCCAAAACGGTGAGTAATAGTCCACTATACGGGTCAGAAATGGCCGAAACTACGAGTGTTGATGACCGACACGTAAATGCACCCCGGGGTTCGTCAATCATGGAGCCTTTTGCCTCCTCGCAGCCAATTCTGGACCCCTCGTATGATTTTCCTTGACGACCTTCCTCCATATTATTCTAACAATATCTACTCCCTTTGTTCCAAAATACAAGCCCTTTTCTCGAGCTGTTGTCATTTCTTCTGCTCCTCGTTGGGATCGACACTCATACATATCCAAAGAATTATTATTGATCCCCTATACCCATGGGTCATGAAGACTCTTTTCTGGCACCGTTGCCGGGGAATGAAGCGCTCTTGATAAGTGAAAATTGGTAAGGGAAAATTTATATAACATGCCGAAATTTACTATAACTTGTTACTATGGAGAACAATCATTTGAGGGGTTTGTTGGGGGTATCTTCACCTCGACCGGAAGCACAAAGAGTTGCTCCTCGACCTACTGCACCTACTGAAAATATTGGTTATGATATCCCTTCATGTATGATAGAGAAACTGCTTTTTAATCCTTAGGTAGGAGATGAAACACTACATCATGACATGCACCTAATATATGTGGATGAAGTTTGTGGATTATTTAAGCTTGCAGGTTTACCGTGAGATGAGGTTAATAAGAAGGTTTTATCTTTATCTTTGAAGGGAAAAGCATTGACATTGTATAGGCTATGTGATGACATTGGAGCTTGGACTGGAATCAATTGAAATTGGAATTATATATATATTGTTTGGCCTCGTGAAGGAGAGAGTATCGTTCAAGCTTGGGAAAGGCTTGAATCAATGTTATATTCATGCCCTAATCATGAGTTGTCAAGAAAAATTATTATACAAAATTTGTATGCACTACGAAAAAAAACATCCATGATATTTTGGCCCGAACAAACTCTTTTCCTGTCATGCTTATGACACTTCTATGTTGATAATTGTGATAAACTCGGTATCATCATAGATGTGGTGGGATACTACTTCTATGACAAAACATCATTACAGAAAATGGGTTTTTCGTCTTGGGCGGGCCGGAGACGCAACGGCCTGACATTCTTTGGGCCGTCCATGAGGGAAAAAATCATGGTAGAAGTGAGGGCGAGATAACTTTGGGGAGTTCCAGGTTACGGTGGGTGGTCGGGGCCGAGCGATGCACGTAGATTTCTGCGTTTATCCTGTATACGTACGCGCGTGTGTGCGAGGCGTTGGGCTCTACTTGAACCCGAGCGAATGCACTAACTACGCGCGTTACTAAACCAGAGCGATCGATCCCTTAGCTGTTAACTGAACCTGATCGAGCGATTCCTTCGCTACTGCTGCTAACTGAACCCGAGCGATCGATCACTCCTGCTGCTGCTGCTTACTGAAGCCGATCGAACCTGCGACCTCTTGATGAACAGTGAACGTGGGGTTGGTAGAACACGTTGAGACGTACGTGGTTGGTGTTGGATGAACAGTTCAAGGTGGGGGTTGGATGAACAGGACCCCATGGTAGTAGTAGTAGTAGCCCGTCGTCGCTGTATGAATAGGACACCGAAAGGAGGCCACCACATCCGAGTTGGTTGGGGGTGGATGAACAGGACCCCGTGGAGGGCTGGTTGAACAGTAGCTGGTGTTGACATGAGGAAGACACGGTGGATGAACAGTGCAGATGGAGGCTGAAGGAAGTCGACGGTGAATGAACAGTAGCATGTGGAGTCCCGTTTTGCGGTACGCCAGACTCCTCCGATAAACAGGACCCCCGTTTCGACTGTAGGCACTCCAACAGAAGTCCGTTTCTTTCGTTTTGTGGTACGTCACACCTCTCCCAATCAACAGGACCATGTTTCGACCGTAGGCACTAGAACACAAGTATGTTTCCTCCATTTTACGGTACGCCAGATTCTTTCCAATGAACAGGACCCCGTTTCGACCATACGGAGTCGAATAGAAGGCCCGTTTCCTCCGTTCTGCGGTACGCCAAATCTCATTTCGGCTGTTCCGTCCAAAGGTTGGCTCCCGATGTACAAGACGATGTTTCCTCCCTTGCGACCCAGTCGGTTAGCTGCCGATAAACAGGACGACGTAGTTGTATGCGCTCGAGATCCCGCCCGTATGTACGTACGTAGCCGTATTTATTTTATTACAGCGTGACTGTAAGTATGTGTACATGATATATACGGGACTGCCTGACATGCTAAGTCCTCGCCTCTACTACGCCATGTGCTACTCCTTACACGGCCACAGTTCATCATTGTAGAGAGACCAGTCGACCAGTATGTATGTACACATTCGCGACAACGCTACGTATGCTTCGACCAGATGGGTCCTAGCTGTTAGGAAAGATAAGGGCGCACTTCTTTGCATGCGAAGATACAGCTGGTGGGTCCCCTCCGTCAGGGGGAAGAATCATTTTAATTTTGCCCGTAATATGGACGCACTTGCGTGCGAAGATGTAGCTGGTGGGTCCTAGCTGTCAGGGGGAAACATTTTTGTTCGCAAAATACGGTGTCCCTTCCGGTGGGTCCCGGCTATTAGATGAAGGAATCATTATTTTGTGCGTAATAAAAAGGCACTTCGTTGCTGCGGCCGCGGACCCAGCTGTCAGCCTCTCCATCTACAATCGTCTTCCAATGTAAGTCATTCCTTCACCACACCGCGGTGACAACACCAAGGCGGTGGACTACGGCGAGGCCTAGGAAGGGAATGATCCGGACCCGGGGAAGACTCGGAAGTTATTTTCCATGCGAGGATCAGTACGAGAGTTTACTGGTTGGGCTGCAGTGTGAGGCTGCACTCGCAGGAGAATAACAGGAGCTCTGGGTGAGTACAAGGATGACCTGGCCAGCGATGATAGTAGGGTGGGGTCGTGAGGCAGGAGCAGGCGACATGACCGACGCTGATTTGGGCGGCTGGAGCAAGAAGATCAGAGATTGAAGAAGCAGTACGGCCGTTGGATGGACATCGTACGGTCACTGAAGTTAGAATCATTGATATTTACTAAGTTGACAAAGCCATCCGTCCGTGTCAACTTAGTAGGCTCACAAGTCAGCCTCCAACTATGATGGATCCCAGCTAGCAGGGATCATTAAATTTATTGTCTGTAATAAGGAAGCACTTCCTTGCGTGCGAAGATATAGCTGATGGGTCCGATCTACCAGTGGGAGGAATGTTTTTTTTTTCACGAAATACACAGCCCTTCCAGTGGGTCCCTTCTGTTAGATGAAGGAATCATTATTTTGCGCGTAATAAGGAGGCACTTCCCCGTACAGCCGTGGACCCAGCTGTCAGTATCTTCATGTATAATCCTTTTTCGGTTCCTTCAAGTGACGCTTAAGACATCATACAGGAGCTCCCGAAAAATAAATCACAGCGAACAACCACGTCAAGGCCAAAGCCATGGTGGCGGGGTTTTCAATCGGGCAGGTTCATTGCTGTAGCTGCGGCGCTCGAGTTTTTTCCAATCTCCTTTTACTTGGAGCAGTTTTATGTGGATTTCATTTTCTTTAATTTTTCAGTTCTTTTTTGTTGGTTTTATTTCCATTTTTCTTTGATCTGACTTTTTCTTTTTCTTTTTACCCTTTTTTTTCTAGCACATGTACAGTTTTTTCACATGCAATGTATATATATTTCATATAAAAAATTTCTTTATACAAGTTAGCATTTGTTAAATACATGGTTAATTTTATTTTTGAATACTACCTCTGTCTGAAAATACTTTTGGCTCAAACGGATGTACCTATACATAGTTACTTTTGTTTGAGCAATGAGTATTATAGGATGATATTTTCATGTCTACTTTTTTGACATACATTGTACATTTTTTATTTACATGTAAAACATTTCTTTATACAAGTTACCATTTTTCAATACATGGTTATTTTTTTAATACATGTTTTAGTGTTTACTTATTTCAGTAGACATTATGCATTTTTATATACATCTGGGATATTTTTATACAAGTATAACATTTATCAAAATATAGATTAATATTTTTTTACAAATACATGTTTTATATCTATATATTTTATACGTTGTAATTTTTTTGTATACATTAAAAAAATTATACACAGCTGCCAATTTTGTAAATACATGATTAAAATTTGTCAAATATATGCTTTTTATGTCTACTTTTTTCATACAAATTATACATTTTTTTATATATCAGTAAAATTTGTGTACATTTTTAACATTGTTTCCCTGACTACTACAACATTTTTTAAAATATATAATGAACAATCTAGGATTAAAAGTAAAAAACTGATAGAAGAAATTCCAGGAAAAATCTGGAGAAAATCCGGAGAGAAAGGGGATACTGCAAGAAAAACAATCTAAAAAAGTAAAACTGTCCTTGCAATGATGAATTGAATCTTATTCTTCTACAAAGCAGCAGTGATTTATAAACAAATAAAGACGTTATATGTGTGTATTAAAATTTGTCTTCGAGTTTCAAAAGATGCCCCTTTGAGGATATATGGAGAATGCTAGATGTACTACACGTGATAGGAGATATAGAGTGTACTTATATTATTTTGTCTACTTGGCTGGAAAGCAGTTGAACACAAATTGTTTAAATATCCATGCACCGGAGATCTTGATAGATATGAGTGGGTGGCCAACTATTATTATGCACATGCTTTAGTGTTGTTTTCAACTTAAACATTAAAGTAAGATAACATAAATTAAAGATCCTTACATTGTAGGAGCATCTTCTTATGTTAAATGTTGCCGCAATAGGTGGTTGACGACCATCGCACAGAGAGGCACTCCCTCTGTACATATAAACTTCTACACCCTTGGATCTCACTTCGTCCATGACTAGCTAGCTTGACATCCATCTTTCCCTGACTACAGGGCAAACTAACACATATGATCACCCATGGAGAGATTTAGGAATCGTATAGGAGTCTAGAAGTGGGATGCACCAGAAATACCAGCTGGAGTTGAAAGAAATTATCAGCAAGAGAAAACGGAAAGGAGAGCAAAACAGGGGAAAGAGCCAGCGGCAAGACAAGATGACCAATTGTGACCGAGTGGGTGAGACATCCAAGGAATGGCTCAAGTACATGAATCGGAAGTAGAATCCAAAGAAATAGGTTTCGCGCCTCCCCAGCAAAAGCAGAAGAAGATGTTACCAGATTCAAGAAAACAGAAGCGGTTTGATCGCGGTAGACAACTGTAGAGGGGCTAGGGTTGACTTTAATAGTGAGATAACATGAATTACTGAGTAGCACAAAGTTAGCCCAGGCTTCTTCCTCGAGTCCTGTTATGATTGCGCACTCGACGAAAGAGCTTTACAAGCGACACTTTCCTTCTTCACTTTTTTTTACCATAATGTGCCCTTGCAATTATTACCAAGTATATGGTTCTAATCCCCAGCTTTCTCTGTTCATGTTCCGGTATAGGAGATCTAGTGTATGGTTGCTGGAATAGCCATTTAGTAAGTAAGGCATCATTCTTGACCTGGAAATCTTGAACACCTAAGCCTCCCTGGTCTTTCGACCGACAAACAACGCTCCATTTTGTTAGCCTATATTTAAATTTTTGTTGTGTCCTTGCCAAAATAATCTGGGCCTGATTTAATCCAGTTTTGCACAACCCCTTTGGGAAGTTGGAAAAATGAGAGCATGTAGAGAACCATGTTCGTGAGGACAGAATTGATCAAAACTAGTCGTCCTCCAATGGAGAGCAACTTGCCTTTCCAACTGATCAACCGTTTTTTCCAATCACTCCTCTACATGTTTCCACTCCGCATTAGTGAGACGCTGATAATGAATCGGAATTCCCAAATATTTAATCGTGAATTGGCCTTGTGCACAGCCAAATAAGTCAGCATATTGTGCAGCCATCGCCTTGGCTTCTCCAAAACAGAACAATTCATTTTTGTGAAAGTTAATTTTGAAGCCTGACATTTGCTCAAAAGCTGAAAGCAAAAGTTTCAGATGAGTACATCATGTCATACCTTCTTTTCGGATCACTATATCGGAAGAAAGGCACAATTTGCGATGCCTTTTTTGCCCTACCCAATATGAAAAAATATCTAGATACATGGGCATCATGCATCTTTATACCTTGCTGGTAGGCATTGATAGACCAACACTGTCAATTCATTGCTTCAGCTTCTTCATTACGTCTCAGTTTGTTGATAGTAAAGTGGTATTCCTATTACAGTCGCTGCACAATAATTTGAGAACCTGCATGCAATAATTCATACCGAGACTGGTTTGTAATTGTACATCATAGAAAGTTAATTAGGCCGGATTATTCTGTAGTACAATCAAATGAAGTTTGGGCTCTCGGTTGTGGAAGGAAGAATAGGCTAGCATAGCCTGGATGTAATGCAGTATAGGTGCGGTGATTAACGCGTACTCAATCAATCTGTCCTATCAGAAGCGTTATGCCATGTGAGCGAAAATGTGTCAATCTCAGGGACCTCAAGAATGTCCTTGCAGATGCCGATAGGTCGAACATCATTGACAAGAGTGTGCGGAGAGGGTGGAGGAACTGAAGCATGCCATTTACTGGGTCAACGACATCATTGACCTGTGCCAGCTAAATGCCTAATTTTCTTAGGAAACAAAATCTATTAAAGGAAAATAGAGCTGATAATTAACTTGATGGCACTGATGAGCGACAGAACAAACCATATACTGGATGCTGTCAATTAACAAAACATATTCAGAATCCACTTGCTGGGTACTGTCTCTACACTAGCGGAGGCTACATATTCTTGTCCAGTGCACTGGCTGACCTTTGCTCTGTGTAAGGACTAGAGGCAGGAAATTTGAGGCACTGAAACTGCATGCATGCTCTGTTTCCTCAGTTCAGAGTAGTAAAAGATCAGAGCACTCCTGAGCCCGCGGCTGGTGAAGGGAGGGGAATATCGGCCGGTGCAGGCGACGCTGTTGAGCTGGTGGCTGGAGCGAGCACTGCGATCGATCGAGAATTAGTTCAACTCAGTCTTATTCTCTGATTGCATCCTTGGACCATGTGACGTGGTGTTACTACAAAAAAGTTGCGTCAATGGTCCAGAGAGTTCAGAATTTCAGGCTATTTTTACAACTGTATCTATCTATTTTATATAAAAATTAATTTACGGGCTAACCAGCATTAAGATAATTATGCTAGAAAATCTCACAAAAATTAGAAATCTCTAACAAAGCATGGACAATGGATCTTCGTTCCATACCTTAAAAAATCTATCTCTGAAAATGGTCCATGTTGTATTTAGTCATTGGCATGTATGTTTAAAAAAAGTGTCATTGGCACGTACCACAAACTAATTTTGGGCGTTTCAAAAAAAAAAAAAACTAATTTTGGGGTCCATACCTTAAAAAGCTAATCTCTGAAAACGGTCCATGTTGTATTGAGTCATTGGCACGTACAGTATGTTTTAAAAAAAGAGTCATTGGCACGTACTACAAACTAACTTTGGGACCCGCTCAAAAAAATACTAACTTTGGGGCAGTATATCCCTCAAAAAAAAACTTGGGGCAGTATATTTGGAAAAAAAAACTGGACATGAGACGTGCTAAGACCGGACTGTCTATTGAGTTGGTCATGGGCACGTACCACACACTAATTTTGTAACTGTTTACACCTAAAATAAGCTGTATATTTGAATAATAAAAAAACCCAAACAGGAGACGTACATGCATTAATCTTGCCGCTTTAAATTTAAACCCGAACAGATTTCAAAAATGAAAAACCCAAACAGGAGACATCTGTGCATTAATCTTGTCGCTTTAAATTAAATTTAGCGTTCGTCGTTCCTTTTTTGATAGCTTCCATCATCTTTCCATTGGTACGTTTGGATCCGATACGATTTGACTTAAAAAGCCGACAGGAGGCCCATATCACTACAGCTGAGCATGCGTGACGCTGTTCTCTAGCTGCACCGATGTTCCCATAGTGCCACATATGTAGATCCAGCTGAGCACACATGCATATTTATTTATAACAAGAAAACGTATGCGTGCATGTAATGATTAATTGATCGATCTTATTATAGATACTGCAAAGTAAAATAGTGTTTACTTTTTGTCGGTGTGCCAATGTGATTCCTATGCTGAGTTAATCGGAGCTTATAATGTCATCGTTAACTTCTATATTCTGCCTCTTCGTTGGTTCAGATTATGTAATTGTCCTGTCGGCCGAGAAACCTAGGAACCCACTGTAGGATATGATGACATGGCATCAAAGGGTGGCTTGTATTTAGGTTTTCTATTTCTTGATAGATGACCCAGTTAATGTGAAGCAAATCGTCTGGTCATATGCATGGTCGTTATTTCCAGTACTCACTAGATTCCTTCATTTTTTTCAATTAAGCAGTGCCGGAATCAGTTGTAGGAGAACATAAGACTGTTCGTCTTGCAACTAGCAACAACCACTACAATTTCAAAATGGTCAAGTTGGGAATTATTGTGTCATTGTGCCGATTAGTTAGAACGTAAAAGGTTCACGTATTCTCAAATTCCATAGTTCATGTCTATTCAAGTGAGATCTGTACATACTTTACTATTCATAATATATGTTTCATATCGAAAGAAAGTGTCACGTAGTCTGTGTGCTAAAAATAAATTAACAATATCATAGTATGGAGAATTATCCATAAAAAAGGTAGAAAACTGTTATGACTTTCATAAAAACCATATCTTAGCTTGACATTGTGTCGCTCTACTTCATTTATTAGGTTTCCCAGCACAAAATTAACTTCACTTAATCTGTATTTAAAATCGCAATAAGATAAGAAAATTTATGTGCTCTCAATTCTCACAAAAAATGTGATACGAATGTCCTGGTTGAAAATTTTAGTGCAAGTTAAGTGTAACATAATGGGGATTTGTATGTGCATAATCCATCTTCTGAGACAACAATTAGGGAAGTGGGGAAAGAATAGAAGTCACTAAACCGATAGTTCAATTTAATCACTGGAAATAATAATAATAATAATAATAATAATAATAATAATAATAATAATAAGAAGAAGAAGAAGAAGAAGAAGAAGAAGAAGAAGAAGAAGAGAAAAAACTCGTTGTTACCAAATCACGATGACATTGCCGATTTCATCCACCACCCATCCACCCGGCACAAATATATTAATTATTCACGTACAACCTAGGCCTCCTTGGAAGGCCCCCACTGCATGGACATCTCGAACTCAGCTATTTAGAGCGCGGTCCAGCTTCCGTTTTTCTCATGTTCTATTTGAAGGTGAGCGAAATTAGGGAGAGCGGTGGTGATTTGATCTGGGAGACGAGGTCATTTTTCACGGGAGAAACAAAATTAGCATTTGATAATGAGTGTGTTTCATGGTAGAATCTAAGAGAATTTTTGGTTATTTATTTAATGTGCAGCTCAATGCAGGTGAGAATTCACAATCGAAGCATTTGTGATCCAAAAAAAGATAAGTACGACATGTCAATCTACTAACACGCCATGAATTTCTTTAATAGAATCAAAAATATCATGCGGAATAGTTTGCCAATAAAATATGGTAAATAATCTTATATTCGTAAATATATGACATTGATAACACGCACTAAAGTTATCTAACTTCAACTACTTAATTTTTATGTATTTTTCATGTAAAAATAAAAGACTTAGATTTGTCCATGGGTAATTGTTCATAATGATAAAAATTCATATCTTTCTGTTAAACATACCGTATAGTCAAAGATTTTTACTTTATAGTCGAAGATGCATGCTGGAGATCATGTCGAGTTCTAAAAAAACTTATTTGCCAAAAAACAATTATGTCTTTGTGTCGGACCTGCCACTGGGACAGACAATATCACAAGTTAAGTATGTAAACTATGCATAACTAACAGATACAAAACTCAAATTACTATCCCACCGGAGGTAAAGATATTGGCACTCTATTAGCATTTTATGCAGAAAATGCTAAAAATGTATTCATCCTATAAATAAGAAAATATAGTAATAAAGTTTATTTTATAGTATAATCATGTAAAGAGTGTTTTATTTGTATTGGATTAGTTAGGTTAGATGCCTCACGTTTCATTACAAAACACAAAGTTTAATTTTGGTTTAAAATATTCTTAAGATTAACAAGTTCACATAATTTACAAAAAATCTTACTAGCGACATCATACAAACAATTTTGCACTTAAACAACTACATGTACTCCCTTAATACCAAATAGTACAAATGTTGGCAAAGTTACTAATATTCGCTTTGCTTTAAATTAATGAGACACTAATGTAATAACATACACCTGGGACAAGATTTGATCGGCTGAAACATAATAACATTTTTAATTTACCTTCATTACGTTGTTGCCTGTATACTTTAGAAAAGTATTATATTTGGTTGCAATGTACCTTTAGGCAAATCACCTAATATGTTCACGTCAATGAACTTTCTAAAATCTTAGCCAGCGCACCGAGCGGGCCACTTTGCTAGTTGGAGAAAAAGTATCTTTTTTCTGAAGATAGAATGACCCACGCTATTGTTTGGGGGAGGAGGGGAGATGCTTGGGGATTTCTGTATGTGTATTGTGATATGTGTGGACTTATGTTACTGGCATGTTGAATGAGACATTCTGATAGTATTTATTTTGGTCTCTCAGCGCATGGTAGAGTGGAGGGTGTGGTTCACACATTCCCACCTGGGATCCGGACGTCACTGCTCGGTCATAAAACATTCACTTTGCAAATGTTCTTGGCTATCCAGCTTCTTTCCCTTGAGGCAAACATAGCATGAATGACAATAGAGGCTGCCAAGTTTGATGCTTACTGGACTGTAGTTGACTTTAGAAAGGCAGATTGACTTACTGGGTGTATTTCCCATTTAATCTACCACATAACAATTTAAACCTTATATTTGTGTAGAGCACGAGTGAACTGACAAGTACATCAATGTATAATAATTTGGAAAAAAAATCTTGTTAATTTTTTCCTCAGGTATGTTATGTGACTTTCCTCGCAAAGATAGAGACATGCATACAAGCTTCATTAAGCCTACCTGAAATTATAACTGCAAATCATCAGAACAACAGGTTAAGGAGTAAATGCAGTTAATTTCCGCATGTGAATTTAGGCAAAGAGTTTGTTGTGTTAGCTTATACACATGCCAAATTAATTAACCATGGCTATACAGAAGATAGAGTACGATAGCTAATGTTTCAGACTGGTCAGGTAACAAGGAGTGTCCACGTATTCTGCCATGAAGCTCACACGATAAGCAAAATGATACTAGATTAATTTTTGACCATTGCATCTTAAGCAGGCACCATACATATTCTGCCATGCATGTTGGCAAATCACAAAGCATACATAGCTAATAGCTGCTGCGAGAAGTAGCTAGTAGCAGGAAATTAACAAATTAGACTCTCGGTAGCCGGTCAACATGACAGGCGGACAAACCCCCGGCGGCGCTCATGGAGGCCGACCGCCTCGAGGGCGGAAGCGGCGGGCGGCAGCTAGGGTTGGATCGGTTAGGCTGATACCATACTAGAAGAGATAAAGATAGAGGATTGGCGGAATATGATGGATATATTATTGAGCCTCGAGGGCCAGTATACATTGAGTACAAGTCTTGAATAGCAAGACGCCTCTCCTAAAGATAAGGTAGGTCACGGATTACAAATTCTAGACGCGCGTACTGAAACGATCGGTTTCGGACAAAAACTAAATTTTCCTTCCTTGGTCTAGCGAACAGGAAACTAAACATAGTTGCCAAAAAAGGGAACTAAATGGTAGTCATTATTGTAATTTTATATGAGGCAGAGACATGAGGTAACATACTTTCCGTACCTCGAACATATGTACTTATGATTGGAACTCTAGCAAGCATCCGCAACTCCCATAGCATTAAGTTTGAAGTCATCTTTACTCCTATACGCAACAACCCCCTTACTCGGGTTTGTGTTTCTTTCACTCGCGCAACCCACCATAAGCAAATCTTGAACGTATTGCAAAACCCTAAAGCGGGAATTCCTCACGCTTTCGCGACACGGAGGGCACCAAAGGACAACACCAAAATAAAACATACAACTCAAACCAGTCACGATCATTGTCAACCCATAGGACAAAATGAATCTACTCAAACATAATTGGATAATAATATGTAGCATTAAGCACCATGCTTATAGTATAAATTAGTGTGGGGATAGAGAGGTTACACCGGTGCATAGAGGGGGAGAGAGTTGGTGATGACGGCGGCGAAGTTGTTGGTGTAGATTGCCGTCACGATGATTGCCCCGGTGGCGTTACGGCGCCACCGGGAGAGAGGGGGAGAGAGCCCCCCTCCTTCTTCTTCTTCCTTG
>LR738711.1:897455064-897471585 GCA_902687465.1 Secale cereale | reverse complement strand
CCAAGATGGGAGGAGTGTTCCCCTTCTGTTTCGTGGCCGCCATGGCTCCAGGAGGGGTGGAGCCCCTCCGAGATTGGATCTCTCTCTATGTTTCTCTTATATTTCGAGTTCCCATTTTCTGGTCGAAAATAGTTTCTTAAATATCCGGAGATCCATAACTCCGACCGGGCCGAAATTTTAACACGATAATTTTTTCGATATAAGCTTCAATGTGATCGAAGAAGGACCCAACTGACTTACGGTGTGCCCACAAGGCAACAATACGCGGCTGGGGGTGGAGGTCGCGCCAAGATGCCTTGTGAAGGTTGTGAGCCCCTGTTTTGTGTTGATTCCACCCGGCAAAAATCAAATATATTCCAAAATAATTCTCCGCAAAATTTTATCATGTTTAGTCTTTGTTTGATATGGATTTTCTGCGAAACAAAAAACAAACAGAAAACAGGAACTGACACGGCGCACTGGATCAATATGTTAGTCACAAAAATAATATAAAATGTTGCCAAAAGTATGTGAAAGTTGTAGAATATTCGCATAAAACAATAAAAAATTATAGATACGACGGAGACGTATCACCACGCCATGACGGATCAGGACAGGCACCAAATCCATGAATCCACCGTCAACCATCAACAAGCATACTGCCCACCAAAGCGCGCACCCCGCCATCCATGGAGGCAAAGGCCACTGCGCTACAGCCCATCAGTTGAATTTGGAGTCAGATCCATCGCTGCCGCTTGGCCGGCTGTCGCCACCACCACGCAAGCAAGCATCAAGCGCGGTTTGGGAGATCGCCTCTTGTTATATTCGAGTCTTGTACCACAACACACAGTTTAAATGTGGGCTGGCGGACCGAAAGTTTCACTCTATGTCGCAAGATTCGAACATAGTTCATAAGGTGAACTCATCTGCCTTGTTCCAATTTTGATATGCAAACCTAAACCTGGTTATAGGGGTGGAGAAAACGTTCCACCAAGACGACATGAAAGAGATGGGGGACACTATCCACCGGCCATCGCGATATGCAGCTTGCCTGGAGACTGTATCCTACTTATAATCTACATATGCAGATGAGGATCCATGGTTCTGTCTGGCTGTCACGGAAAGGGATAACCAGAGGGGTGACTAACCAGCTGTCTCGCCTGCTCGGAATGTGGAAGGTGTCGGCCGCACCTTGTCTGCCACTTCCCCTAAGATTAAAGTAGATCACAATGCCATTCATTCTGTTCCTGGGTTAAATGAAGTAGATACTCATGCAAAATCAGCTTCTCCATCTTTGTGTTTCTGGCACTAGTGGCAGGACATGGTTGTCACGTCAACAACATGAGCTCGTGCTAATTTGTTACCTATTGAACCTATGTTCCCAATGCATCTCATTTCTATTACAACACCAGTGTGCTAACCATATCCTCCTCTCCACCTCCACTTAGCTAGCTAAGGCCTTGTTCTCATATCCAACCAAATTTAAACAGCTATGACAAGGGCACATACTGATGAGCATATATCCTGCAACTATGATATTGTAAAGTGGCATGTCATAAAAATGCGGACTTTTGCCCTGAGACTACGTACTAGTACAATGGCACAGGCATGTGCGTGGGCGGACAACATCATTAATGTGAGTTAGATGCTGGTGGGGAAATTAACTGTCTATTACTTGGTTCTAATCCCTCAAATATTCAGTTCAGGTGAGTATAGGTGGGCGAACGGTTGGATAGAAGACTACATTTTGTGAGTAGGTTGATGGAGGTTAACCTTTCCGATGCGCCAGATAATGTGCACTGAAAACTAATAGTGCCAGGAGTATTCTCACTTAATTCTATGTATGTAGACTTGATAAACACCGGTTCATCCCACAGTCGCTTCATATTTCAAAAATTAAGGTGCCTTTAAAAGTAAATATCTTTATGTGTTTTATGCACATGGAAGTGATCTTGACTAAAGACAACTTGGGAAATCGTAGATGGGTGTGTAGTAAACGATGTTGATTTTGTGATCAGGATGAATCAGTACAACAACTTTTTATCAAATGCCAATAGCCAAGTTATTGTGGCATACAATTGGTGTGTCCTTTAACGTTTGTTCTCCCAATAGTTTCTCTGGTTTATTTGGGACCTTGTTAAACAGGGTAGATCCCAAGGCAGCGGCACATATTCGTGTCGAAGTGTCGGCATTACTTTGGGCAATATGGCACTGTCGGAACGACATTATATTTAATAGACGCACCATCACAGATTTTTTTGCAGGTCATCTTCCGGGCGTGTGGATGGATGAGTACGTGGTCGTTACTTAGCCATTTGGAATCCACGGAGCATATGAGGTGCAATCGCTAAGAGGTGGCAGCATGGGATACATACAATCGGTTTGGATGGAGGGGGTCCAATAACAGGACATGTAATTAGTCATCTTGCCCTATTTTTCGCTAGTTGTGGCTTTTTATTCCTTTTTGCTCGACTTTGTTTGCAAACTTGTTTCGAACGATGTACTTTGTTGCTAACTTATTGAATATAAATGGATATCTATGGGCCGAGGGTAAACCTTCGTGTTGCCAATGTATTACCACGCGCCCTGGCTTTTCTAAGAACATGACATGCTATGAAAGTTGAGTTGTCTTGCACAGCCATTGAATTAGACATCAATGATTTAGTATGAGTATTGAATGAGTAAATTTCATACCGTTTTTCTTACCAGACTCACACTTGTTTGTATAGGGATTTCACAATTTTTATTTGTTTTTGTCGATACTGGATTATTAAAGGCTACTCGGTGTTTCATTACATTTCTACACATGCATGTTGGTACTTAAAAGTCAGCTAACGAGGTGCATGTGCATACAACACACTAGTACATGACGCCAGATATCTTTAGATTAACCTTCTGTTCACATATAAGTGACAATCGATGTTCTCCCTATGACAAAAAAAGTGAAGAAATTGTTAAGTCTACCAAAGACCAAGTGTGTTCTTCCTTGGCAAAATAAAGTCCGATTGACTACCTGGGTATTGGATTTATAAATAAAGGAGGAGACAATAGTTGTTTCATTATGGGCTATATCAGTAGCGTTGGCGTACAAAGATTGTTTCGGAGGTCACTAATGTGGCTCCAGCCACCAGTTTATATATGGGATGACTATGTCGTATGTTGTGAAGAGCTACAAGTATTAATTTGGAGTTATTTCTATTGGAATTATTGGATCAGAACCAGTAAACGAAAACAATAAATTGGAATAAATCCCACATGCCCACTCTCTACTAGCAATGTGGGACCTGCCATGCATGCATATAAGGAATCACAATTTGGAATGAGAAAATATCAAACTAGCATGCAGACCGGCTTATACCTACTTTTTAGTATTTACCTAGACAAGACAGCTCCTGCTAATTACACTGCATCCAACTGGTGCGTTGCTCTCCTAAATGCACAAATCCCGAACCGAATTAACGCTTCAGATAGAAGGCACCGGAGAGCTCGAGCTATGAAAGAACTTTGTGCTCCACTAAACACACATAATGGTCGGGATCTAAATGATTGCATTGATAGTTGGCCTAGACGCCTAGTGGCCAACGTGGATGCATGAGAAAGATCGTTCCTATTCTGCCGATGGAGAAAAAACTGAGGTGGGTGAAGAATTGCTGACATGGCACAAAGCTGAGGTGGACGATCTGCATGTTGAGAGAATGCCTTGTAGTGGGGATGAACTTCTTAAGAATGTAAGATTAGTGAAGAGCACTCCATGTCCATCTTTTACTTACTATATTTTGGTAGTCGAATTTACCCGCGAGGGATTGATGGATAGGAATAAATAATCCCATAGTATAACCTCCTATCATGTAAGTGGTACCATCTTTAAATGTCTCTAAAAAAATGCTTCCATAATTCTAGGTACTGCATGTAAATAGGAAACGGAGATGAAATATAGTATGTGGACAACGGACTTACTCATTGCAATAAAAAACACAGATACACACATCCGGAAACAACAATATGTCTTCACCCTAGCATTCATTTCTATCTTGGTGCCTCAATATCCCTCCGACTAGGTGTGTGAATTACTTTTCTTTTGGGCTGAAATTTTTGTCCGTGTGGTCAATGTCAACCTCTATCCTTTCATTCCCTGTTTTCACTGCAACCTTTTATTGTCTCCCGCATTCCCTGCAAGCTCTGCTTCTCCAGCAGCATGCAAGATCCATATGACTGATGGGCTTGACGCGCTCGCGCTCGGTGAAACGCATAGGCAAACTGTTCGTAGAAATGAATCCTTTCACTCGCTGATATAGTTGACCTCTTATTCTTGATGCATCCCACTCCCATCTAAACCTTAGAATGCTGAACTAATCGTACCACCAAGCAAAACTCATTTGTTTATGCTCTCCAATAATCCTCTTTCACCCACCTAGCTAGCCTCACTTCGCTCCGCCTCTCCAATCCCACGTATGGCTGGAGTATTTATCAGGTGAATGTGCAACATGAGAGAGATGACTTGCAATCACTGAACGTGAAGTTACTTTTTCCCTGTCCTTAAGCTTTAACTAGCTAAATACCCATGCGTTGCCATGGGCAGTTAATATAATTTGAGTTCATCAATTATTCTAGTTTATAAAATGTGTCGAGTACAACATATATATGTCCATTTTTTTAAACATATATCAATAAAAATGAAGCACATTTCTTTTTCTCTGCTCCCTACCTCTCAGTCTATTTCTTTTTCACCCACCTAGCTAAATTTTGGCCGTATGCATCATTTTGATGCAGAGGCCGGGGCTCAAGCTCCTTTTCTAAAAAAAAAAACCTCTCAGTCAGCGTATACTATTTCATCTTTGCAACCTAATCATGACAAAAATAACCCATGTCCATATTAAGCATGATTTCTAATAGCTGATGACAAATGGCCGGTCATATCTTTCCCTACCTACCTCCCCTTTCATACAATAAACCACCCGTAAACAACAAATGTGAACACCAAATGATAGCGACAAGTCCGGCTTCGTTTCTAGCTCCCTCATGCCTACCTCCATTATACGCGAAAACTTGGAGGCAAGCTTTCACATTATGCCAGTAAGAATGCATAGACTATTTTATTGCATAATATACAACGTTTGGGGCTTGCTACAGAAATGAAATTTCGAACCATATAAAAATCGAAATGCATTTCTTGAATCATTTGAATTTTGTACTTTGTATGACGAGGCACATATTACACCGCCAACTCAGACATACAATCTTCAATCATTTATGAATTCTACTCGTGAATCGTATTACACTAAAAAAGGTGTATCAAAGAAAATCCCAGATAAACTTACAGGCTGCTACCTGTGACTTTGGAGATGTTGTGTCTGTTACTCTGATGTTGTTCTCTAGCTGTTGTCTGCGCACGTCCTCTCCACAATTCGTCGTGTCATTTGCAGGTATGGTTCTTCGTGATGCATATTGTTTGAGCTGACACAACATACAACGTAGCAGTAAGAATTACTCGTACCAAACTTCTTTGCTCCGTTATTAGACACTTACGTGAAACAGAACATGCTACGATTGCTTCAAGCAAAATGATGAACGCAGGAGCCTCATTATCGCTTTCCACCATCAGATTCTTCATCGGTTGCTATATCCAGGATCACCACAACTTTATTAGGTAAAGTACACCATACCGATCAAATCTTCCTTCCAGTACACAATATTTGAAATTGAGGGGGGAAATCTACCGACCAAATCTTCCTTCCAGTACACAATATTAGAAATTGAGGGGAAAATCGGAAGATGTAAGAGTCAGTCAAAGCCTCTATAACATGTACTAACTAGTAAGCATGCACGTGCAACGCACGTATAACCTTATGACAAAAAACATTGTTTTACTATAAAAACATCCCTGACAAAAAAAAAACAACTCTTACAATGGGTTGGTAGCATGTCCAAAAGAATTGGATTGATAAACCGAACATCAAGTGTACAATGTCAAATGCATACAAAGATTGAGCTCCCATGAATGTCTATTGTAAAGCCAGTAGATTAAACAATGTTGTATAAAACTAACAACATGACCTGGATGACTCAAAATCGGTGGTGCAAAGTTACAAAATTAACTCATGATCCTAGCACATATACAACAAAATAATTGGCAGGGTAACGCACCATGGACGACATGGGGCATGGATCACACCGGCCACACGGAGTGGCATTAGAAGATTAAGCCAAAACATGTTACACTCAATAATACTTGTAATAAAGTGGCCATATGTTATTTTATTACATAATGTAAATTGAAGAAAACTAAATGCTCTAGAACAAAAGTGATTAAAGACTGGACAGTTGATTATCTGGGCTTACATCTAGCATTACGTCTAATGCCCTATCACTACAATCAACCCGATCATTGGCTTCATCAACAAGTTCTCGGCCCACTATGATGCCACTTAAAAAGTTGATGTCTGTCTTGCAGAACAACGTATCTGACCTTCCAGACTTAGGCAGATGCATGATAGAGCACAACACATACACGAGGTATAGGTTGTATGCCTTCTATGTATTTTGCATACAAAAAAGGCATTAACCAACACCATGTAGCTGAGATGACATTCAGAAGCATTTATGTAAGAACCAGTCCAAGGAAGTTTGCGAGCACCTATACTTTGGCACCTTGGCTGTTGCACCTTTCTCTTGTATTTTGATATCCTTACCAACGATTCTTGTTATATATCCAACAAGATACCCGTAGAACCATCTATCACAGTCGCACACACACCCATCTTTTCTTTAAATGCATATATACCAAGAATATCCCCGATATGGTAGCATACAACTTCCCCTCCTCACATCACCAGAGCATTAACGCCCTAAACTCATGTTGAAACACCACAACCGAAACTCAGCTGTGTTGCCCCGTCTGCTTCATTTAGGTTTAGTAGAGCATAGTTCTGTTGATAGAACACAACACAATTAGCATCATAAATTTCTGTCCTATCTTTTTATTTCAAAACAGAATGTATGTATTAAATTATCACCAAGTCAGAAATTAGAGAAGAGTAATAGTTATGCAAACAACCTAAATACATGGGGGATTCCTCTATACACATCCCCAGAAAGTACCATAGTGACCATCTTGTGGTACTAAGGTGTTAAGGTGCAGCTGTATATTTTGTCTACACCCCAAAGAAACAATGCTATTGTTTAGGTGCAGCTGCATATTTCTGTTGCATCTAATCAGAGACCATCAGGCACTCAATTCTGAGTGAACAAAACACTCTCATTAAGCGATTAAAAGTTTATTGTGATATCTATGGTAGAATAAACAAACCAAATACAAGCTATATATATGATTACTGAAAATGGTTGTTTGCTATCAAGAAAAGTAATGGTGTTGCGGCAAGATGATCTGAATGTAAATCAAATGGGGCCAAATGCTGGACCTACTTCTTGCGGCTAAGCTCGTCTAACAATGGAATATGAGTAGCCCATTTGTATGCACAATCTTATTGCAGTAGCTAAAGGGGCCCGTCCCCCACTTGCTCATGTCAGCGGCTATCAGCTATCAATGATGATGAGATGTATCATGTATGCTCTTAGCATTACTAAAAAAAGGATACCTAATCATTAAGATGTATTCTCTTAGAATTACTCAAAATCAAAGAGTTCACTTTCAAATTTCCCAACATCTGAGTTGGAACTTTATATCTCTAAGTATCCTCTACTCAAAAAACATTTCAATTACTTGCAAAACCTGCCATCACCAAGATATCAAACACTTGCAACAACAGAGCATCCTATCTACCATTATATATCATCGGCTCATCTCATGTTTCCTAAATCTACATGGACCAATCAAATACATAGCCTATGAAAGACAAAACTTAACCAGTTCAAAGAAAGGCAAAGAATCTTCAGGCTCTATACCAACAATGGGATTGCTCCTAGTTTCCATAGGCTACAGCCATCGAAAAGATGCAGCCGATGGGTGGCCTGAAGAAAAGATGCAGCCGATGGGTGGCCTGAAGATGATGGCGACACGGCGGCCGGCAGCGGCAAGGAGGCCATAGAGAAATGTGGCGGCATGAGGAACACGGGACAGAAGGTAGGTCGTGTCAGGTGTGGCCGTAAGATGCACAATCTTCCAGGGACACAAATAAATGCAAAATCGGTGCTAAGATGCTTTATAATTTATATTCATCGGCCTACATGATACTTCTCCTAGCATGTTATCAGCCTGTGAGAAAAAAACAGACCCAAAGAACAATGCAGCATTAATGGCACAAGTTTATATAGAAAGGGTAACAGTTTCAGTTTCATTAGGGAATATATCTATTTCACGATCGACTGAAACCAATTAGCATTCATTCAATTTCTCCAGCTAGTAGAAGATTCGAAGCTGTATATGTATGACTTGTGTACAGTATGTCCTGTGTGGCCAACCCAAAAAGAGGTCTGAAAATGGTCAGCTTCATTTCAATTTGAAACCCAATGAAAAGCTTACAACTATATGTATGACAAAAAATGCTAACCTATCTAATGCCCAAAAAATGACACCTGCTTGTGTCGAGATAATGTATCATCTTTCAAAAAGATATTTCATCATGTTAACTCTTAGTTCCACTCACAACCAGAAGGTGCAGCAATCTAAAGCAGAACAATACTCAGTTAAACCAGCTTTTGTAACAAAGCTCTATAACAGAACAAGCACGAATCTTTGGCCACTAAATAATACTCCCTCCGTTCCTAAATATAAGTCTTTGGAGAGATTCCACTATAGACCACATACAGAGCAAAATGAGTGAATCTACACACTAAAAATGCATCTATATACATCCGTATGTGGTTCATAGCGGAATCTCTACAAAGACTTATATTTAGGAACGGAGGGAGTACAAACTGAAAATCTAATAAATAAGTACAGGGGAAGATTTAACCTTGAAGAAGATGCTGAATCAGATGTGAAACAACTCTCTTGTATGTTCTGTACAACCCAAAAATTCTGTAATAGTCACATAGAACAAATGTCAAACAATTGGTGTGCACTAACAAATATCGTTAACCATCAGTTTCTTTATGTTCATAAGGATATAAGTTCAATCAGTCTGTTACTTCTGATCTTCTAAGCTGAAGAGTGGCGCTAATTAGTGAAGCACAAAGAGGGGAGGAGAACATCACATAGCTACTGGTCATGGACCCATGGTCCAAGGAAGACTACTCACAACTCATCCGGGAGGCGTCCATGGTGGTGGAGAGGCTCCCGGTGGTGGTTCTCCCCTCCGGCAGGGTGCCGGGAAGAGTTCTCCTGGCGCTCCCGATCTTGGAAGCGCGGTGGCGGCGGAACAGAGATGAGATCGCGAAAAAGGGTTCTGTCCTCGAGGGTTTCGGGACGCAGTGTAAATATATGCCAAAGAGGGGCATCAGCGAAGACCTGGGGGGCCCAGGCGCCCCCCGGCGCGGACAGGAGGGGGGCCGCGCCACCAGGGCGCCTGGAGCCCTGGTGGCCCCCCTACGACCCTACTTCGGCCGTGTGGAAGCTTCCGGAACGCTGATTTTTTATATAATTTTTCCGGGATTTTTCTGGCAGTTTACGTGATGGGAAAACCTGAAATACAAAAACAGCAGAAAACAGAAACTGGCACTGGGGTGCACTGAGTTAATAGGTTAGTCCAAATATGATCAAAAGTGTATGGAAGTGTATAAATATCATAGCAATATCACCCAAAAGAGGCATGGAGCAAGCAGAAATTATAGATACGTTTTGGACGTATCACCTGCCTTCCGGATGCAGCCGGTATCTTCCACCGTGGCCTCTCTGTACGGTGTGTGATAGAACAGGGGTCGACAATTTACTGAACCGTACCCTACCTGGAGTAGGGACACGCGGTAGCACGAAACAAGTATGGGGGTTACTGGAACAAGACTCGATCTATGGTCGACTCAGGAGGTTTCAGCTTTACTATATGGTTAGTGTCGCATTGCTTGATACCGCTCTCTGACAGGGTCACCACCCCTCATGCTTCATCTTGCCTCACTACACATCGTTCGTCATCACGAGATGTCAGTCACTTAGTTGTGCTCACCGGAACACAACTTTCCTTCGGACTACGTCCGAATTATCATCAGGCATATGAGGCATGAGAAGTGGTTACTGCCACCAATGTCACAAACATAACAGAAAAGATTTTTCACCACAAGTAGTTATGCAAGAGTAAGACTTCTGCATGAAATAATGATGCTCCATTTTGGCATATCAATGGAGTTATTGTGTTAACGCAAACAACACACAACGTGTATTATCACGGGGTTCAAGATGCCTGCCTTCAAGTAGAGGGGAGGAGAAAAGCATTCCAAGAATCTTGGAAGTTTTCTCCCTCTTCAAAAGTCCTAAAAGAAATAAAAGGAAAATCAATACATAGACTTAGAACAGCGCAAAAAAGTTGCCTGGAAAATTTTCATATAAATATGAAAATAAACTAGACAATATTTGGGAAACAACAGAAAAAGAATCAAGTCATTTGGATTTATAGATTAAAAGATATTGCCAGTCAAAGTTCAGTCAACTCTGGTTTTAATAAAAACCAGAAAAAGGAAAACGAATCGGCCTAGAAGACGTTTTCAGAGAAGAGAAGACGTACTTCGGGGAATGCGCCTCTACTTAAACCAGTGGGCGGGGACGTGAGGGGCTGACGGTGGGACCTGCGGGCCCACCTGTCATATTTGACTGGTCTACCCGCCTTCTTCCTCCTTCGCCCGACGGGGACGGAGCCCCGGTGATCGTCGCCGGCGAACGGCGGCTCCTCGAGGGCGTTCGAATGCAGGGATGGCTCCGCGGGGTTGGTGCGGTCCTCCCGGTGGTCGTGTGGTCGACGGAGGTGGAGGAAAGAGACGGCGACGAGCCTCGCGGCGGACGGTGGCCTCGGTGGGTTTGGGGTTTTCGCACTATGGTGGTTCCCGAGCTCGTTTGAGCTGAAGGGCGGCTCCGCAAGAGTATAGGGAGTCGAATGATGGTGCTGGCTGGGCGGAAGGGGCTCGGGTTGCGACGTATTGGACTGGAGGGCGGCGGCGGTTGTACTCGCCGGAGTTGGGGAAGCAGACATCCCTTGGTCTATTTGCTGCTTCGGGGGTGCTCCGCGGGGTAGCTATTGGCTGTCTGAGATTGCGGAGAGGCTCAGGGCGCCCTTAAATAGGCAGACGATGGCGGTTTCGCGGCGGCCGTGGATAAGATCTCCGGCGACCGCCATTCTGTAGCTCAGGGCGACGTGGCGAGTGCTGGAGGCTTGGGCGGCGCTGCCCACGGCAGGAGTTGCTGTGGCCGCCCGCTAGCTGCCGCGGCCGACCTGACGGCGGCACTGTGGGGCTCCAGAGCTGTCTCTGCGGTGGGGGAGAGTGCGGGCAGCGGCTTGGCTCGACGCGGCAGGCTGCAGTGGTCTGGATAAGAACGGTGGAGACATGCTAGGGACGTGGCGGCTCGGGCGCGGTGCGTGCAAAACGCGCGCTCTCGCCGCGCTTTGTGCACGCACGGCAGGTGCTCGACGAAAAGCCAGGGCGGCCAAACCCGCGTGGATGCCAAAGCAACTTAGCAGCCTCAGGCTAGAGGGAGCTAGGAGGTTTGCTGACATGGCTGCTAGGTCAGGGGTTCAAGTCCACCGTGTGAATCAAAAACTATGCCAGCACTGGTCATGCGCACAAGGTGCTCGACCAAATGCTATGGGCATAGGGGCATCTCCACTGGTGGTCAAACTCTCCAGATCATAGCCTCCTTAGGTGGAAGAGGTGATGGCAAGGCTAATTGGGCAAAAACAGAAACTTGCTAGTGCAAGTTTTGCAAAACTTCAGTTCTGGACAGAAAATGCAGAGCATTATTTCATGCCCAAAATATATCCCAATAGGCCCACTCTTCTGGACTTAAGGGTTTTGCAAGAAAGACTATAAGCATGAGGAAGCTCAATATCACTAGAGCAAAATAAACTAGGGTTGCAGTGCAAAATACCAAACTAGACCAGAATGGGAAAGAGTTTGGTTCACTCAAATTCTCCAAAGGACCTAAAAGGGTTTTTGCATAAAGTTGAATAACATACTGCTAAGAACATCCCATAATTTTGGTGGAAGCTATACAGGCATATATGAAGGGGTTGTTGTGCAATTTGGCCTACTGGACCAGATTGGAAAACATGTTGTGGAGCTCAAAATATCAAATGAAATAATTATATTCTTGCATAAAAGTGATCTAATAGCATTACTTGACATCTCCAAATTCTGGTTGAAATTTTAAATAAATTTATCAAGTGGTTGCAGTTCAAAAGAGGCCTTAAAACTAACGGCAACCATTTATATAGAGAAGATAAATCTAGGGAGACAATTTATAGTTAATCCTGCTGATATAAGCAAGGTTTTTAATGAGTGCAAAGGGGGATCTAATATTAGCTGGGAAAGTTTTCACTAGGGGTAAAAACATCCAACATATCAGAACAAGAATGGTTCTGAAAACCAAAGGAACATACAGCAAAAGGCAAAATTTTAATTAACTGGCAATATTTTAGTTAATAAAACATTGCTAAATTTTTGGGGTGTTACAACACTACCCCCCTTAAGAAAAATCTGGTCCTCGAGATTTGTTAAGGGTTGCCATAATGTCTACTACTGCCACAAAAAGATAATACCAAAAATTTCATACTGCTCTAATAATGCAAATAAAAGCTACTATAGTGTATGAGTAAACAGTGATGTATACTGCAGTGTTAAACACTGGCGTGGCACGGGAAAAGAAAAATCTACTGTCGTGGAAAACGAGATATTTCTATTATGGGACATAGTAAATTTAGAAATGGCATTTTTTTTAAATTTACAAATACGCTGGTTGCACCCGAGAGCACAGTGCTCTCACTGGCTGACAGGTGGGGCCTGGACCCACTGTCAGTCTCTTCTTCTACCTCCGGTTCTCTCTTCTCCTCTCTCCCGCATGCTTTCCCGCACTTTCTCCACCAGCGATGGCTAGCTCGTAGGGCATCTAGGCCGTACTGCCGTAGTGCACGGCGTGCTAGCTGCCGGTGCAGCGTGCACTCACCTCGCAGGCCAGCGTGCTGTCGGCACTGCTCGCGGATTCGCCTCCGAACACCGGCGGTCGAGCGACGAGCGACACTAGTGGACTCCGCCCACCGTACACCGATCTCGAGCTATAAAACGGCCGAGGTGCTACTTCTTCCTCCTCACACCTGGCCTCTCTTCTTCTCCTTCCCTCGCCTCCATTTGTGTTTGCAGGGGCTCGGGTCGAGGCTCTAATGGCGGAGGTGATGCCGGACTGGTGCATGGTCCTCGTGTGCGTGGGGTTGGCGGCATTGCTGGGGGTATATGCGCTCTTGTGTGCGATGATCCTCGACGATCATCGTGATGCGGCGGCTCGAGTGCTAGCTCTCCGCGGCGGTGGCGATCACGGGGATTAGGTGAGAGTGTTAGGTGCCAAATGGTTGTTAGCGTGCGGTAGGCGTTTTTGTGCTTAAATAAATTTCCACGAGTTTCTTCTCAAGAAACGGTGGTGTGCAAGGAGGTGGTTGATGAAGCAGGTGTAGGTGGACTAGTAACTTAGTGCACTGTGTGGAGTAGCCGGAGTTGTATTATTGCTGTTGTGGTGTTGCGAGAAAAAATATATAAGTTATGCAGATGGGCAAGAGGCAACAACACAAGAAAGATTTATTTAACACACGATGCGACACACAGTTCTCATAAAAAGATACGGTTACACCCGCGTTACGTCTAAAATATAAATGGTAAATGAACAGGGTCTTGGGAAAAGGTCTCTGGTGCCGGGGGACGCTCCTCTTCTATCGGTCGGAGTGGGTTGACCAGTCGGTGAATGTGCTTCGCCTGCCCGGGCCTCAGTGGTCTGCCGATGGCGATCCGAGGATTTAAATCGGCGAGGCTCTGGAGATACCCCATTATCCGTTGGTTCAAACGCTCTTGCGCGATGACAAACTGCGTAAGGTTGGCTAGCACTGGGTCTCTCTCAATACGCCCACCAGGAAAAGATGCTGCTTCTCTGGGTGCTGCGCGGCTTGGAAAGTAGTAATATCCTCGCTCGCTGGCGTAGGGCTCCGCGAATCGAAGGCGAGCAAGTGCTTCACAAGTGGCAGCCTCTATGGCCATCTGGGGAGTTGGCATGGATTTCCCTATGAAGGAAACCTCAGTGGGGTCTTGGTTTGGGTTTGCGGGAGGGATGTGTACCACTGCCCAGTATTTCGAGGTGGATGGTGTGATCCTCAATTTGAGCAGCTCATACTGGGGTGGACGGGTAGCACCCATGGTACTGCAGGTAAAATCCCACAGTATCTTCACGAAACTACCCGGGGATGCCTCAGGGGTTCTTAGGTAAATACTAGGGATCGGCATGGTGATGGAAAAGGCTATGAGAGGAGAGCACCGGGTGAGGGATGCTTGGCAAGGTCACAGTGTGGCCTATATATAGCAGCCTGGCTGGTTTATAGGGTTATGGTGAGGGCATCTATATCGTCGGTTCCGCTTTATGGGATCGGGGTCAAAGCTACAGGTACTCACGTCTTGTAAAAAGACGTGTTTGCAGTAGGGGTTGTCGGTGAGGTGCTCTGGGAGTTACACCTGAGAAAAGAATAAAGGGGTTCGCATACTAACACAATGGTGCACGAGCGCTACAAGGGTGCAAAAGTAAACTGTATTTACATGCCGGTATACAGGTTACAATGCCACGGGGTGTGGACTAGAAAAGGCTTGGCACTAATCGGGTGATCTAATCAACCTCGTTTATATCCAGGCGGCCTTGCCTTGTGGATGCTGAAGCTTCTCCGGGAGCTTCATCGTTGGGATTGGCTGGCGATGGCTGAGGAGGTGCAGGGTCGGGGCAGTGATGATGTCCCTCGCGAGGATTGTTGGCTACAATCCCGTTGGAGCGTGCGCCAAACCGGCGACGCATCACTTCTGGAGATACCAAGGCATTCTGGTCAATGACCGCGGCAGGCCTTGGGGACTCGATTGGTTGTCCGAACAACACGACTGGGTTGTCGGTGACGGACTCGTCTCGTCCTCTAGCTGGGGCTCGACGAAGCAGTTCTCCACGAGCTGCGATCAGATCAAGAGTGATTTGATCGTACAGTTCCTCGAGTACACTAACATAGCGTACCAGATGCAATAATGCAGGATCCGTCTCGTGGTCTCCGCTCGCAACTCGGGGAGGCCTACTATACCCGTTATGACTGGGATAGTAGTAGAATGAGCGACAGTTAACTCTGGGCGACAGGTGCCTGAGTTGAACTATAGCCTCCCGAGCGGCTAGTTGGATAGCTTGCGGCTCAAAGGAAGTTGTCCTTCCAATGAACCTGTAGGGGCGCTCTGGTGATAGACCCCTACCGTAGATGTGCACAGTGGCCCAGAATTGACGGCTTTCACCGCCCATGGAGTCTTGGTACACAACATATTCTGGGGGCTGTTCCATCGCAAAGGTACGACGGGTGAGGTTTGCGAGCACGGTCACAAAACTTCCAAGGTTGGTTGCTGTGGTTTCATTGTGGACAATGGGTCCAGGAATTTTAGCTCGGTATGAGTGTAGAGGTTATGTGGCGTTGGGTTTTTGGGGCTAGCGTGCCCTATTTATAGGGAAGGACGGAGTCTTCCTTCGCACGCTTGCGGAAGGAACTGTTTAGGTGTCGGTCACTGGAGCCTGATCGATAAGCTAGGCTGATAGGTTGGGCACCGACTACCAAAGTCGCCGGTCCACTGTGTGGGTATCTTACGCGGGAAGCTTGGCTGGGGTTTGGGATATGGTCTGGTGTGGTGGTTAACCTAGGTTTTTGGACCTGGCTAAGATAGGATTAGCCAACGGTCAGCCTGGCTCTGATACCAAGTTTGTCAGGACCAGATTTTTGGGATATTCATTTCCCAAATGCGGCCCTTGTGCTCACCAGCCCCAGGATTACTGTTAGCTGATGAGGCACCAACTTGTTAGAGAAACTCCAAGCAAGGTACAAAATATGTAGTACAAGACCATTCTGTCTTGTGAGTACAACACAAGGTTTCTAGTGGCTGATGGCGGAAACGGTTTGAGATACGTCGGTGACTATGGGACTCCATTTCCCACAGGAATGGCTGACCGGGATAACTCCTATCTTCGTGAGGCTGCTATCTTCATAAGCATAGGTTCCGGGACTGTCGTCGCATCGTTCCTTCCCACGCAAGGAATCTGGCCAAGACAATAGCCAGGGACGAGCCAGTGAATAATTTGAATGTACTCGCAAACATTATGAATAAGGGTGAGACAAAACATGCTCAAGGATGATTCATGATCATTATGATAATAATGATGTGATAGGATATAATTTCAAGCAGGACATTCGAGTAAAAGGCATATGCAATCAGAAAGTAGTAATAAAATAAATAACAAGCATGCCACAGTCGGACGTCTGAGCGACATCACATAAAGGGCTTATAAATAAAAAGAATGCCACAGTCGGACGTCTGAGCGACATCACATAGAGGGCTTATAAATAAAAAGAATGCCACAGTCGGATGTCTGAGCGACATCACATAAAGGGCTTATAAATA
>LR738711.1:897440557-897454986 GCA_902687465.1 Secale cereale | reverse complement strand
TAAAAAGAGTGCCACAGTCGGACGTCTGAGCGACATTACATAAAGGGCTTATAAAAAGAATGCCACAGTCGGAAGTCTGAGCGACATCACATAAAGGGCTTATAAATAAAAAGAATGCCGCAGTCGGACGTCTGAGCGACATCACATAAAGGGCTTATAAATAAAAAGAATGCCGCAGTCAGACGTCTGAGCGACATCACATAAAGGGCTTATAAATAAAAAAAATGCCACAGTCGGGCGTCTGAGCAACATCACATAAGGGCTTATAAATAAAAGGTAAATAACGGTAAATATCCAGGAGGTAGAACCGTCCCAAGGATACTCATCGTTCCAAAGAACACGAATGGTTAGTCCATAATAATAACAAACCACAAACACCACCTGTCAGAGGTCATAAATAATGTTCTGGCTTAAATGTTTCTCCTCCGAAGACCGACACTAAGACCGACACTCGACCCATCCCAGACTGTAGTCCTTAACCATGGACACGCCTATTCGAATAGGTTTTATATCTCTGCAGAGGGTGTACTCTTTGCCCACGTATAACAGGTTTCTTATAGTCCCTCTGGACTAATTCCGTCCACGGTCTTTTAATTTGAAGACGCACCTGACTGCACACACCAGCCTAACTTACCGGTGTCTGGAATCACCCACGACACTAGTTAAGCCAACTCTAAGTGGGGAGGCTACAACCTCGACTAGCATGGGATCACAATAATTTATAACGCGCGCGAAAACCGGGGAAGCTATCCCCTTCGGCTCCAACCGAAACACCCATGCCCCCGGACCAGGTGGCCTGCCTACCGAATGCAGCCGGTATCTTCCACCGTGGCCTCTCTGTACGGTGTGTGATAGAACAGGGGTCGACAATTTACTGAACCGTACCCTACCTGGAGTAGGGACACGCGGTAGCACGAAACAAGTATGGGGGTTACTGGAACAAGACTCGATCTATGGTCGACTCAGGAGGTTTCAGCTTTACTATATGGTTAGTGTCGCATTGCTTGATACCGCTCTCTGACAGGGTCACCACCCCCTCAAGCTTCATCTTGCCTCACTGCACATCGTTCGTCATCACGAGATGTCAGTCACTTAGCTGTGCTCACCGGAACACAACTTTCCTTCGTACTCCGTCCGAATTATCATCAGGCATATGAGGCATGAGAAGTGGTTACTGCCACCAATGTCACAAACATAACAGAAAAGATTTTTCACCACAAGTAGTTATGCAAGAGTAAGACTTCTGCATGAAATAATGATGCTCCATTTTGGCATATCAATGGAGTTATTGGGTTAACGCAAACAACACACAACGTGTATTATCACGGGGTTCAAGATGCTTGCCTTCAAGTAGAGGGGGGGAGAAAAGCATTCCAAGAATCTTGGAAGTTTTCTCCCTCTTCAAAAGTCCTAAAAGAAATAAAAGGAAAATCAATACATAGACTTAGAACAGCCCAAAAAAGTTGTCTGGAAAATTTTCATATAAATATGAAAATAAACTAGACAATATTTGGGAAACAACAGAAAAAAAATCAAGTCATTGGATTTATAGATTAAAAGATATTGCCAGTCAAAGTTCAGTCAACTCTGGTTTTAATAAAAACCAGAAAAAGGAAAACAAATCGGCTCAGAAGACGTTTTCAGAGAAGAGAAGACGTACTTCGGGGAATGCGCCACTACTTAAACCAGTGGGCGGGGACGTGAGGGGCTGACGGTGGGACCTGCGGGCCCACCTGTCATATTTGACTGGTCTACCCGCCTTCTTCCTCCTTCGCCCGACGGGGACGGAGCCCCGGTGATCGTCGCCGGCGAACGGCGGCTCCTCGAGGGCGTTCGAATGCAGGGATGGATCCGCGGGGTTGGTGCGGTCCTCCCGGTGGTCGTGTGGTCGACGGAGGTGGAGGAAAGAGACGGCGACGAGCCTCGCGGCGGACAGTGGCCTCGGTGGGTTTGGGGTTTTCGCCCTATGGTGGTTCCCGAGCTCGTTTGAGCTGAAGGGCGGCTCCGCAAGAGTATAGGGAGTCGAATGATGGTACTGGTTGGGCGGAAGGGGCTCGGGTTGCGACGTATTGGACTGGATGGCAGCGGCGGCTGTACTCGCCGGAGTTGGGGAAGCAGACAACCCCTGGTCGATTTGGTGCTTCGGGGGGTGCTCCGCGGGGTAGCTATTGGCTGTATGAGGTTGCGGAGAGGCCCGGGGCGCCCTTAAATAGGCAGACGATGGCGGTTTCGCGGCGACCGTGGATAAGATCGCCGACGACCGCCATTCTGTAGCTCAGGGCGACGTGGCGACGACGGGAGCTAGGGGACGAACTTGTGGATGATCTGGTGCTGCTCCAGGGGGCAGGTGGCGAGTGCTGGAGGCTTGGGCGGCGCTGCCCATAGCAGGAGTTGCTGTGGCAGCCCGCTAGCTGCCGCGGCCGACCTGACGGCGGCACTGTGGGGCTCCAGAGCTGTCTCTGCGGTGGGGGAGAGTGCGGGCAGCGGCTTGGCTCGACGCGGCAGGCTGCAGTGGTCTGGATAAGAACGGGGGGAGACATGCCAGGGACGCGGCGGCTCGGGCGCGGCACGTGCAAAACGCGCGCTCTCGCCGCGCTCTGTGCACGCACGGCAGGTGCTCGATGAAAAGCCAGGGCGGCCAAACCTGCGTGGATGCCAAAGCAACTTAGCAGCCTCAGGCTAGAGGGAGCTAGGAGGTTTGCTGACATGGCTGCTAGGTCAGGGGTTCAAGTCCACCGTGTGAATCAAAAAGTATGCCAGCACTGGTCATGCGCACAAGGTGCTCGACCGAATACTATGGGCATAGGGGCATCTCCACTGGTGGTCAAACTCTCCAGATCATAGCCTCCTTAGGTGGAAGAGGTGATGGCAAGGCTAATTGGGCAAAAACAGAAACTTGCTAGTGCAAGTTTTGCAAAACTTTAGTTCTGGACAGAAAATGCAGAGCATTGTTTCATGCCCAAAATATATCCCAATAGGCCCACTCTTCTTGATTTAAGGGTTTTGCAAGAAAGACTATAAGCATGAGGAGGCTCAATAGCACTGGAGCAAAATAAACTAGGGTTGCAGTGCAAAATACCAAACTAGACCAGAATGGGAAAGAGGTTGGTTCACTCAAATTCTCCAAAGGACCTAAAAGGGTTTTTGCCTAAAGTTGAATAACATACTGCTAAGAACATCCCATAATTTTGGTGGAAGCTATACAGGCATATATGAAGGGGTTGTAGTGCAATTTGGCCTACTGGACCAGATTGGAAAACATGTTGTGGAGCTCAAATTATTAATTAAAATAATTATATTCTTGCATAAAAGTGATCTAATAGCATTACTTGACATCTCCAAATTCTGGTTGAAATTTTAAATAAATTTATCAAGTGGTTGCAGTTCAAAAGAGGCCTTAAAACTAAGGGCAACCATTTATATAGAGAAGATAAATCTAGGGAGACAATTTATAGTTAATCCTGCTGATATAAGCAAGGTTTTTAATGAGTGCAAAGGGGGATCTAATATTAGCTGGGAAAGTTTTCACTAGGGGTAAAAACATCCAACATATCAGAACAAGAATGGTTCTGAAAACCAAAGGAACATACAGCAAAAGGCAAAATTTTAATTAACTGGCAATATTTTAGTTAATAAAACATTGCTAAATTTTTGGGGTGTTACATTCACCCGGCCCTCTTTTGGCACTAGGGACGAGCTAGTTCCCAGCCACGCTTCGAGGTTTCGTCCCCAAGACGCATATAAATTCGAACTTGACGTTTTCCGCTATCAAAAAACGCCGCCAGTTCGCCGATCAACTGCCATAGTTCGGCGATCATCATTCCATAGTTCGACGATCAATCTCAGTTCGGCGTTCAAAAAGAAAGGACGCTTAGGCAATGCATCAAATGATGGTGTTCTCCTTCGGCGTTGGGCTGGTAGTTGGCGTGCGCGGGCTGGGCGGGGTCGGTGCGGCATTTGTGATGGGCGTCATGGAAGCATCATCGCTTGGGCTTGGCGGTGGCGTAGAGTTCGGTGTGCGAGTGGGCGCGGTCGTGGACGGCATCTGGTTCAAGATGAGGTCACACTACGCCAGGTACCACGCCCAGGGATGAAGCTAGAAAAAATGGGCACTGGTGTCAAGCTTTGTCCACTCTAGCAGTAACTATAGCAGCACAGCATACATAATGTTGGAGTGCAGCATAAAGAGAGGAAATATACAATGATTCAGTAATCTTATTATTACATCAAAAAAGTCGTACCGAATACAGGCTGACGAAGTCATAAAGCAAAAGATTAACTTCAAGCACTTCAGTTGTTACCTTCTGAAAAGGATGAACAAAAGAACATATTATATTCACAACAACATTACGAAAAAATAAAACAAAATGGATATCATTAATCAAAATTATAAAGTGACATGACGCTCATATTTTATAACTTCCCTTCTCAATCTTCCATCTTCTTAAATAGATCAATCACATCATCCTTTGTAATAGTAGAAAATATATCTTTCTCCACATGGAAAATCGATACATGACTATGATCTTGTCTAAGTGACCTTGAAGTCCCTGCTGCGACTGATGGCAGTGGCCCTTTCCACAAAAATTTGTCCATATATAACCTCCTAGTCGTACATGTGTTATGATCGGCCGGACCTACAGCCGTAGGGGGCCCATCGGGCAAACTTAGCCCGCAAGTTATCTTAGTTTTTCTTTATAGTATGGTTATATAAACAAGTTGTAAGACTATTTTGAGATTTAAGCAATAAGACTATTCTATTGCCCGGCTCCCAGAGGAGCCGGAAACCCTAAACCCTAGCCGCATCTTCCTTCGCCGTCGCTGCACCTCGCGACAGGACGGCGCCACGCCGCCGGCCACCGCGCGCCAGCACTCGCCCTCAACCCTCCTTCCCCTACAACCTATGCCCAAGGCAGGGCAGAACCCTAGCTCCTATCACCTTGGTATCATCTAGCTCGGTTTTGATCATGTCAGCTCCGCCACCGCTTCCATCGCTGCCCCCCGCCGCCGCGCCATCGCCGGGTGTCACCACGGGGCCGCCGCCGATCCTTCCAGCGGCGCCGCTCGGCTCCACAACCGGCGCATCGCTGGGCCAGTCGCCCCCTCCCGCCACGGGGCCGCCGCCTTCGTCCTCCCCCGCGCCGATCATCTACTCACCGGAGGCCTTGACCGGCGTCCTCAACGACCTGGTCGTCGCGGTCTAGGGGATCAGGCTCTTCTTGGCGGGTCCGTACGGGCCGCCCCGCCCCAGCCGCCGGCAGTGACCGCCGGGCCGTCGGCCCTGCCATGGTACTCCGTCCCCACGGCGATCGCCGGGGCACCGCAGCCGCCCGCCCCCGCGCTCTCGTGGCCGCAGTGGTCCGCACCGGCGCTCGCGGTGCCGCCAGCGCTGACCGCGCCCGCCCCCGCCCCGCAGTGGACCCAATGGCCAGGGTCGGGTCCGCCCGCGCGGCTCCCGTCGTCCGCACCAACCCAGCCACCTCCGCCACCCAGCTCCGGGCTGGGGCAGTCCACGCCGGCTGGCCTACCCATCCAGCAGGTCCGATTCCCGCCATCACCATCACAGATGCCCGCCTGGCTTACCGGGACGTCGTCACCGCCCGTGTTCACGGAGGCGGGTTATCCACCGGAGCCCACGCTATCGCCGGGGGCCTCGGGCAGCTCCGGAGGGGCCTACGACGGCCTGCCCACCGTCGATCGCGCCACGGCCTCATCACTACTCCGGACAGCCGAGCCGGTTGGGCCGGGCGCGCCGGCCCCGACACCCCCCGGTTCGCCAAGATCGACTTCGCCACGTTTGACGGTACGGAGGACCCGCTTAACTGGCTCAACCAATGTGACCAGTTCTTCCATGGCCAGCGCACGCTTGCGTTTGAGCGCACCTGGCTGGCCTCCTACCACCTCCGCGGTGCCGCCCAGACGTGGTACTACGCCCTCGAGCAGGACGAGGGCGGCATGCCTCCGTGGGAGCGCTTCCGGGAGCTGTGCCTCCTCCGCTTTGGACAGCCAGTTCCCGGGAGCCGCCTGGCCGAACTGGGCCGTCTACCCTTCACTTCTACGGTACAGGATTTCGCCGACCGCTTCCAGGCCCTGGCGTGTCATGCGCCGGGCGTGACGGCTCTCCAGCGGGCCGAGCTCTTTATTGCAGGCCTTCCCGACCACATCCGCGTGGACGTTGAGCTGAAGGGACCCCAAGACCTACAGATGGCCATGTACTACGCTCGGGCATTCGAGCGTCTCGCCGAGGCTTTACCACCGACGCCTGCACCACGAGGGGGTCGGGCACACCCCCGCCCGCCCCCGCCGGCACCTGCTCCTCCGACCACCACGCCAGCGGCCACCCCGGCCGCGACGCGGCCTTTTCGGCGTCTGTCTCAGGCGGAGCAGCTCGAGCGCCGGCGCCTGGGGCTTTGCATCAACTGTGACGCGCCCTACGCACCGGGTCATGTCTGTCCGCGCCTCTTCTACTTGGAGACCATCGACGCTACAGAGGAGGACACGGCCGATGATGGCCTCGCCGACGCCGCGGCTGTGGAACCAGCGCCGCCACCTGCTCTGGCCACAACACTCGTCGTATCGCTCCATGCGTTGGCCGGCATCCGCGACGAGCGGACGATGCTCCTACCCGTGACGATCCGTGGCGAGCGGCTGATCGCTCTCCTCGACACGGGCTCCACGCATATCTTTCTGCCGGAGTCCACCATGCGGCGCCTCGCACTTCAGCCGACGGGCGAGGAGGAACTTCGGGTCACCGTGGCTAACGGCGACCGCCTCCGCTCCCATGGGCTCGCACGGGACGTGCCCATCACCATCGGCGAGGAGCACTTCACCATCACGTGCGCCGGCATCAATTTTGGCTGCTTCGACTTCATCCTCGGCGTCGACTTTCTGCGGACTCTCGGGCCCATACTTTGGGACTTTGACGCCCTGGCGATGACATTCTGGCGTCTCGGCCGCCGCATCCGGTGGGAGGGCATCGGGGGCAAGCCGGCGCCACCCCAGCTTCAGTTGACCGCAGCCACTGCCGAGACCGCATCCTCTCTTGGACCACCTCCTGCAGCAGCACCGCGACCTCTTCGAGGAGCCGCAGGGCCGTCCACCCGCCCGAGCCTACGACCATCGTATTCACCTTCAGCCAAGCTCGCCACCGGTGGCAGTGCGGCCGTACCGGTACCCTCAGTTGCAGAACGACGAGCTGGAGCGGCAGTGCGCGCTCATGCTCGCCGCCGGCATCATCCGGATATCTACATCACCATTCACCGCACCGGTACTCCTCGTCCGCAAGTCGAACGGCACGTGGCGCTTCTACATCGACTACCGTGGCCTTAATGATGTGACATTGAAGGACAAGTTTCGGATACCGGTGGTCGATGAGCTCTTGGATGAACTACATGGGGCGCGCTTCTTCACCAAGCTTGATCTTCGTTCGGGGCACCACCAGGTGCGCATGCACCCCGATGACATTGCCAAGACGGCGTTTCGGACTCATCACGGCCACTTCGAGTTCTTGGTGATGCCCTTCGGCCTAGCCAACGCCCCGGCGACCTTCCAAGTTCTCATGAACGACGTTTTGCGGCCCTACTTACGTTGGTTTGTGCTCGTTTTCTTTGATGACATTCTTATCTTCAGCGCTTCTTGGGCAGAGCACCTCCAGCACGTCGCCATCGTCTTCAACGAGCTTCGGGCGCATCACCTTCATTTGAAGCACTCGAAGTGCTCATTCGGGATGACCTCAGTTGCTTACCTCGGCCACGTCATCTCGGCTGAGGGGGTGGCCATGGACGCGGACAAGGTGGCGGCCGTCGCTGCCTGGCCGATTCCGCAGTCCCCACGGGCTCTTCGCGGCTTTCTGGGCCTTGCGGGGTACTACCGGAAATTCATCCGGGAGTTCGGCCTCATCGCGGCCCCGCTCACGCGCCTCCTTCGTCACGACGCTTTTCTTTGGGATGAGGAGGCCACCACAGCATTCGAGGCCCTCAAGGGGGCCCTCACGACGGGCCCCGTCCTGCAGATGCCTGATTTCGACCAACCGTTCACCGTCGACTGCGACGCCTCCGGTGCGGGGTTCGGTGCGGTCCTCCATCAGGGCGATGGACCCCTCGCCTTCTTCAGCCGACCCTTTGCTGCCGCCACCTTAAGCTGGCGGCTTATGAGCGGGAGCTCATTGGCTTGTTACAGGCGGTTCGTCACTGGCGACCCTATCTTTGGGGTCGGTCTTTCCGGATCTGCACGGACCACTACAGCCTCAAGTTCATGCTGGATCAGAGGCTCTCGGCCGTGCCGCAGCACCAGTGGATTAGTAAACTCTTTGGGTTTGACTTCACTGTTGAGTATCGTCCAGGCCGCCTTAACACGGCCGCCGACGCCCTGTCCCGCCGAGACACCGACACCGTCGACGACCCTTCTAAGGGGGCGGTGTTCTGCATCCGCTCGGGGCCCTCCTTCGCCATCTTCACCGACATCAGGCGCGCGACTGCGTCTGCGCTAGATGCCCGCCGCCTTCAGCAGCAGCTGGCTGCAGGGGAGTTGGATGACCCATGGCGCTTCACGGATGGCTTGCTTATCCATGGGCGTCGAGTCTTTGTTCCCGAGCACGACGATCTTCGTCATCAGGTGCTGCTGCTCGCTCACTTGGCGGGCCATGAAGGTGTGCAGAAGACGCTCCAGCGTCTCCGCGCCGACTTCTGTATTCCCGGTGATCGTGCCCTGGTCCGTGACTGGGTGCGGTCTTGTGAGACATGCCAACGCAACAAGACGGAGACTCTGCGCCCGGCGGGGATTGCTCCAGCCGTTGGAGGTACCATCGCAGGTATGGGCGGACATCTCCATGGACTTCATAGAGGGACTGCCTAAGGTAGGCGGCAAGTCCGTCATCCTCACGGTGGTCGATCGCTTCTCGAAGTATGCTCACTTCATCGCGCTCGGGCATCCTTACACAGCGGCCTCCGTCGCTCGGGCCTTCTTCGACGGTATTGTTCGTCTCCACGGGTTTTCCTCTTCGATCCAGTGATCGGGACCCCGTGTTCACGAGCCACGTTTGGCGCGACCTCTTCAGGCTGGCGGGAGTTAAACTCCGCCTGAGCACGGCCTTCCACCCTCAGACAGACGGCCAATCCGAGGTCGTTAACAAGGTGATTGCTATGTACTTACGCTGTGTCACAGGTGATCGTCCGCGCGCATGGGTGGATTGGCTCTCGTGGGCAGAATACTGCTACAACACCTCTTATCACTCTGCCCTCCGTGCCACGCCTTTTGAGGTGGTTTACGGCCGGCTGCCTTCCCCGATCCTTCCGGTTGATTCGGCTATGGCAAGGACCGAAGCGGCCGGTGCTCTTATGCGGGACGGGGACGAGATGTTGGCTGAGGTCCGACAACGTCTCCTTAAGGCCCAGCAGTTGGCCAAACACTACTATGATGGCAGCCATTGCGAGGCAGAGTACGCGGCGGGTGATTGGGTGTGGCTGCGTCTTCTTCATCGCTCTACGCAGTCACTGGATCCACGCGCGCGGAGGAAGCTAGGACCTCGCTATGCCGGTCCTTTTGCTGTGATGGAGCGCATTGGGAAGGTGGCTTATCGCCTTCACCTTCCGCCAGGTGCACGTATACATGATGTTTTCCATGTGGGGCTGCTCAAGCCTTTCCGTGGGGAGCCACCCGCGGTTCCTCCGGCGCTGCCACCTATCACCGACGGGCGTCTTCTTCCGGAACCAGCGAAGGCGTTGAAGGCTCAACTACGTCGTGGCTCTTGGTACGTGTTGATTCAGTGGGCTGGACTTTCTGAGGAGGACGCCACTTGGGAGCAGCGCGAGGAGTTTCGCCAGCACTATCCAGACTTTCAGCTCGAGGACGAGCTGTTTGTGCAGGCGGGAAGAGATGTTATGACCGGCCGGACCTACAGCCGTAGGCGGTCCACCGGGCAAACTTAGCCCGCAAGTTATCTTAGTTTTTCTTTATAGCATGGTTATATAAACAAGTTGTAAGACTATTTTGAGATTTAAGCAATAAGACTATTCTATTGCCCGGCTCCCAGAGGAGCCGGAAACCCTAAACCCTAGCCGCATTTTCCTTCGCCGCCGCCGCACCTCGCGCCAGGACGGCGCCACGCCGCCGGCCACCGCGCGCAAGCCCTCGCCCTCAACCCTCCTTCCCCTACAACCTACGCCCAAGGCAGGGCAGAACCCTAGCTCCTATCAACATGAATCAAGGAAGAGAAGAGCAAAAAACTGTAATTAGTGTACTTACGAAATTTAGTCTAAAGCCTGAAGGTAATACACATGCTTTTAATGAGGCATACGTGGAAGAGTAGATATAGGCTTGGTGGATTAGCACCAGATTATGCTGCAACAATTCGGTCGGCCGGCGTCCCCAGATTTAATTCCATTAGGTGGCACCAGCAAGGAATTATCACACAGGAAAAGGATTGGGGAATTAGGGATTGAGTGGAGGCAATGAGATGAAGAGAGAGAAACCCGTGTGCATACAATAGCGTATCTGTGTATAGTATCTGCGTATAGGAAACAAGGAATTAGGAACGACTGCTTTTGGGCTGTGTGCAGCGGCGTATATGAATTTGGTGGAATGACCGCAAATCTTTTTAGTGACTGTGGGCTTCTACGCCTGGGCTGGAACTAGGTTGTGCTTCGGGCTTCTCCGGCTGGGCTGGGGTCAATCATCATTTTTGACTGGGGTCAAAGACAAATCCTATTAAATAGATAACCTGAGGTTACTATCGGCACTGGTGTGAATTGACACCAGTCCTAACATGGGAGCTCCGTCCCTGACCACACCTTGACCTGCTCGTCCATCGTCGACACGTCCGCCCCCATCAGGAATGCCAGGTCGGTGTTCCTCTTCTTCGCGGCGACGTTGGTCTAAAGTAGGTCAAGCTTGACGGCGCTGTTCAACAGCAACTTCGACCACCGCGCCTCGGATTTCTCTTCCCTCTGGGCGGCGTGGATCTTGGCGTCGGCGATGCACTGCTCGATGGACGCGTGTGGCCGCTCGATACCCGGTGCGGCATCCTTGGCCGCCTTGGCGCGTTTGCTGCCATCAGGGCGCCCATCCGCCACGCCCGGCGCGGGTGCGTCTGGCTTGTACGTCTCCTTAGCCGACATGGCGCATTTGCTGTCGTCAGGGCGCCCATCCGTCGTGCCCGGCGCGGGCGCGTCTGGCTTGAACGTCTCCTTGGCCGACATGGCGCGTTTGCGGTCGTCGGGGTGCCCATCCGCCGCGCCCGGCGCGGGCGCATCTGACTTGTACGTCTCCTTGGCCGCCTTGGCGTGTATGCTACCGTTATGGTAGGTTTCCTTCGCCTTGGCGAGGGTGCGCGGACGTCCGCCCACTTTTCACACTTCTCAATCCGGGAGAACACATGAAGGCACTACTGGCGGTAAATGGCGAACATTCGAACTATCTGCGGCGAAAAACAAGTCGGCGACAACACATAAAGGGCTTATAAATAAAAAGAATGCCACAGTCGGACGTCTGAGCGACATCACATAAAGGGCTTATAAAAAAAATAATGCCACAGTCGGGCGTCTGAGCGACATCACATAAAGGGCTTATAAAAGGAAATAATGCCACAGTCGGACGTCTGAGCGACATCACATAAAGGGCTTATAAAAGAAAATAATGCCACAGTCGGACGTCTGAGCGACATCACATAAAGGGCTTATAAAAGAAAATAATGCCACGGTCGAACGTCTGAGCGACATCACATAAAGGGCTTATAAATAACCGTAGTATGATGATGAAATACTTCAGAAAATAAATATCAATACAGGGATTTTGGTGAGTTCATTTACCAAATGAACCTGATGACAACGCTGTTTTGGCTACTCATAAGCATATACTAGAGACGGTCACCGGGTTGACATGAATATAGATCCTAGGCTATAAACATGGCCACTGAAGGAATTTTAACTCCGCAGAGCTTGTACTAATAACTCATAGCCAACGGGTCTTACTAGCCACGTGGGCTAGCCCGGTCTACGGTGTTTTAGTAGAAACCCAACTAACCAGTACACACCCATTTAACATCCTGTCGTCCGGAATCACCCGCGACGACATTCACGGAAAACTTTAAGACGGGGAGGCTACAACCTCGAATAGCATGGGATCAAATTTATATATGCGCGCTCTAAGGGGTGTCCCCCTCTCGGTCCCAACCGGAAACACCCATGCCCCCTGACCGGATGACGGGCTTTAATCCAGGGCCATGGAACCCTCATCCCGGCCCCTCTACTTGGTGTGTACTCGGAAAGTGGCTTACAACCGACTAGACCGTAATCCCAACGGACGGCCTATGATAGTACTGAAAAGGAGTCGAACGGAATCGTGACATGATCTCCGTCGATACTGAGTTGACCAACTACTGGCATGCTCCAACAATACCAGTATTCCACCCCATCATATCACCATATGATCGAGGTGGTTCAACATTCTCCTTCGGGACTCACCCAAAGCATCACTTGTATGAAATATGCCATACACATATGCTCATGTAATCATGCATATGAACGAGCTACTCGTGCAAACTCGGCGTGATTCGCGTCTCCGTCACGGCCTCCGGTATCTATGTATTCAAACAAATACATACTAACATAAATACCGCGCGTGCTAATAAAGTTGCTCAAAATATTTCCACATAAATATGACAAAAAACTAGACAGAAAACCAAGATGGCCAGAAAAAGAATCAACTCAAAATCACTTTTAGTTTAAAAGATATTAAGGTTTCTGTCTAGGGACCTATCTGTAATGAAACAGAAAAGATCCAGGGGCTAGAACAGAAAAGGACAAAACGAACCGGTACGTAGTACGTCACCCGCAGAGGGAAAATGTACTTTGCGTAAATACGCCAGCAGAAAACGGTTCGAGGGGAGATGTGAGAGACTGACAGAGGGACCCCACCTGTCAGGTTTGAAAAACGAAACAGAGCCGCGCCGGCGACGGTGCTGCGGTGATCGCCGGCGTCGATCCACGGCTAGATAGGGGAGGGGAGTGGTACCTATAGCTTCACGGTGATCTTCCGCGTCGAACGGTGGTGGAGTTGGGTGCCGGCGAGTCCCACGTCGATGGCGAGCTTAACTCCGGCGGACGGCGGCTCGGGTGTTCGTGGACCTCGTCGGAGAAGGTTTCTGGAGGGAAATTGGGCTGGGGGTTAGGACTAGGTGGATGCCAGGGTACTACGTTCAAGCTCACGGCGGCGGAGAAGCCCTCACCGGAGTGAACGGAGCTGGAGCCCGAGGCGGAGGCAGCTGGCCGGAGCCGGGGAAGAAAAGCCTCTCGGGGCTCTTCCAGAGGTTTGGCGTGGTCTAGGGAAGTAGTGGAGGTGTGTGTGTTCGAGCACGGGCTCGGGGGTGCCTTTTATAGGCGGCTCGAGGTGTCTGCCGCGAACGGATAAGTCCGGCGAGCTAATTACGGCGCTGCAGTGGTCGGACGGCGGGGCTAGGGGCTTGAGCACCATCTATGGTCTGTAGAAGCTCCATTCCCGCGCTTAACCTTGCAGTAGAGGTGGTGTTACGATCTGTCACCGACGGAACGGTCGTGCGGCACGTCGGCGGCAGAAACGGCGCTTTGCGCGTGCCAGGCCACGGCAACGGCGTGCCAGGCGTGCGCTGGCTGTGTAGAAGGACACGCGGGGCACTGGGGTGGTCTGGGCGGCGCGAAACGGCTTGGAGCTGCGGCGTTGCGTCTGTTAGCCGCCACGGACGGCGCTGTGGCCGTGGCAGCCGCCGGCGCGGTCGGGCCAGGGCGCCACCGACGCCCAGAAGCTGCCAAGCGACCGTGCGGCGCGCGGATAAGAAGACGCTACAGTGCAGCGTCGAGCCAAGGGAGCACAGACGCGTTTTGTCGCCGCGCCCGTCGACTGTCGAAACTGACGAAACTGACGAAGTGTTAAACTGTCGAAAGTTTCAGTTAACAGTTAACAGTTCAGTGTAGGCTAGGTGTTTGATGAAATGATTCTGGTATTTGTGCATTGTCTCTGGAGCTGATTTTTGGTGGAGTGGCCTCTTGATGTATCTAGAGGCTGTATGATTTTTTACAGAATTTTTGGATGAAGGTAAATATGAATTTCACCAAATTTTGCAAATCTGGTCCAAATTTGCAGCAGGTGAAATTTGAAAAATTTGAACTGTGGACCAGTGAAACAAGATGGATCTATGTTGTGGGTACTAAGGACTATCTAAGAGAGTTGGTTGGGAGTCAAATAGGTAGATGAAAAAGGTGGTTCCTTTGTAAATCACCAAGGTCCACTATAAAAGACAGAATTTGTTTTTGAAGTGAAATAAATAGGAGAAAAATCCCAATAAGGTTCAAATTTGCTGGAATTGATGAAATGCTTGTCCCATGGTGTGAAGAGAGTCTTGGAGAGGATTGTTCCTGTTGGGATCATGGCAAGAGGAAGTTTGGGGGGGGGGGGGGGGG
>LR738711.1:897424902-897440482 GCA_902687465.1 Secale cereale | reverse complement strand
GGGGGTGGGGGAGATAGGCCAAGACTAAACTTGAGAATTTTAAAACAAGAAGTGGTGAACTCAAACAACTCCATTTGAATCTCAACTTGTGCTTGAGCCAAACACAAGAGGAAAACTTCAAGGCTAAAAACCAAGCTTGAGAAGGCACACAAACTTTGGCAAAAAGGGATTTTAGAAGGGCAAAAGAAAAGATCAAACAATCCCCTTTCAAAAAGGCCAAAATTTTGCAAGAAAAACCAAATCAAAAATTTGTGGTGTTACATAGTGCCCGCTGAAGAGCCAACCACGCAGATTAAGGCCGCCGCTTCGGCATTCATGCCACAAGAAAGAACCAAGTTTTCGACTGATGCTAGTGTTTAGAAACCCTTTTGTTATTCAGGAGCATTTTAGGTCCTTGTATACATTCTAGTTATTTTGTGCAAATCCTTGCAGAAAATGTACAATTTCCATGAAAAAATCATTGGTGTACAATTCATCTTCCCAGAAGGCATTTATATAAGATCTTACCATTTTTTTGTCACCCGATAAAAAGGAGTGCACCACATTCACTACACTTTATTATCTCTTCTATTTAAAATAGCACCCCAGAATGATAAATACACCTATAAATGCTAGTTCAACATCATGTGTGACCCCATATAGACCGGAGCAACTCAAGTTGTCACAACACAGTTTAGGGAGGCAAGATCCTAAGCAAGTTAGCTAGTCAAGGCTCGGTACACGCATACATGATGAATGATGAAACAGTAAGCCTCATACGTGAACGTTGTCACAACAATTTGATGAGATTCAGTATGTACATACTAGTAATCTAGGTTTGTGAGGCATTAGGAGCACGGAATCATGGAGGAAATTCATAGAATGTAGACCATAAAAGAAATGCCGCATAATTCGTATTCACTAACAGATATGTCTGTTGGAATTAAACCCGACATATAACCCTCCAAAGGCTGGTGTGTGTTCGGTGTAGGGTGCGTGCATGTATCTCAGTAGGTTTAGAGTTAGTCACCGATTAGTATTGGATATCTAGCTTGTACTGCTATATATACACGGGGAGTTCATCAATAAAGTAAACAAGGCTGGAGCCGAGGCTTTGGCTATCAAAATTGTGTATGTTCTGTGTTACCGGCTAGAATGGATCAGCGGTTATTATACCAACTAGGACTGGTACGTGCCTTGGCAAGGGATCAGCGGTGCTAGTCGCAGAGGTAGCTGAGGATTGTACTCAGCTTACATTATGGTTGCTGACAGACCATACTTTGTGAAATCCTAAGCACATGGATGGATTTTCATGTAGTGTGGTATTCTTTGTGAGCACCGTTGCATGGAGTTGTTGACTTGAAATTGCTGTTGACTGGCTCTCAGTTATCCCAAATACTGTACCAGTTAGCTCAATATAGACGCACACAGGTACACAGAGACATGACATGATCCATTTTAGTCGGGCCATGGTTCTAACCAGCTGGCAGCTAGGTATGCATTTCAGTGACACTGGTGCTGCTGATATCTGTACTAGCGACCGAGTGAGTCGGTGACCAGCCGATGATATGCCTTCCTGGCTGCGGGACCAGTTGCGACAACGTGAGAGTGCAACATGTCCATCTTCAGTGGCCCTGAAATAAGATCATTGAGCGGGGTTGCATATGCAAACTAAGAAATTAATTTGAGCTTAAATTGCATATAAATCAAATAAACTATCACATATAATTACTTCCAAACTAAAACACACAAATCACTATACTTATAGACCATTGCAAGAACTAATCTAACAATGAGAGATGAAATGACAATGTTGTTATTCTTTGTGAACACTTGGATGGATGGGGTGCTTTCAAATCTTGATAAATTTTGGCAAAAAATGGAGGTGAGCTCGAGCAAGAGGGGAAGAAAACAGAGTGGTGGGGAAAAACAGAGAGCTTCGGCTCGGGCTGGACGAAGCACTATAGATAGTAATACCTTTAGTCTCGGTTGGTTATACAAACCGCGACTAAAGGTTCACCTATAGTACTGGTTCGTGACATGAACCGATACTAAATGTCCTCATGGGGTCCCAGCCTGACATCAGCATGCCACCACCCATTTAGTTCTGGTTCGTGTCGCGAACTGGTACAGGAGGTTCAGCACGAACAGGTACTAATGATTCCCGCCCCCTAGCCATTGGAACCGACACTAATGGTCACATTAGTACCGGTCCGTTTCCAAACCAAGACTAATGGGACACACGTAAATTCGTTTTTCTACTTGCGCCAGCATTTCTGTCAAGCAGGTTGCGGCGCCGGGGAGCATTTCAGCTGGCATCTCCCATAGGCGTTTCCTCGGCCCTCCGGAGGATGATGCACCAGCCACTGGTGTGTCTTTGAGTTCGATGGTCACAGACGCGGGAGCAGCCGTGGACGGCGCCACCACGCTCAAATCCGGCGAGCATTCCATGAAGAAGCGGGAGGCTTGTGGATAGACGTTTTTTTTTTTTTAGAAAAGGAGGAAGACCCCCGGCCTCTGCATATGGATGATGCATACGGCCATTTTATTAATTATTGACACAAGACCTTACAAAGTCATACAACAGTAAGACTAAAGCCACCGTCTAAGCAACATCTGTCGCTACTCCTATCCAAATGATGAAGGGGCGCAGATAGTCTGGGTCTACTACCCCATAGACCTCGCAGCCAAACCTAACATCTAAGACCTGAGGCCCCAACCAGGACACCTGCCGGGTATGGGCACCCACCAGTCCGGCGTGCTCCTCAACCAGGACGCCTGCCGGGTATGAGGCCGCCGCAGCCACCTGCCATCAATCCATCTTCAGAGCTGTACTGCTGCATTAACCTTGCCCGGTCTCGCTGCCGTCGACGCCACCACGGCGCCAGACAACTCCACCACCCTGCGCTCGTCCATCCATCCGCATCCATCATCGATATGCAGCTGCACCATGCCGCCAATATCATCGTCGTCGATGTGGTAGATAGAACGTCGCACCACCTGGCAACCTCCACACCATCGCCACTGCTGGAAGTACTCGGAGCCAACCATCCATATGATCTCTCCCCCGAACAGCAGGTCCTCCCAAGACGGCGCCTCCATGGAGGATACGGCGCGTAGGACGCCGCCGCCGCCCAATCCAGAATGAATTTTGGACTTTCGCCCGGGAGGGGTTCGGAGATGGATAGGAGAGACCTCGGCTTCGCCTCCATGGAGGATAACGGCGTCGAGTGACGTCGCCGATGCCGGGCCGGCCTAGCCGACCAAAGTTTCCTCCGGTCCCCATCCTATGCCACCAATCCTCCGCCTGCTCCGGATCTGGCGACGAGCCACGGTCCAAAACCTGCGAAGATGCAAGATCCATGGGGCTCGACCCACCGGAAAGGAGTATCGAGAAGAACCCGTTGTAGATCTCCAGACGCCGAAACCAGCGGTCCTGACGTTGCCAGTGACGACCATCATCACCCCGCGGCGGCCGACGGAGTCCGAAGCCAGGATCCAAATGGATCCGATCCAGATCCGATGGCACCCGCGACCACCGGGCAGGTCCAACGCAGCCACCACCGCGCGACTCGCAAGCCGCCACCACCGCGCCGCGCACGACGCCGCCGGGAGACCCGCCGCCACGCCGCCGAACCCCACGTTAGCCCGGCGTTCCTCTCGTCCCCACTGTCCCGCGCCAGCCAAAACGAGAAGGATGGGAAGAAGCCCCGCCGCCGCCCAGCCGGCCAGGCTTCGCCCGACGTCGTTGGGGACGGCGGCGAGGAGGGAGAGGGGCGGAGGGGGGCCCGAGGAGCGGCGGCTAGGGTTTCCCCTCGGGTCGCCCGCGGGGGCGACACGAGAGGACGCGAGAGGACCCAGTCTATCACCACCTTGTGGATAGACGTGAAAGCTGGGAATCGGTTGCGTGCCAGATGTGCGGAGCGACTCTGGCAGCACCATCCGAGAATGTGCTAGTAGTTTCTATGATACCCTGCAAAAAAAGGTGATACTAGTAGTGACGGTTGGAGCGAGCTTGGGCACCACACGGCTCAAAGAAAAGGACGCAAGACTCGGAATGTGACCGCGCCTTTCTGGTAAGCCCGACTGGCAGGCCATCGGAATGTGGTGGTGCTCTGTGTGCCGCAGACCAGCAAAGATTTTCAGCGCAAGTCCTTGTCTTTTTTTTGAGCAATAATATTGCCGCTTTAATTAAACGTATGCGTTCGGAATCTCATCCGAAATTACATCAAGAGCACAGTCCGGGGGAATCCCCAACCAAACCTTACAAAGTTCATCATCAACACCTACTTTCGCTAACTTATGCGCGGCAATATTAGCAGAACGACGAACCCATGAAACTTTAAAATCAGAAAACGAAGTGAGCACCGACTTGATCTCTTGTCGAGAATAGGGCCGGTCAACCTCCCTTGTAGCGTAGGCAGATAATCAAGTACTAGCATATCCGCATTATTAGCTTAGGGAGGAAAGTGATGAAGATGATTGATGTATCGTTTTGCGTACTGGGGTAACATGCCTTGATTGTCCGGTGTCATGTTGGTGTGTTAAGTCTGTCTTCATGGCCACTAGCTCTAAATATCAACGTGACAATTTAAATTTTTGTCCTAATTTTCAGTTCTACTATACTTGAGCTCATGTATACTCCCGGATTTCAGCCGCATCCAATTATTTTTTTTACTTGAGCTCATGATACATGTATTAGGCATATTGATTTTGTATAAAACTTTTATGGGAAAAGTATATTTTTATGGGACCATTTCTGTACTTTGAAAAGAGTTGTGGGATGAAAAATATACTTTTCCCATTTTTTATTATTGTATAATGCAATAAGTTGTATTCGTCTTGTGATTACTGGAAATAACAGTTGCCTCACGAATCATGTTTGACAAAACGAACATCAAGTCGTGCCTTTACAAGTGTAAATTGGGACTGGGTGCCTTTACAAGTGGACAGGATGTATGATCCAAGAGACACACCTAAATAAGCGAACACATGATACGGCAATCGTTCCAATTAAACCCATTAGTAGTGGCGACTATGGCGCATTCTGGCGCATGCCACGTCGGCAGAGGAACAGTAGTTGGTGGAGAAAATCTCGTTACATATTGGCGTTGTTTTTTTTTTTCTCATTTGGTCGTCGTCGTCTCTTTCGCCTTCGCACGCACGTCTCCTCCTCTCCTTCGTCCTCCCCTTTTCCTTCGCATGTACGTCTCCTCCTCCGCTCTTCTGCCTGTTCCCCTTCCTCCTCCGGCTGCGTCCTCGCGACGCAGTAGTTCATCCTTCTCCCTCGTTAGCGCCGCTGGGTCTTCTAACCGGAGATGGAGGAGTAGGGGATTCTGCCAGATCCGAGGCGTGCAGACGCGGCGGCGACCTCCCCACAGCCACCGCCACCACCCACACACCCTCCCCAATGGCTGGTGCTCCTACCCCTTTCCTTCTCCTCACCATCAGCGACCTCCTCCCCTTCCCCTCACCCTAGATAGAGCAGCTGGTCGGGATCTGATGCAGGCTCAAATAGGTCACGCCAGCCGTGGACAAGGTGCCCTCCCCATCTCTCTCCTCTCTCTCTCTGTTGGATTCAATTCGATTTGGACTTGGTGTTGTGTTTGTGAAGCTCTTTCTCTTCTCTACTGCAGGAAAACATCTCTCGTTGTCTCTCTATGCTGAATCGAGTTGGTGCTGCTGCAACCTGAATGACCCCAACAAGTAGCCCTATCCCTCCATGACGACCCGGCAGGCAGGAGGTGCAACACAGGTATGAATCCTTCCTCTACTCCCCTTCTCTGGTTTTCTCCATCCCCTGTCTCTTTATATTTTCTTGGGAAATAGTCCATGTTTTGTTAATTCATATTGTACTCTTCCGATTAATATTCTTGGAGCATAACATGTTGATATGTTGCTTTATGAAAGGTTGGATATGCATTGCTACTGTCTGGTGATAATTTGGACAACGATGGTGTTGAAGAGAACATACTTGTTGAGATGGCAAAATACTTTCAAGTCCAGGCAAGTCCTATTTTTCTACACATTAGTGATTATTTCGGTACATCTTGATTGCTAGAGTTTATGAAACATGACCACTGCTGAAAACTAGAAATGAATGGCATCAAATAATTTGAAATGGATTTCTGATTCACATGTTGGCTTATTTATCCTATGGTCACTTAGGATTTATGCAACCGAGCTTCTCATTTTTTGTCTATGGTAGACAGAGTATGACTTCAGCAGTGATGTACAGCTAGATAGATTTTCCATTCCGATTGTTCTTTCCTATGTAAACCATCACTATTTCCTATGTGCTCATATGGTTGCTGAAATTTCCGATGAACAGATCGACCCGTGACACCGTTATGGACACACCTCCGCTACTACTACGACTGTTGGCTGAGGTGTGAAAGTATGGGCCCTTCCTTCTACCGACGAGTGTTACAGCTGAGCCGATCATGGTTGTTGGAATTTCTGAATCTTTGTTCAGAGCATGAGATGATAAGTTATAACCTTATGATGATCAGTTAATTAGATTGATCTTTTGTTAAACCCATTCAGCTTTCTCACATAATCACATTCACAGGTACAGTATGCTTTGCTTATGCCCACAGTTTTTTCAATCATGTTCATGCGGAGGATGAATTCAACGCTACGCTCATGGTTGATGGAGAAGGACAAGAGGGCGAGGATCTATATATACATTGGTCTTATCAATCTATTTTCCTTTGAGATTGGTTGTTTGGTCTCTTGATCAGTGTAGGATCAAACCCCAAGTTAAGAAAACACAATTTTCTTTTGTCAATGATTAAAATTCTGGGAAATTTTGCCCAAGTCGTGCTCCATCAGCACAACCTCTTCCTGCCTGAAGGCCGCCTTGTCTGATTTGTGCGTGAAAAATATTTCATTCGTCTCTTATTTGCTGCCCTAAATCCTATATCTTTTTGTGAAGCTGTTTCTTGTTGCTTATTTGTGACTAACAGATCCAAATTTGACTCATTTTTTTTCAATTTTGCTAGGATAGGAGAAGAGGTCAGTTCCCCGTTTTCTGCCCTGTAGGTATATAAACTATTAATTGTTTCAAAGTATCTCAGTCTGCTCCTGCCTGATAAAGTATTTCCATGCAATTTGAGGAATTGTTGATGCCTTATATTAGTTTCTGTTGCTGATTCGTGAGAAACTGCTGAAAGAACTCCAGGTACATTCTTGCATGCCCAACGTAAATACGATGCTGGGAGTGTTTGAACAAAATTTGGTATTCAAATATTATACACATTAAAACCAAGAAATTTGCATGATTGTTAGCACTGACATTTTGTTTTTAAAAATAGTTTGTGGTTATTTTTTGTCGCATTTCTAAGTTTCTTAAGTTGCAATTTTTGCACTTCTTTATCATGTGCTCAATGTAATCTCCTATTTTCTGTTTTAAAGAGTTACTCTGTTTTGGGCCTTTTGGCATCTGTGAGTTTTCTTATCTTAAGGAAGAACCTTCAGGTTATTGCCTCACGATGTAAATTTACAAGCATGCAGACATCAACATTTAAGCATTTCAGAACTAACTATATGTGTATACTATTGAGATCTGTATCAGTATGAGGTAAAATAGAAGTAAAGATGGGGTGTTGTCTCTGCGGGGCTGTTTGGACGCCGCCGGGGCGAGCCCTGCCAATTCCCGGGTGCGCCAAATAATTGGCGAAGGAATCGGGCTCCCACTTCTCGCCAAAACGTTGACTGGCGTGGAATTAAACTGAGAAGCCAAGCGAGCAGGGGCATGCCAATTTATCGGCGTCCAACAAAACGCTCAACTAACTGCTCGGTCAACGCCTATTTTTTGGCACGACGGCTTGGGGCTCTAATCCAAACATTCCTTGCATCCATACATATATGTGCCACACCATCTTAGTATCCATATGTCTAAAGGAGCAGATTTCGTAAGTTTCTTGAAAACAGAACCATCCTTGGGTGAGCATATAGGAATCTTCATGGAGAAAAGAAAACTGAGTTTAGAAATAAGGACAAAGAAATCTACTCATATAGTAAAGAGCATTAAGTAATGGACAGATCACCTCCAAAGAATGAACGAAAAACAGAAGTATACATTTTGGAAAATCTCAAAGTTAGGCCAGGCTCTGATTTAGAAGTTTAATACCTTATACAGTCATGAACCCTGATTGTATCAGCTGGAATGAAACAAGGAGAATGTTCTCTTCCTTAAGATCCATGTGAATAAGCTGCAGGTCATGCATAACCATAGGGGTAAGAAAATTAGAATTTTTATGTATAGGTACAAAATAAGTAAACAAGAATGGTTGATGTTTTGGGCCTTTTGGCATCTTTGAGTTATCTTGTATCTCAAGGAAGGGCCTTCAGGTTCTTGCCATCTATATATGTTAGTTATTTTATCTTACATTGGAGGGTGCCATGGTTGTTTTGATAGTCATTACAGGAATTAGTAAATGTTGCGTAAGCCGAATCTTATGTTACTACCGTCCACCTTCCCATGGCAACAACTCCCAACTGTATGTTGACAAATGTAAGCCTAGGCGTGAGCAGAACATGGTATGGAAAATCATGTTTACTTAATTATGTCAGGTTCTCATATATATTCAGCTTAGTACTCCCTCCGTCCGAAAATACGTGTCATCAAAATGGACAAAAAGAGATGTATCTAGATCTAAAATATATCTAGATACACCCCCTTTTATTCATTTTGATGACAAATATTTCCGGAAGGAGTGATATTATGTTGATCAGAAGTTGGAGCTTCCTTTCTGCTTGGTGCCCTCTGAAAGCGCACCCTTTTGCCATCTTTTCCTGTAAGTTACAACCTGCTAATATGCTGCTTGCTCCATAAATATGTAAGTTATCATATACCGAGAAATCTCAACTCTAATTGCGAAAAATAATCCGTCGTCGTTTCATTGATACGCTACCTTTATTATTCCGTCATCGTTTGAATTAAGCTATATCCACTTGGTAAATATGTCTATATTGTGAAAAATATCATTTTAACACAATGTCGTATTGCCTTCTAGGAGGAGAGGAGCAAAAGGAGGACTGAGAAACCTGAAGATGACAGAGGGTTGGGTCTTTCCCATCTTTGCTTTTTATCGCTGGCTGATTCCCCAGGGGGTACTCTCGTCTTCCTGCATGAAATTGATGGTGCTTTTTAAGATATATATATGGCAAGGTTGAGGTTTGAAAGGAAGATATATAGTCTGGTTATCTTCGTTGTTGAATTGTTAGTCAAACCCTATGCTTTTCATTATCCATCTTTTCTGCTATCTGACCTGATGTTGTGTACCAGGATATACTGTTAATCTAGATCGAAAAAGAGAACTGAAAAGCGAGTATGAGACTCCAAAGAAAACAAAATTAGCTGCTTTCATCAGTACAGAAGCGTTCATGTGCACAACAATTACATATTAATATTTCATACTTCGTATGTGCTTTTGATTCTGGACAGAGGAGGCGCGCCCAGGTGCAATAGACCACAACTCTTTTAGTATATGTTAGTATGTGCTTTTGATTCTGGACAGAACAGATCACATTCACCTAAGCTTCTTTTCCTGGTACCATAAAAGTAGAACATGATATCATTTCAATCTCTTGGTTATTACATATTGCACATATAACCCGGGTGATGGGAGATGTACTGTACTAAGCGGTTGAATTGTCATGTTTACTGGGGACTATGTCGTTGCCAAAGTCTGTAGTCCAGTTCGACGGTCGCACCGTCTAGGTCAAGTACCCTTCAAGCCTTTAGAATGTTATATAAAAGCTTCAGACCTTTGCTTCTGTAGTTTCGCTGAACATAACTTCTGTAAAGTACATCAACGAGAGCTTACTCTTAGATATTTAATTTAAGTTAAATTTGCTCAAAGTGATTAAGGATATTGGGCCTCTAAAAGAAAAGTAAGAATCTGAATCCCTAAGTAACTATAACAACTAAAGTGTGATCTTCTTGTTGCTTAATTTTCTAGTTAAGATATCTTTTTGATATAGATTGTCAGGTTCCGTTCTCATATAAACCCCCCGATTTTGTGATCATGTCTCCTGAATGATATTTTGCTGGAAGGTCTGCTTTGTTGTACATCTCTTTTCTGAAAATGTGACTGTTTTACTGAACATCTTAGGTCAACTGGATTCCATCTCAATTCCTGTAAATCTCTCTAAACAGGTCACTACCCTCACTCTACGCGGCAGGCAGGTATACTCAGCTTTGTTGCTCCCACTCCTCTCCCTCTCTCTCTTTCTGATAAATAAGTGCGCATAGGCCTGCCTGAGGAGGCGCCACCAGGTGGCGCCCCAACAATAGATGAAAAGGGGGTCTCAGCTGATACGGAAATCGTGCGACCAATTAAACACAATAAGGGTCGCTGCAAGGGCGGCCGCTGGGTGATCCACCTGGTGATTTTACTGTGCCGATAAAAAATGTTGATTTTTTGCTCAATAAAAGCTTCGATGTAACACCTCCCTCAAATAAAACTAGCGATAGCGATGGATGCTTGTCCCATATCTTTCCTTCGAGTCGAAGCTTCCCCTTCCTCTCGTTAATCCTTTCCCCCGAACTGACGCAAACCCCCTCCTCTCCTCGTCCTTTCGCCGCCAATCCTTTCTCCTCCCCCCATGGCCTCGCCTAGACAGCCACTCCCCGAGTCTGTGCCGTCCACTCGAGATTGTATGTACGCTCATGGTGCCCTGGTTCTCCATTATGGCATGGTGGCGGGAGGGAATAAGGCAGGCGATGTCAAGGTCCGTGGAGGCGAGGCAGAGAGTGGGCGCTACTGCATTTGGTGGGAGGGGAGGCGAGATGAAGAGGTGAGGATGAGGGAGGTAGCGAGTTTATGGACTCTAGGAGCACCTCTGACCGCCGGCACCCCACGTTACTCATCGACGAGCCGAATACCAACGCTCCAGGCGCTGGTGCAGACTGCACGGTGGCGCGGCGACACTCCCAGGAGGCGCGCAAAGGGACTCGCTGAGCCGGCATGGACGGGAGGCAGATCCTTTAGTGGCGGCCGCCCTTACACACTTTGCCTCCGCCTTTGCTGGACAGCTCACCGCGGGCACTCGCCGTTAGTTCCCCTACTTCCTTGCCAGCCGCAGTGTCGAGGCGCTGCTTGCCGTGGCACTCACCACCTCTTCCGCGATGCGTCGGACTCTGGTCAGTATGTTTGCACTGCGCTTATGCCCATCATATGTTTGTTAAAATGACACTGTTTTAAACTAGGAACGACCATGTTCTGATTTGCTTATTTGGTCTGGTGCACGTTCTAGCAGGTCTCACGCAATGTGATTTGATTGAATCTTGTTCCAGAAAGTGTTTGGTTCATTGCTAATGAAAATACCAGTTTTTATCTTTTCTTTTGTAGCATCAAACTGATGTTTTACTAGCATGGCCACCACTATGACAAGCTGAATGTGCTGTGTGTATTAGTAATACCTGTTTTGTATCAGTAATGAAATTTCTATTGATATGTGTTGAACTTTCTGTTGCATAATAGTTTCCGTAAAATGGTTTACATGAACTTTGATTGAGCAAGCATTACACCGACACTTATTGTCATGTCAATCGAACTATAATTGGGGGAATGGCAGCAGAGGAGATGTTTCACAAACACAGACAAACCATGGATGGTTGTAATTTGGAAGTGCTCGGGTGTCTGGTCGTGCTAAGTAGAGCACTCTGACTTATGATTTGGACCTGATTTAATGATATTTACTATCTGTTCTGTATTTGCAATAGCTGGGTTTTTTCTATCCAGTAAGAGGTTGTTTCTATGTTGTTATCATTTATTGCCTCGCATTGGATGGTTATGAAGTAACATGCTTCTGTGACCAAACACTGATGTTTATATGTTGTACAACAGTGAATGTAAATATAATATCTTCTATTTAAAATTCAAATGATGCACCAAGGTGACAGAGCCACACAACAAATTCATATGAAAGTACTCCCTCCGTCCGGAAATACTTGTCATCAAAATGGACAATAAGTGATGTATCTAGAACTAAAATACATCTAGATACATCCCCTTTTATTCATTTTGATGACAAGTATTTCCGGACGAAGGGAGTATCTAGAGAAGATCAGTTCTGCCATAGTGCCCTTGCTACTGCTGGAATCAGAGTTGGATGAGCTCTTCCTTAGGATCATCTTCCTTATATTGGTTAGTGAATAGTTGCTGCTACTTATATGGCATTCAGTAAAACACCTAAAACTTCCAAAATCTATATATTTTATTGGCTATGCACCTATTTCATCTGCCAAATAACTTCTGTGGGATCATCCTTGATGGGAAGTTTATACAGCCCCTTCTTTGCATTCCCGCGCTCTCTTACATGGAGTCGGATCTGTTAGACCGTAATATTACCATGTATTAACATTTTGTTCGTCTGTTGGATTCAGTTACAAGGTCACAAGGTTGTTGCATCACTTCAGTCAAGAGAGTACTGGCTCAAGGGGGGTTCTATTCTTGTACTAGCAACATAGCAAGAGCCCTTTGGTAGCTGTGGAAATGTTCAAAATGTCTATCCACCTTACAAGGCTGCACTCGCCAAAAATTTGAGTCAGTTACAGGTTAATCCCTCTGTCTCACTACCATAAATCACCATGCACACATACCAAGGAGACACATTTAACTTTCTCGAAACATTTAAGCTAGGGTAACTGTAAACAATCAATACCTACTCTATTGGTTTTTAATGGACAACTATTTGGAATTTGAGACTCTTCCCAGGTCATGGGAAGGTGTACTGAAACCAGGAGAGTAGTAACACATCCTCCTAGCTTTTCTGTAATTAAACCAGGTTGCATTCTGGTGTAAGTGTGAAGGCTTTCGATGTATTGATGATCCAGTGCTACCCATTCTCCAATGCTCTTGAATCAGAATGTTTTTTAGGGAGTTTTTTTAATTGATATTCATTAAAATTTGTATGCTTACTGACCGTGAAACCATTCCTTATGCTTGACTACAGGTTCTCATGATTCCGACCTTAAACCATTCCTTCTGATTTCCTTCTTATTAGTTTGCATTTTAGCATTTGTAAAGGAGTAGACGTGTTACAGTTCCATTTTATATTACTGATGCTTGATGGATTATTTTTCTGTCAAACTGTGAAATTTAATTTTTTGAATAATATGTTGGATTCTATTCAAATTCGTATGTCTAATTTCTTTGCTGCCGATTACATAAAGAAATTGTGTTTGTGAATACAAACTAACATATAATATTGATGTATATGAAATGGTCGAGGTGCAAGTGCGCAACAATTGCGTCTCAAGACAAGAAATTGTACATAACCCATACATCATGCCATAGACTGTAGCATTGATCATTGCTATCTTGTACATAGAATGTTCAACCAGCTGCTCCCGGAGCGGACGTCGTGGGTGACGATGGCCACGATCAAGTCGGTGTCCCTGAAGCTTCGGCAGAGCCATTCCAGCTCTTCCAGAGCCACAAGGAGAGTCTTGACAGGCTGTACAAGGGTGATAAGAAGCTTTGCCAAGAAGTCAGGGTACGTTCAAGCCAATACACACGAAATGGAATGCATTTGCAGGCAGGGGAGTGTGTCCGGCTGGCGTGCGAGAAGAAGTGCGGGCAGTTGAGGAGCCATGACGCCAACGGTGTCGAGACCACTCATTCGCCATTGAGAGAACCATGGCTGTGATCAGGGAGTTGTGGACCAAGCTCAACATCTCCATCGCCCCCATTGACGCTGTGTCCCGGAGGGTCGCCGCCGTCCACGACGATGAGCTTCAGTTGCAGTTCGTGGAGCTCATTGGAATATATGTGTATTTATTATGGTGTGCTCGATCGATCCTCTCAAGAACATTGATGCCGCAGGTGTTTGATCGATGTTTTTCGCTGCTGTGTTGTATGTATGGGCTGGCAAGTATGTGGCGAGTCATCGGCGTGCGGGTAATGAAGCACATGGCGGAAGAGGCGAGCACGCTCCTATTGTCACCGACGCAACCGGCATTATCTATTGCTGTATCTTATGCTGCCAAGCAGCAAGCTGCTCCTCTGTTGATGCTATATTGTTGTGCGTTTGTTGTGATAGCATTTCACTTTCTTCCTCGCATGAATTGCATGTACATGTGCTATATCTGGCACCGCCACAGATGCCTCTCAGGCGGCGCACCACGGGTGCGCCCCAACTACTAGTTAATACTGGAAAGGTCGCTCCTAACTACGCACATGGCTGGATGTCCAACTTTAACTAGATATATTATTTTTTTGACGTGAAACTAGATATAAATATATCATCGAGGGTGCCAACCTTGTTCCTGTGCAACAAGCTAACAACAAGTTCCCACCATGATATGCATGCATGGTCTGTCCCTGCAGTAGAGTGAATGGTGTATGATTGCCTCTAACCACAAGTTCCCACCATGATATGCACGCATGGTCTGTCCCTGCAGTAGAGTGAATATTGTATGATTGTGAGGCATGGGGAATAAAGATATTACCTTGAAATACAGCAACCTTTATGAAAATACAAAGGTTCGTTCGATAATGCAATAATGAACTAGAGCTTCTGAATAAAATGTGAAGACAGTGTTCGGGCTATAGATGGGAAGATCACCAAAGAAGTAGTTTCATTGTGACCAGCTGCAGTTACTGAGTGGGCAGTGGTGAATATGAGCCACAACCAGTGAGCGACGTGTCTGAGAATGGGATCATTTGAACATGTTATCCTGGTCATAGGTCCACCTCTAGGCTTCCAGGGTAGTGGGTCCGTCTGAGCACATGCTAGTTTAGGAAAATGGAGTTGTCTGGCGAAATACGGCAAGGAACACGGATGTACGGTTGTCTGCGGGGTGCGTTTCTGAAAACTAGGTGATGGCGAGGAGCCGAGCCGTGGCCGCGTCTGTCACAGAAGCTGATCGGTGGATCAGAAACCGTGTTTGCGCTGTCTGCTCCGAAATAAGGGCCGTCAAGGCTCAGTAATTGCTGGCCGATTTAGAGCAAGTACAATAGAGGGTTTATAGCCTGCTTACATGGCATTTGTGTCTAAGTGGAGGAGATAGATATGAAAAAATAAGGGGAGTGGGCTATTTGCACATTCCTAGGTAACTGCAATAAATGTGAAGAAAGAAATATGGAGAAGATGGAAAAAAATACTAATGCAATAGCCAGCCTTATAGCTCACACTATTGTATAAGTGCATATAGATGATGGCTATAGATGACATGACGGTGTTTTTATACCCATCAGGTGGCTATATTATTAACCATGCTCTTAGTTGATGAAGGGGAGAAGCAAACGCTTGGCCACGTGGTCTTTGAGGGTGACATGCAATCACCACCGGCTTCGATGCAAACCAACCTTTCCATTGTGCAGTTTGTTTTGCAATCTAACTTGCCAGTGATCAATTACAGACCCGTGGCGCCCGAGTGTGATTCAGAGCTTCATCCTGCAGGGGAAACAAGAGCGTCAAGTACATCTCATTAGATAATGCTCATTAGCATAAATCTGAACCATTTCATAGATAGTTGCTTTTCATAACAAAATGGAGTCCGCCCATCTTACAGAACCTGGTCAATACTGACTAACACTGACGGAACTGACCAAAAGACTAGAACAATAACGATTAGATGCAGTAG
>LR738711.1:897401059-897415247 GCA_902687465.1 Secale cereale | reverse complement strand
GCGACGGCGACGGGGCGACGGGGGCGACGGCGACGGCGACGGGGCGACGGGGGCGGGGAAGGAGAGGGAGGCGTCGGGGGCGCGGAAGAAGGAAACTGGCGAAATTTTCGCAAGTCCTGGTTATATAGGAGGGGCATTAGTCCCGGTTTGTGGCTGAAACCGGGACTAATACACCCCTTTAGTCCCGGTTGCTGCCACCAACCGGGATTAAAGCTCCCTTTTCAGCAGCCCCAAGGGCGGGAAGGAGGGGCCTTTAGTCCCGGTTGGTGGCAGCAGCCGGGACTAATGCCACCCTTTAGTCCCGGTTTCAGCCACCAACCGGGACTAATGCCACCCTTTAGTCCCGGTTTCAGCCACCAACCGGGACCAAAGGCCCTGCGCTGGCGCGGGTGCGGTGGGATGTTTAGTCCCACCTCGCTAGCTGAGGGAGCTCGAGAGTGGTTTATAAGGGCTGCTGCTCCCACCCTCTCGAGCTCCTCTCAAATGCAGGCTTCTGGGCCTAACTCTGCGCGCTGCCCTGTGAGCTTGCTGGGCCTTATAGTACAGGTGGATCCTGTGCTATAGGTCTTGCAGGCTCACTGGGCAGCGCCCAAAATATTTTTTTTCCTTTTTTGCTTTATTTATTTCTAAGTTGTTTTTTGCTGTATTTAGAGTTGCTTTATTTGTTTTATTTTCTTTGTTTATTTCTAAGTTGTTTTTTGCTGTATTTAGAGTTGCTTTATTTATTTTACTTCCTTTATTTATTTTACTTCCTTTATTTATTTATTTTGTTGCTTTATTTATTTTATTTTATTTATACTTACAACAAAATACTTATTGTTGCTATTTTTTTTTCAAGTTTTTTTGTTTTGTTTTCTGCATTATTTATTTTCTTTTGTTATTTGCTTTATTTTTTTAATTCTTTCTGGTAAAACCAATTACAAACTTTCTCTGTTAGTGCAAGTAGTATTGAAATTTGAATAGTACAAACGGACAATGGTATCATACTCGTTTGTTACAAAGTTGGCATGGTATCATCATAATAGTTGCGGAAAAAAGTCTTCACTTTTTCTTCGCTTGTGTCATTTGCTTATTGCGCCGTAACCATGGATAATCTTCATCGTTTATCAGGATGTTTGGGTCAGCCTTGACTTTGAAGGGAGGAATTCCATGAAACTTTTCATAATCTTCAGACATGTCTGTCTTTCCCTCCACTCCCAGGATGTCCCTTTTTCCTGAAAGAACTATGTGGCGCTTTGGCTCATCGTATGATGTATTCGCTTCCTTATCTTTTATTTTTCTTGGTCTGGTAGACATGTCCTTCACATAGATAACCTGTGCCACATCATTGGCTAGGACGAACGGTTCGTCAGTGTATCCAAGATTTTTCAGATCCACTGTTGTCATTCCGTACTGTGGGTCTACCTGTACCCCGCCTCCTGACAGATTGACCCATTTGCACTTAAACAAAGGGACCTTAAAATCATGTCCATAGTCAAGTTCCCATATGTCCACTATGTAACCATAATATGTGTCCTTTCCCCTCTCGGTTATTGCATCAAAGCGGACACCGCTGTTTTGGTTGGTGCTCTTTTGATCTTGGACAATCGTGTAAAATGTATTCCCATTTATCTCGTATCCTTTGTAAATCAATACAGTAAAAAGATGGTCCCCTGGACAATAAGTACAACTCATCACAAACAGTGTTGTCACCTCTGAGACGTGTTTCCAACCAACTACTGAAAGTCCTGATGTGTTCACGTGTAATCCAGTCGTCGCACTGCTCCGGGTGTTTGGAGCGCAGACTGTTCTTGTGTTCATCGACATACGGGGTCACCAATGTAGAGTTCTGTAGAACTGTGTAGTGTGCTTGAGACCAAGAATATCCGTCCCTGCATATTATTGAGTCCCTTCCAAGCGTGCCTTTTCCAGTCAGTCTCCCCTAGTACCGCGATTTAGGGAGACCTATCATATTAAGGCCAGGAATGAAGTCAACACAAAACCCGATGACATCCTCTGTTTGATGGCCCATGGAGATGCTTCCTTCTGGCCTTGCGCGGTTACAGACATATTTCTTTAGGACTCCCATGAACCTCTCAATGGGGAACATATTGTGTAGAAATACGGGCCCCAGAATGACAATCTCGTCGACTAGATGAACTAGGACGTGTGTCATGATATTGAAGAAGGATGGTGGGAACACAAGCTCGAAACTGACAAGACATTGCGCCACATCACTCCTTAGCCTTGGTACGATTTCTGGATCGACCACCTTCTGAGAGATTGCATTGAGGAATGCACATAGCTTCACAATGGCTAATCGGACGTTTTCCGGTAGAAGCCCCCTCAATGCAACCGGAAGCAGTTGCGTCATAATCACATGGCAGTCATGAGACTTTAGGTTCTGGAACTTTTTCTCTGCCATATTTATTATTCCCTTTATATTCGATGAGAAGCCAGTCGGGACCTTCATACTGAGCAGGCATTCAAAGAAGATTTCTTTCTCTTCTTTCGTAAGAGCATAGCTTGCAGGACCTTCATACTGCTTCGGAGGGATGCCGTCTTTTTCGTGCAAACGTTGCAGGTCCTCCCGTGCCTCAGCTGTATCTTTTGTCTTTCCATACACGCCCAAGAAGCCTAGCAGGTTCACGCAAAGGTTCTTCGTCACGTGCATCACGTCGATTGAAGAGCGGACCTCTAGGTCTTTCCAGTAGGGTAGGTCCCAAAATATAGATTTCTTCTTCCACATGGGTGCGCGTCCCTCATCGTCATTCGGAACAGCTAGTGCGCCGGGGCCCTTTCGAAAGATTACGTGTAAATCATTGACCATAGCAAGTACGTGATCACCGGTACGCATGGCGGGCTTCTTCCGGTGATCTGCCTCGCCTTTGAAATGCTTGCCTTTCTTTCGACATTGATGGTTGGTCGGAAGAAATCGACGATGGCCCAGGTACACATTCTTCCTGCACTTGTCCAGGTACATACTTTCAATGTCATCGAAACAGTGCGTGCATGCGTGGTATCCTTTGTTTGTCTGTCCTGAAAGGTTACTGAGAGCGGGCCAATCGTTGATGGTCACGAACAGCAACGCCTTTAGGTCAAATTCCTCCTGTTTGTGCTCATCCCACGCACGTACACCGTTTCCATTCCACAGCTATAAAAGTTCTTCAACTAATGGCCTTAGGTACACATCAATGTCGTTGCCGGGTTGCTTAGGGCCTTGGATGAGAACTGGCATCATAATGAACTTCCGCTTCATGCACATCCAAGGAGGAAGGTTATACATACATAGAGTCACGGGCCAGGTGCTGTGATTGCTGCTCTGCTCCCCGAAAGGATTAATGCCATCCGCGCTTAAAGCAAACCATACGTTCCTTGCGTCCTTTGCAAACTCCTCCCAGTACTTTCTCTCGATTTTTCTCCACTGCGACCCGTCAGCGGGTGCTCTCAACTTCCCATCTTTCTTACGGTCCTCACTGTGCCATCGCATCAACTTGGCATGCTCTCTGTTTCTAAACAAACGTTTCAACCGTGGTATTATAGGAGCATACCACATCACCTTCGCAGGAACCCTCTTCCTGGCGGGCTCGCCATCAACATCACCAGGGTCATCTCGTCTGATCTTATACCGCAATGCACCGCATACCGGGCATGCGTTCAGATCGTTGTATGCACCGCGGTAGAGGATGCAGTCATTAGGGCATGCATGTATCTTCTGCACCTCCAATCCTAGAGGGCATACGACCTTCTTTGCTGCGTATGTACTGTCGGGCAATTCGTTATCCTTTGGAAGCTTCTTCTTCAATATTTTCAGTAGCTTCTCAAATCCTTTGTCAGCCACAGCATTCTCTGCCTTCCACTGCAGCAATTCCAGTACGGTATCGAGCTTTGTGTTGCCATCTTCGCAATTGGGGTACAACCCTTTTTTGTGATCCTCTAACATGCGATCGAACTTCGGCTTCTCCTTTTGACTTTCGCATTGTGTCCTTGCATCGACAATGACCCGGCGAAGATCATCATTTGGTTCCTCTTGATCTTCAGCAGCTTCACCCGTTGCAGCATCATTGGGCACATCGTCTGGTTCCTCTTGATCTTCACCAGCTCCCCCCATTGCAGCATCACCGTATTCAGGGGGCACATAGTTGTCATCGTACTCTTCTTCTTCGCCATCTTCCATCATAACCCCTATTTCTCCGTGCCTCGTCCAAACATTATAGTGTGGCATGAAACCCTTGTAAAGCAGGTGGGAGTGAAGGATTTTCCGGTTAGAGTAAGACATCGTATTCACACATTTAGTGCATGGACAACACATAAAACCATTCTGCTTGTTTGCCTCAGCCGCATTTAGAAACTCACGCACGCCCTTAATGTACTCGGAGGTATGTCTGTCACCGTACATCCATTGCCGGTTCATCTGCGTGCATTTATATATAATTAAGTGTGTCAAAAACCATTACAGAACATCATAAATAGATAATTAAGTGACCAAATGGATAAAAGTTCATCATCACATTAAAACCAAAGTACATACATATATAGTTCTCATCTAACAACATATACCTCTCCATACACATCGAAACTATATAAAACATTTCAACGCGAAAACAAATGCTATCATAATCGCAACCAAGGTAACAATTGATCCAACAGCATAATGATACCAAGCCTCGGTATGAATGGCATATTTTATAATCTTTTTAATCTTCAACCGCATTGCATCCATCTTGATCTTGTGATCATCGACGACATCCGCAACATGCAACTCCAATATCATCTTCTCGTCCACAATTTTTTTTATTTTTTCCATCAAGAATTTGTTTTCTTCTTCAACTAAATTTAACCTCTCGACAATAGGGTACATCTTGATCTTGTGATCATCGATAACTTCCGCAACATGCAACTCCAATTCCATCTTCTCCTCCTCCATTTTTTCCCATTTTTTCTTTAACGAAATGTTTTCCTCTTCAACTAAATTTAACCTCTCCACAAGAGGGTCGGTTGGAATTTCCGGTTCAACTACCTCCTAGACATAATAAAACATCTATGCATGTCAGGTTGGTCGGCATAACTATCATAAGCACTAAAACAAATAGTTATAAATTAAAGATAATATACCACATCTGAATCGTAGACCGGACGAGGGCCCACGTGGGCGGATATCAAAACCATCACACTATATAATAACAAGCAATAATAAACGTAAGAAAATTAGACAAATATCTATCTAAAGCAATAATAAAAGTAAGAAAAGCATGGACATAACAAGAGGCTCACCACGGTGGTGCCGGTGACGAGATCGGCGGGGGCGATCGACGGCGGCGAAGACGGGGACGGGACGTGTCGGACCACTAAACCTAGACAAATCTCGGAGAAAATAGAGCTTCGAGAGGAGAAAAGCTTAACTAGTGTGGCTCGGGCATTCCACCGAACCAGTTGTGTGCATAGAAGGTGAGCTAGAGCACCACTAACCCCTCTCCCCCTCGGCCAGAAAAAAAAACAGAGCAGTGAGCTCTGCTCTTGAGTGAGGGGGTATATATAGGCAACTCACTGGTCCCGGTTGGTGCTACAAACCGGGACTAAAGGGGTGCCTTTGGTCCCGGTTCATAACACCAACCGGGTCCAATAGTGGTGGGCCAGGAGCAAGAGCCATTGGTCCCGGTTTTTAGCTCCAACCGGGACCAATAGGTCCAGACGAACCGGGACCAATGGCCCACGTAGCCCGGCCGGCCCCCTGGGCTCACGAACCGGGTCCAGTACCCCCATTGGACCCGGTTCTAGATTGAACCGGGGCTAATGGGCTGGACCAATGCCCTGTTTTCTACTAGTGAAAGTATATATTTGAATTTCAAATGTTGCAATTTATTAATTATTATGGGTGGAACAACTCATGTGGATGTGCAGCTGGTCATCCAGTGTGTATATTATATATTTTTAGAAAAGAAAGTTAGCAAAAACACGCACCGACCATCCAGGGAGATGTGGATGTGGTTATAGCAGGAGCATGCGCTTCAAACATCAGAAAAGCTACAAGGCAACAGAAACCCCTCCGAGCAAGTTCAACCAAAGCTAAGCAACATTTGTGCGAGGAACCATCACCCTTCAGTATACAAAATGCACAAATTATTTAATTAAGTAATTCACTAACTAAGAAAAGCTACAATTTGGAAAGCAACATAAAGCTCTTAATATCTTCAAACAAACAAAGGACATTTTAAAGTTTACAACTCACAAAGGGACCTCGCCAGAAGTAAAAAGCTGCAAGATTGATGATAAAAATTTCTTCAGATAGAGAGAAATAAGTATTTACTTTTAGCTTGAGGGCTACAAACTTCAAGTAACTGAGAATACGAAGAGTTCACAAAGTGCATCCCTGTAAAAAAAATCACAAAGTGTTTTTCAGTATAAAAACTCCATCGGAGACTATAGTGCTACTCACGACATCACATATTCGGATAAACCATAAGTACTTCCTGAGAAAATATTTACTTTTTGCTAAGATTCAATCACTGTTACAGATAATCTTTACCTAATAATAAAGCACGGAACGAGTCTGTCGGGTTACTTGAAGAGAAAAAATTGATGTGTGTACACCAAAAAGAAAGCTGCACGACAACATTCGTATGTTGCCACCTGGTGGTCGCAAAAAGGGCATGCTGAGATTTAGAAGAAAAGCATCATCAACTACACATTACTCATAATGAAAGAAGCCGTAACACCGATAATAAGAAACACTTATTTTTTTGTAACCCTGAAATCTACTCTCTCCCTTCGGATTTCTCAGGCCTATCTCACAAATCTCAACAAATATGGTAGATAGTGATTGAAGAGAATGGATATCACATGCTCAAAACCACACAATTAACACACTTGCGTTTTTCAAAAAATATTGGATTGGAAAGATAATTTTTCACCCGCAAAAAAAAGAAAGATAATTGTTGCACGAACGTGCAACTACTATCCACTGTTCAGTTTTTCAGCTTGTTTGCAACAACTTCTTTTCGGGGCGCTAGTTCAGGACATGTCATAGTGAATTGATCTGGGTGAATAACACTAACTTTTGATTGACATGTTGGTCACATCCTCCTCGACCCCGACATAATGTATTGCTCGTAAACATTGGTAAATATGTATTGTCATTGAATTCTGATAAACTAACCTTTTCTACGTTAAACCTATATAAGAGAGCATACACTACAGGAATCATCGAAAATGCCTACGGTTGAAGATATGCCTACGGGCCCCGTAGGCATAGTGCGAGCTAAGCCGACGGCCCAACCGGCACCGTCGGCAAATTCCGGCCGTCGGCAAACTTAGATCTATGCCTACGGTGCCCGTAGGCATAGGTCGGCCGTCGGCAAACAGTACATCCGAACCGACGGGCCCCGTCGGCAACAATATCCCGTCGGCAAAGCTCGTAACTACGCCTACGGCCCCCGTAGGCATATCACGGGCCCTAGTCATAGAGACCTAAGGCTAACGATAGGCTGACCCGTTAAAGCTATGCCTACGGCCCTAACGGAGGCCGTAGGCATACCGCCACGTGTCCCCTGTATGCCTACGGTTTAACCGTAGGCATATATCATATGTATGCCTACGGTAACCGTAGGCATACATATGATCTATGCCTACGGTTAAACCGTAGGCATATTTATACGGTAGCGCCACCAAGCCTCGAACGTACCCTATTGTTTTTATTTGTTTGTATATTTTCATTCCTTTCCAAATGAGGCAAATTTTATCTCTATTTGCATCAAAAAGTTTCAAGGATTTCAAAATCCATGTGTTTAGTTTAAAATGTTTAATTATTTATTACTTTCATGCTTTGCAATAGAGAAAGCTACCCCTCCCTCCCCCTCAAATTTTCGAGTCAACCGGCCTAGGGTTAGGCCGCTCGAGGTCTTTGCGGGGGTGGGGAGGGGGTATCCATCCCACCGAAACTTGCATTGGGACCCCATACATGTCTATAAGTGTGGTGGTAGGTTCCGAGGGTGACCCCCTTCATGGACGGCACTACCACCAGCACTTAGAGGGGGGAACTACGATGAAAGTTCGACCTGGAGGGAATCTTGTGATGGGTTGGGCTCGAACTTGGTTTTAAAATGTTCCCAGGGGCTGGCCTATCACAACCATGTAGCAAAGTCCATTGGTCAAAGGCTGTCCGGTGAAAATCAAAGGGGGTAGCTTTCCGGATCAATCGGGCTAGTGTTAGGCCGGTCCAAGGCCGGAGAGGGGTAGTTATGCGACCAAAACTTGCATTGGGCCCTCATACATATCTGAGAGTGTGGTGAGATATTTAAAGAGGCAATATGCAACTGCAGAGTGTGACTCCCTTCACGGACAGCGATAGCACCGAAGTAAGAGGTTCAACAATTTTGTTTTTTATAGTTACATTGGTTGCTCATGTCTGTGTTATTTAATGCTTACATCACTGGATAGCAATTAAAAATCGTGTGTTTGGTTTGAAATTTATAATTATTACTCTGATGCTTTGTTGCAATAAAGAAAGCTACCCCCTAAATTTCCTGGTCAACCGGCCTAGGGTTAATCTGCTCGGGGCCTTCGAGGGGTAGCCATGCCCTCCTATGGTGCGGCTAGGGTTGCAATCCTACTATGAATAGGATTGCAATCCTATTCCTAGTAGGAATCTACCAAAGAAGGAAAAGAGGGGAAGGAAAGAGAGGGAGAGGGAGAGGGAAAGAGGGGCCGCGCGCCCCTGCCCTAGTCCTATTCGGACTCCTCCTAGGGAGGGGCGCGCCACCTCCTGGCTGCTGCCCTCTCTCTCCCCTATGGCCCACCAGGGCCCATCATTCCCCCGGGGGGTTCCGGTAACCCCCCCGGCACTCCGGTAAATTCTGAAACTTTCCAGAACACTTCAAGTGTCCGAATATAGTCGTCCAATATATCAATCTTTATGTCTCAGACATTCCGAGACTCCTCGTCATGTCCGTGATCTCATCCGGGACTCCGAACTACCTTCGGTACATCAAAACTCATAAACTCATAATACCGATCGTCATCAAACGTTAAGCGTGCGGACCCTACGGGTTCGAGAACTATGTAGACATGACCGAGACTCATCTCCGGTCAATAACCAATAGCGGAACCTGGATGCTCATATTGGATCCTACATATTCTTTGAAGATCTTTATCGGTCAAACCGCATAACAACAGACGTTGTTCCTTTTGTCATCGGTATGTTACTTGTCCGAGATTCGATCGTCGGTATCTCTATACCTAGTTCAATCTCGTTACCGGCATGTCTCTTTACTCGTTCCGTAATACATCATCTCGTGACTAACTCATTAGTCATTTGCTTGCAAGGCTTATTGTGATGTGTATTATCGAGAGGGCCCAGAGATACATCTCCGACACTCGGAGTGACAAATCCTAATCTTGATCTATGCCAACACCACGAATACTTTCGGAGACACCTGTAGAGCATCTTTATGATCACGCAGTTACGTTGTGACGTTTGATAGCACACGAGGTGTTTCTTACGGTATTCGGGAGTTGCATAATCTCATAGTCATAGGAACATGTATAAGTCATGAAGAAAGCAATAGCAGTAAAACTGAACGATCATAGTGCTAAGCTAACGGATGGGTCTAGTCCATCACATCATTCTCCTAATAATGTGACCCCATTGATCAAATGACAACTCATGTCTATGGCTAAGAAACATAACACTAGTAGAAAACAGGGCATTGGTCCAGCCCATTAGCCCCGGTTCAATCTAGAACCGGGACCAATGGGGGTACTGGACCCGGTTCGTTAGCCCAGGGGGCCGGCCGGGCCACGTGGGCCATTGGTCCCGGTTCGTCTGGACCTATTGGTCCCGGTTGGAGCTAAAAACCGGGACCAATGGCTCTTGCTCCTGGCCCACCACTATTGTTCCCGGTTTGTTTTATGAACCGGGACCAAAGGCACCCCTTTAGCCCCGGTTTGTAGCACCAACCGGGACCAGTGAGTTGCCTATATAAACCCCCTCACTCAAGAGCAGAGCTCACTGCTCTGTTTTTTTTTCTGGCCGAGGGGGAGAGGGGTTAGTGGTGCTCTAGCTCACCTCCTATGCACACAACGTGTTCGGTGGAATGCCCGAGCCACACTAGTTAAGCTTTTCTCCTCTCGAAGCTCTATTTTCTCCGAGATTTGTCTAGGTTTAGCGGTCCGTCACGTCCCGTCCCCGTCTTCGCCGCCGTCGATCGCCCCCGCCGATCTCGTCACCGGCACTACCGTGGTGAGCCTCTTGTTATGTCCATGCTTTTCTTACTTTTATTATTGCTTTAGATAGATATTTGTCTAATTTTCTTACGTTTATTATTGCTTGTTATTATATAGTGCGATGGTTTTGATATCCGCCCACGTGGGCCCTCGTCCGGTCTACGATTCGGATGTGGTATATTATCTTTAATTTATAACTATTTGTTTTAGTGCTTATGATAGTTATGCCGACCAACCTGACATGCATAGATGTTTTATTATGTCTAGGAGGTAGTTGAACCGGAAATTCCAACCGACCCTCTTGTGGAGAGGTTAAATTTAGTTGAAGAGGAAAACATTTCGTTAAAGAAAAAATTGGAAAAAATGGAGGAGGAGAAGATGGAATTGGAGTTGCATGTTGCGGAAGTTATCGATGATCACAAGATCAAGATGGACCCTATTGTCGAGAGGTTAAATTTAGTTGAAGAAGAAAACAAATTCTTGAAGAAAAAATAAAAAAAATTGTGGACGAGAAGATGATATTGGAGTTGCATGTTGCGGATGTCGTCGATGATCACAAGATCAAGATGGATGCAATGCGGTTGAAGATTAAAAAGATTAGAAAATATGCCATTAATACCGAGGCTTGGTATCATTATGCCGTTGGATCAATTGTTACCTTGGTTGCGATTATGATAGCATTTGTTTTCGCGTTGAAATGTTTTACATAGTTTCGATGTGTATGGAGAGCTATATGTTGTTAGATGAGAACTATATATGTATGTACTTTGGTTTTAATGTGATGATGAACTTTTATCCATTTGGTCACTTAATTATCTATTTATGATGTTCTGTAATGGTTTTTGACACACTTAATTATATATAAATGCACGCAGATGAACCGCCAATGGATGTACGGTGACAGACACACCTCCGAGTACATTAAGGGCGTGCGTGAGTTTCTAAATGCGGCAGAGGCAAACAAGCAGAATGCTTTTATGTGTTGTCCATGCACTAAATGTGTGAATACGATGTCTTACTCTAACCGAAAAATCCTTCACTCCCACCTGCTTTACAAGGGTTTCATGCCACACTATAATGTTTGGACGAGGCACGGAGAAATAGGGGTTATGATGGAAGACGGCGAAGAAGAAGAGTACGATGACAACTATGTGCCCCCTGAATACGGTGATGCTGCAATGGGGGGAGCTGGTGAAGATCAAGAGGAACCAGACGATGTGCCCAATGATGCTGCAACGGGTGAAGCTGCTGAAGATCAAGAGGAACCAAATGATGATCTTCGCCGGGTCATTGTCGATGCAAGGACACAATGCGAAAGTCAAAAGGAGAAGCTGAAGTTCGATCGCATGTTAGAGGATCACAAAAAAGGGTTGTACCCCAATTGCGAAGATGGCAACACAAAGCTCGGTACCGTACTGGAATTGCTGCAGTGGAAGGCAGAGAATGCTGTGGCTGACAAAGGATTTGAGAAGCTACTGAAAATATTGAAGAAGTAGCTTCCGAAGGATAACGAATTGCCCGACAGTACATACGCAGCAAAGAAGGTCGTATGCCCTCTAGGATTGGAGGTGCAGAAGATACATGCATGCCCTAATGACTGCATCCTCTACCGCGGTGCATACAACGATCTGAACGCATGCCCGGTATGCGGTGCATTGCGGTATAAGATCAGACGAGATGACCCTGGTGATGTTGATGGCGAGCCCGCCAGGAAGAGGGTTCCTGCGAAGGTGATGTGGTATGCTCCTATAATACCACGGTTGAAACGTTTGTTTAGAAACAGAGAGCATGCCAAGTTGATGCGATGGCACAGTGAGGACCGTAAGAAAGACGGGAAGTTGAGAGCACCCGCTGACGGGTCGCAATGGAGAAAAATCGAGAGAAAGTACTGGGAGGAGTTTGCAAAGGACGCAAGGAACGTATGGTTTGCTCTAAGCGCGGATGGCATTAATCCTTTCGGGGAGCAGAGCAGCAATCACATAGTTCTTTCAGGAAAAAGGGACATCCTGGGAGTGGAGGGCAAGACAGACATGTCTGAAGATTATGAAAAGTTTCATGAAATTCCTCCCTTCAAAGTCAAGGCTGACCCAAGCATCCTGATAAACGATGAAGATTATCCATGGTTACGGCGCAATAAGCAAATGACACAAGCGAAGAAAAAGTGAAGAGTTATTTCCGCAACTATTATGATGATACCATGCCAACTTTGTAACAAACGAGTATGATACCATTGTCCGTTTGTACTATTCAAATTTCAATACTACTTGCACTAACAAAACAAAACAAAACAAAACAAACTTGAAAAATAAATAGCAACAATAAGTATTTTGTTGTAAGTATAAACAAAATAAAATAAATAAAGCAACAAAGAAAATAAATAAAGAAAGTAAAATAAATAAAGCAACTCTAAATACAGCAAAAAACAACTTAGAAATAAACAAAGAAAATAAAATAAATAAAGCAACTCTAAATACAGCAAAAAACAACTTAGAAATAAATAGCAACAATAAGTATTTTGTTGTAAGTATAAACAAAATAAAATAAATAAAGCAACAAAGAAAATAAATAAAGCAACTCTAAATACAGCAAAAAACAACTTAGAAATAAACAAAGAAAATAATGAAAGTTTATAATTTTTGTGACCTAAAAGGAAAAAGAAATCACTAAAACACTATGAGTATTTAGTTCTAAGTAGAAATGAAAAAATAAATAGAAAAAAAGAAAAAAAAATGCCACCTACTGGGCCATCACGGCCTGAATACGACTAGAAACCCAACCATGGGCCAGGATTCAGGCCCGCAGCAGGCCCAGTAGGCCCACAGGCATTGCACTGTCGATTTAGGCCCGTAAGCCTGCAATTCAAATGAGTTCGATAGGAGAGAGGCAGCGCAGCTTATAAACTGGTGCTGGCCTCTCTCAACTAGCGAGGTGGGACTAAACTTCCCACCGCACCGCGCCAGCAAGGCCTTTGGTCCCGGTTGGTGGCACCAACCGGGACTAAAGGGTGGTATTAGTCCCGGTTGGTGCCACCAACCGGGACTAAAGGCCCCTCCTTCCCGCCCTTTGGGCTGCTGAAAAGGGACCTTTAGTCCCGGTTGGTGGCAGCAACCGGGACTAAAGGGTGGCATTAGTCCCGGTTTCAGCCACCAACCGGGACTAATGCCCCTCCTATATAACCAACACTTGCGAAAATTTGGGCAGTTTTCTTCTTCCCCGCCCCGACGCCTCCCTCGATCTGCTCCTTCCCCGTCGCCGTCGCCGTCGCCCCCGTCGCCCCGTCGCCGTCGCCGTCGCCCCCGTCGCCCCGTCGCCGTCGCCGTCGCCCCCGACGCCGCCTCGTCGCCCCGCCCCGCGCCGTCGCCGCGCCCCGCGCCGTCGCCCCGCCCCGCGCCGTCGCCGCGCCCCAGCCGGCCCGTCGCCCCGCGCCGCCGCGCGCCCCGCCCCGCCGCCGTCGCGCCGCCGCGCCCCGACGCCGCCTCATCGCCGCCCCGCCCCGCCGCCGTCGCGCCGCCCAGCCCTGCCGATGAGAGGGGCTCCCTTTTTTATGTTTAATATTGCTGTATATATATATAGTTGCTGTGTATATATGTATATATGTGTATATTTTTTTTATGTTTATATAAATTGCAGTATATATAGTTGATGTATATATAGTTGCTGTATTTATATGTATGTGTATATCTTTTTTTTCTTAGGAATTTGCTAAATATATATGTTAAATATATATTTATGTGTATATAAATATATTTTTTCTTAGGAAGTTGCTGTATATATGTGATGTGTGTATATGTGATGTATATATATGTGTATGTGGCTATATAGTTTTTTGTTTATATATGCTAAATATATATAGAAAGTTTTATATATGCAAAAGTTACAAATTTAGAAAAAGAAGGATAGGAAAGAAGAAAATAAGAAAGAGGAAAGAAAGAAGAAGAGGAGAGGAAGAAGAGGAGAAATAAATAAGAAGAAGAAAAAAAAGAAAAAA
>LR738711.1:897357582-897389555 GCA_902687465.1 Secale cereale | reverse complement strand
ATCCTTTGTGGATAGAAGGAGGAAGTGGGAGAATAGGCGAGCGACGCTTTTAATGGAGTTCCTCATGCAGCCAATCAGGAGGTATGAATGCGATTTTTTCCCAACTATGTATGCGGTTTGAAGGGTGGAGCTCGGCGTCTAAGTTTTTTTTCTTTTGTTTCCTCTGCCGCAGATCGATGCTGATTGAAGAGGTCAGAGAGAGTCTACTGCCGAAAGGGTCGCCGGCGGATGGCACCAGGTGAAGGGTCGTGGAGGTGCCGTTGCCGGAGGGCACTTGTGTGAGCGGTGATGGGAGGATCTGCGAGGCGTCTGGACCGGCAGCGATGACCGGAGATGGGAGAATCTGCAGCGCGGCTGAAGCGGCAGCAGTGAGAAGGGATAACTCGCCTCTGAGTTCTAAACTCTCCACGGGGAAGATGAATCCCCAAGCTCCTCGTTGGAATAAGAGGTGAGGGGAAATGAATGCGAAAATTGTTCTGTGATATAAAGAAATTCAGTAAACGTATTTTCAGTCTATGTGTGGCAGTGCAGTGTTGGTTGAATTTTCGGTGTGGCTGTAATCCATGGTCTGATATGAATTAGCGTGACTGCTGGTCTGCTGGATGTCTTAAGTGGTTAATATAATCTAATTAGGCTTCATGTGAGTTAGTATTTTGAAATTCAATCAGATGGGTAGTGAATCAATTTCTTCGACACAAATCATTTGTAAAATCACTGTCAGGTTGAGAATTAGTTTGCGTACTGGATGTCTTAAGCGGTTAATATAATTTATTAAGTAGGCTTCATGTGAGTTAGCATTCTGCCGCTGGTAACAATAATTTTGCTAAGTTTAACTTCAGCCTCAACTCATTATATAGGTTGCTTGAAAGGGCCACTTTATTTACTCATTCCATTCCTTTTTAGTGATCTTGGGACCCTTTCTTTTGCAGCTTATGATCTAATTTGTGTACTTCGTGATGGCTTTCAGGTTCGCTTGGTTGGTTTCTTCTCCGACAATGTTGCAAAAAAAAGAAAAAGCTCTCTGTATGCAATTGTATCAGAAGATGATGTTTCATAAAATTAGAAGAATCCGTAACGCTTCTACAAGCTTTGACTCTGTCTACCTAAAAGGTTTTTATCTATAGAGGTTTTACCGACATAATTCTTTTACTACCGCATGAAGAAATTTTCATTTGTCATTGTTATCCTTCACCCTATGTGCCAATACAATGGTGTTCCATGGCTAAGATGTTAGTCAGCTCAGTTTCTTCCCATAACTGAGTTCTACAAGAACCCGGCCTTCAGATTCATTTTGAGGCTCAAAGTTGAACACAATGACACAATGTTCCTAAAGTTCCTAAAGTTGAACTTTCATTTCTTGCTTGTGGTATTGTTAGGATGTTCTGCAAGTCTCAAATGAGAAAATGTCCATGCCGAATTTGTTTTGATGTTCCTTCCAAAGACGTTTGTCTGGCTTAATAACTCCCGTTTATGTCTAGTAGGAGTAGGATTTTCAGTTTTTCTCCTCAGGGCTCAGTGCTTGGAGTATGTCGACTTGTTTAGATGGTTTGCTGTAAGTCTTGAATAAATGCTTTAGGAAGAAAAGGTTGAAAGTGGGACACTGGGACCAACCAACTAGTCTGTTACTACTAAAAATATTATACTGTGTGTCTTTACAGTGTGCTAACATACAAATCACTTTCGTGCCGCATACGAAAAATTATTCACTTTGAGCCATAACGATTTGAATTGATTATTATTTACTGGATCACTTTGTCACTTTCTCAACTGACGAAATTATCACTGCAAGAATAATGAACTATGATGATGTAAAATGTAAATGATTTCCCTGGATTCAACTGATGATAAGCATCAAACTTGAATACCCTTTGTATGATACAATATACATTTGTATGCATTCCTGGAGTTAGAATCTGAAACACATACCACCTTTTTGTAGTGTACTAAAGATAACCATTTGTGCAAATTATCTGAAACATTGCATGATGGAATGAACATTTGAGCTCTTCAAGTGTTGATGCTTTTTGTTACCCTGAGTCTTTGGATCTAAACTTGTGATGTTTTCTTTTTCTTCCTTTTTTTCTGTTCAGCTGCAGCATTTTATAATCTTTGTATTATTGAAATGAAATGCTAAGGTGGCATCCTACTGGAAAGAACCTTGTCAATTATGTTAGCTTTGTCCATTGATACATCACTGTTTGGTCGACCAGTTTGCAAGTATGTTTGCTTGCAGTCGCTTTTGCAGTTTGTGCCGAGTTATGTATTCTCAGTTCCTTCTGCAACTGTCTTTGTCTTTGTGCATTGCAGATTGGTGGTGCTCTGGAGATGGCAAGTTAACTGCTGGAAGTTTGGTACAACAGGCGGCGAGTAGACGCATCAGTTTTCCTTTACATTTTCGACACTTCGCATTTGTCGTTTTGGTTGCTCGCTGAATGCGATGTTTGTGATGGTTTGGGTCGGTTGCGGCCAAGGCCTCTTCCTTGGACGCCGCTCTCCTGTGGCATATTTTATCACATGCTACTAATGCATATTTTTTGTTTCAACACACAGCCGTGTGCCTCTTCCTTGGGCGCCGCTCTCCTGCTGCTACACCGACCCAAGTTGTTTTCAGGCGTGCGTTCATGGACCACGACACAGAGGCGATGCCGTCCAGGATGAGTTTTGACGGCAAAGAAGCTCAGCCTGTGCTGGTGCCTCTGGTGGCCTTTTATGGTCTGTGTTTGCAAATCCATGGTTGTTGAATCATGTCTGTATAATTGTATTGGAAATTGCTAGCCTTTTTGGCTAGTATTTTTTTTGTTTTGGTTCGCAAGTATGCCTACGGTTAAACCGTAGGCATAGTTTTAGCATGTCCGCGCACAGGCCGATGCCAGGAGCTGCCATGTGGCATGTCTATACCTACCGTTTAACCGTAGGCATATATCTCATATATGCCTACAGTTAAACCGTAGGCATACACATGCGGCTGGAGGGGTGCCAGATGCCGCCACGTGTTCAATATACGCCTACGGTTAAACCGTAGGCATGAATACGACATATGCCTACGGTTAAAACGTAGGCATACATTTGACACGTGTCGGCATCTGAGGTGTGCATGTGTGCTTACGGCACTTGACGGACGCGCCGTTAAATATTTTTGCCGACGGGTATATATGCCTACGGTAACCGTAGGCATAGACCATCTATGCCTACGGGTTTTCTATGCCTACGGCCGTTGGAGGTATCCCGACGCTATTTATGCCGACGGGGATATGCCTACGGTGACCGTAGGCATAGCCTATGCCGACGGGTTTTGGCCATTTGCCTACGGTTTAGTCCGTGATTCCTGTAGTGATAGAGCTAGAAAAGTAACCGAAATTAACCAATAAGGCCTTATATATAGCATTTTCCTTGTCGGGCTTGCAAAATTAATCAGTAACATGAATCATGCTAAACTGCAGAATGCACTCTCATTCGTGAGATTTATCCGGTAATTCCATGAAGTGCCAATGTATGCATGGAGAGTACATATAAACCTTTAAAGGAGAAACACCCCTAAAATTTTAAAACATAATGATATACAAGAGAATTAATACCAAATCCCTATAAATAGACGATGCCAAACATGACACTGCTGCTAATTTGGAGGGTTAAATTATTAGTGTAACCTATGTTGTTGAGAATTTCATCAAACGCGTGGAAAACACATACAGTATGCCTGCAATACGATAGATCAGCACCAATCCCAGCATAACAAAGAACACAAATTGTAATCTTGACCTCTAGTTGTGGATTGGTGCAGCACTTGGAGGTTTCCTGCCACAGCATTAGGGCATGCTATTGGTGCGAAGCAGCACACTGGAAGCAGAGGGGCTTAACCTCATTATTTCTCTAGCAGGTGGAGAACACGGCCACGTGAGGTGGCCATGGTGAAACAGGCAGTCAGCAGCATTGATCTGACCAAGCGTTTTGTCTGTTCTTCCTAATCACGGAACGATGTCACATGTTCTCTTCCTAATCCAGCATCGACGGCACCAGTTCAAACTGAGCGAGCGATGTTTGCCGCAAGTCATGTCGGCTCTTCGCTGAGACGGGCTTCGCCACACCTTCATGACCTCCTGCCGGCGCTGAACAGCTGCACCAGGAAAGGTGCCATGCCGAGGTGCCGCGCAATTTTTGCGATCGACTCCCCCGTCCACCCCTTCAGTCCTCCTCCCCCGACCGCCTCCTCCTCGACATCTTTCCCAATCACAGCCTCTAGTAGCCCACGGATCCGTCTAACCGCGAGCTACCGCCCCACGGCACGTCCTCTTCTACGGCCCGCCCACAATGCATGTCGTCGATGATAATGTAGGCGTCCGCCATGGCCAGAATACCACCAACGGCATTGACGCCAGGCATATCACGGGCCCTAGTCATAGAGACCTGAGGCTAACGATAGGCTGACCCGTTAAAGCTATGCCTACGGCCCTAACGGAGGCCGTAGGCATACCGCCACGTGTCCCCTGTATGCCTACGGTTTAACCGTAGGCATATATCATATGTATGCCTACGGTTAAACCGTAGGCATATATCATATGTATGCCTACGGTTAAACCGTAGGCATATTTATACGGTAGCGCCACCAAGCCTCGAACGTACCCTATTGTTTTTATTTGTTTGTATATTTTCATTCCTTTCCAAATGAGGCAAATTTTATCTCTATTTGCATCAAAAAGTTTCAAGGATTTCAAAATCCATGTGTTTAGTTTAAAATGTTTAATTATTTATTACTTTCATGCTTTGCAATAGAGAAAGCTACCCCTCCCTCCCCCTCAAATTTTCGAGTCAACCGGCCTAGGGTTAGGCCGCTCGAGGTCTTTGCGGGGGTGGGGAGGGGGTATCCATCCCACCGAAACTTGCATTGGGACCCCATACATGTCTATAAGTGTGGTGGTAGGTTCCGAGGGTGACCCCCTTCATGGACGGCACTACCACCAGCACTTAGAGGGGGGAACTACGATGAAAGTTCGACCTGGAGGGAATCTTGTGATGGGTTGGGCTCGAACTTGGTTTTAAAATGTTCCCAGGGGCTGGCCTATCACAACCATGTAGCAAAGTCCATTGGTCAAAGGCTGTCCAGTGAAAATCAAAGGGGGTAGCTTTCCGGATCAATCGGGCTAGTGTTAGGCCGGTCCAAGGCCGGAGAGGGGTAGTTATGCGACCAAAACTTGCATTGGGCCCTCATACATATCTGAGAGTGTGGTGAGATATTTAAAGAGGCAATATGCAACTGCAGAGTGTGACTCCCTTCACGGACAGCGATAGCACCGAAGTAAGAGGTTCAACAATTTTGTTTTTTATAGTTACATTGGTTGCTCATGTCTGTGTTATTTAATGCTTACATCACTGGATAGCAATTAAAAATCGTGTGTTTGGTTTGAAATTTATAATTATTACTCTGATGCTTTGTTGCAATAAAGAAAGCTACCCCCTAGATTTCCTGGTCAACCGGCCTAGGGTTAATCTGCTCGGGGCCTTCGAGGGGTAGCCATGCCCTCCTATGGTGCGGCTAGGGTTGCAATCCTACTAGGAATAGGATTGCAATCCTATTCCTAGTAGGAATCTACCAAAGAAGGAAAAGAGGGGAAGGAAAGAGAGGGAGAGGGAGAGGGAAAGAGGGGCCGCGCGCCCCTCCCCTAGTCCTATTCGGACTCCTCCTAGGGAGGGGCGCGCCACCTCCTGGCTGCTGCCCTCTCTCTCCCCTATGGCCCACCAGGGCCCATCATTCCCCCGGGGGGTTCCGGTAACCGCCCCGGCACTCCGGTAAATTCTGAAACTTTCCAGAACACTTCCAGTGTCCGAATATAGTCGTCCAATATATCAATCTTTATGTCTCGGACATTCCGAGACTCCTCGTCATGTCCGTGATCTCATCCGGGACTCCGAACTACCTTCGGTACATCAAAACTCATAAACTCATAATACCGATCGTCATCAAACGTTAAGCGTGCGGACCCTACGGGTTCGAGAACTATGTAGACATGACCGAGACTCATCTCCGGTCAATAACCAATAGCGGAACCTGGATGCTCATATTGGATCCTACATATTCTTTGAAGATCTTTATCGGTCAAACCGCATAACAACAGACGTTGTTCCTTTTGTCATCGATATGTTACTTGTCCGAGATTCGATCGTCGGTATCTCTATACCTAGTTCAATCTCGTTACCGGCAAGTCTCTTTACTCGTTCCGTAATACATCATCTCGTGACTAACTCATTAGTCATTTGCTTGCAAGGCTTATTGTGATGTGTATTATCGAGAGGGCCCAAAGATACATCTCCGACACTCGGAGTGACAAATCCTAATCTTGATCTATGCCAACACCACGAATACTTTCGGAGACACCTGTAGAGCATCTTTATGATCACGCAGTTACGTTGTGATGTTTGATAGCACACGAGGTGTTTCTTACGGTATTCGGGAGTTGCATAATCTCATAGTCATAGGAACATGTATAAGTCATGAAGAAAGCAATAGCAGTAAAACTGAACGATCATAGTGCTAAACTAACGGATGGGTCTAGTCCATCACATCATTCTCCTAATAATGTGACCCCATTGATCAAATGACAACTCATGTCTATGGCTAGGAAACATAACCATCTTTGATCAATGAGCTAGTCTAGTAGAGGCATACTAGGGACACTCTGTTTTGTCTATGTATTCACACATGTACTAAGTTTCCGGTTAATACAATTCTAGCATGAATAATAAACATTTATCATGATATAAGGAAATATAAATAACAACTTTATTATTGCCTCTAGGGCATATTTCCTTCAGTTTGTTGTTATCCTTGCATCGGTTCCTCGTGTCTATTTGTTTACACGAAATGGTCATAAAGCAGATAAAGTTTTTGGTGTTTCTCTGATTAAATAGATACTTATGTACCTGGAAATGATTTTTGGAAAAAATAAATAGCAAACTATAAGGTAGCTGCAGTTCAAATTTGACCCACTTCCAGCTAAATCGGCGGAAATTTTTCTTTTTCATGAGAGGTGGATCGAAACTTTTGACACCCAACCATTTGGTCAATTGTGCATTATATATGTCCTACTATTTTGGAAAATTGATTTGGTCCAATTTTGCAACAAATATATGGTATGTCCTTCAAAAAAACTCATTTTGGGCATTCGAAAAATGGAAAATGATATTTTCGTCCAAATAAAATAAAAAATTCCTTAGGCAACATTGTTTGCCATTTCAAGATGCACCCTGATGCAAAGTATGATATATTTTGAACAAATTATGCCATTCCAAATTGCACCCTCATGCAGAAAATACAACAGAAACAAATAGAAAAACACAATTACATAAGCTTTGTTCTTATTGGTTGAAATGTTTGTGCCATGGATCGATGACATGGCATCCATCCATCCATCCATCCTATTTTTCTAAAGAAAAAAATGTAAAGAAAAAAAAAGAACCCCCACCCCGGGGCAGCCGAACCACCCAAACCCTATCCCCTCCCCAGATCCAATCTCGCGCACGCTCCCCCCTGATCCTCTCCCGCTCGCGCACGCTCCCCCCTCATCCTCTCCCGCTCGCGCACACTTCCCCCGCGGTGGCTCCTCCCCATTCCCGAGTTCCGACCGGCCACTGCGGCTCCGACCATGGCCGCCGCCGTCGCGTCGCCGCGCATCGCGCGGCAGCTCGTCGACGCCCTCACCGCGCACCTCTCCCTCTACCACGCCGCCAACCCTAGCAGCCCCTCCCCCGCCCCCTCCCCCCCACCCCATGCGCCGCGATCCTTTGTGGATAGAAGGAGGAAGTGGGAGAATAGGCGAGCGACGCTTTTAATGGAGTTCCTCATGCAGCCAATCAGGAGGTATGAATGCGATTTTTTCCCAACTATGTATGCGGTTTGAAGGGTGGAGCTCGGCGTCTAAGTTTTTTTGTTTTGTTTCCTCTGCCGCAGATCGATGCTGATTGAAGAGGTCGGAGAGAGTCTACTGCCGAAAGGGTCGCCGGCGGATGGCACCAGGTGAAGGGTCGTGGAGGTGCCGTTGCCGGAGGGCACTTGTGTGAGCGGTGATGGGAGGATCTGCGTGGCGTCTGGACCGGCGGCGATGACCGGAGATGGGAGAATCTGCAGCGCGGCTGAAGCGGCAGCAGTGAGAAGGGATAACTCGCCTCTGAGTTCTAAACTCTCCACGGGGAAGATGAATCCCCAAGCTCCTCGTTGGAATAAGAGGTGAGGGGAAATGAATGCGAAAATTGTTCTGTGATATAAAGAAATTCAGTAAACGTATTTTCAGTCTATGTGTGGCAGTGCAGTGTTGGTTGAATTTTCGGTGTGGCTGTAATCCATGGTCTGATATGAATTAGCGTGACTGCTGGTCTGCTGAATGTCTTAAGTGGTTAATATAATCTAATTAGGCTTCATGTGAGTTAGTATTTTGAAATTCAATCAGATGGGTAGTGAATCAATTTCTTCGACACAAATCATTTGTAAAATCACTGTCAGGTTGAGAATTAGTTTGCGTACTGGATGTCTTAAGCGGTTAATATAATTTATTAAGTAGGCTTCATGTGAGTTAGCATTCTGCCGCTGGTAACAATAATTTTGCTAAGTTTAACTTCAGCCTCAACTCATTATATAGGTTGCTTGAAAGGGCCACTTTATTTACTCATTCCATTCCTTTTTAGTGATCTTGGGACCTTTTCTTTTGCAGCTTATGATCTAATTTGTGTACTTCGTGATGGCTTTCAGGTTCGCTTGGTTGGTTTCTTCTCCGACAATGTTGCAAAAAAAAGAAAAAGCTCTCTGTATGCAATTGTATCAGAAGATGATGTTTCATAAAATTAGAAGAATCCGTAACGCTTCTACAAGCTTTGACTCTGTCTACCTAAAAGGTTTTTATCTATAGAGGTTTTACCGACATAATTCTTTTACTACCGCATGAAGAAATTTTCATTTGTCATTGTTATCCTTCACCCTATGTGCCAATACAATGGTGTTCCATGGCTAAGATGTTAGTCAGCTCAGTTTCTTCCCATAACTGAGTTCTACAAGAACCCGGCCTTCAGATTCATTTTGAGGCTCAAAGTTGAACACAATGACACAATGTTCCTAAAGTTCCTAAAGTTGAACTTTCATTTCTTGCTTGTGGTATTGTTAGGATGTTCTGCAAGTCTCAAATGAGAAAATGTCCATGCCGAATTTGTTTTGATGTTCCTTCCAAAGACGTTTGTCTGGCTTAATAACTCCCGTTTATGTCTAGTAAGAGTAGGATTTTCAGTTTTTCTCCTCAGGGCTCAGTGCTTGGAGTATGTCGACTTGTTTAGATGGTTTGTTGTAAGTCTTGAATAAATGCTTTAGGAAGAAAAGGTTGAAAGTGGGACACTGGGGCCAACCAACTAGTATGTTACTACTAAAAATATTATACTGTGTGTCTTTACAGTGTGCTAACATACAAATCACTTTCGTGCCGCATACGAAAAATTATTCACTTTGAGCCATAACGATTTGAATTGATTATTATTTACTGGATCACTTTGTCACTTTCTCAACTGACGAAATTATCACTGCAAGAATAATGAACTATGATGATGTAAAATGTAAATGATTTCCCTGGATTCAACTGATGATAAGCATCAAACTTGAATACCCTTTGTATGATACAATATACATTTGTATGCATTCCTGGAGTTAGAATCTGAAACACATACCACCTTTTTGTAGTGTACTAAAGATAACCATTTGTGCAAATTATCTGAAACATTGCATGATGGAATGAACATTTGAGCTCTTCAAGTGTTGATGCTTTTTGTTACCCTGAGTCTTTGGATCTAAACTTGTGATGTTTTCTTTTTCTTCCTTTTTTTCTGTTCAGCTGCAGCATTTTATAATCTTTGTATTATTGAAATGAAATGCTAAGGTGGCATCCTACTGGAAAGAACCTTGTCAATTATGTTAGCTTTGTCCATTGATACATCACTGTTTGGTCGACCATGTTTGCTTGCAGTCGCTTTTGCAGTTTGTGCCGAGTTATGTATTCTCAGTTCCTTCTGCAACTGTCTTTGTCTTTGTGCATTGCAGATTGGTGGTGCTCTGGAGATGGCAAGTTAACTGCTGGAAGTTTGGTACAACAGGCGGCGAGTAGACGCATCAGTTTTCCTTTACATTTTCGACACTTCGCATTTGTCGTTTTGGTTGCTCGCTGAATGCGATGTTTGTGATGGTTTGGGTCGGTTGCGGCCAAGGCCTCTTCCTTGGACGCCGCTCTCCTGTGGCATATTTTATCACATGCTACTAATGCATATTTTTTGTTTCAACACACAGCCGTGTGCCTCTTCCTTGGGCGCCGCTCTCCTGCTGCTACACCGACCCAAGTTGTTTTCAGGCGTGCGTTCATGGACCACGACACAGAGGCGATGCCGTCCAGGATGAGTTTTGACGGCAAAGAAGCTCAGCCTGTGCTGGTGCCTCTGGTGGCCGTTTATGGTCTGTGTTTGCAAATCCATGGTTGTTGAATCATGTCTGTATAATTGTATTGGAAATTGCTAGCCTTTTTGGCTAGTATTTTTTTTGTTTTGGTTCGCAAGTATGCCTACGGTTAAACCGTAGGCATAGTTTTAGCATGTCCGCGCATAGGCCGATGCCAGGAGCTGCCATGTGGCATGTCTATACCTACCGTTTAACCGTAGGCATATATCTCATATATGCCTACAGTTAAACCGTAGGCATACACATGCGGCTGGAGGGGTGCCAGATGCCGCCACGTGTTCAATATACGCCTACGGTTAAACCGTAGGCATGAATACGACATATGCCTACGGTTAAAACGTAGGCATACATTTGACACGTGTCGGCATCTGAGGTGTGCATGTGTGCTTACGGCACTTGACGGACGCGCCGTTAAATATTTTTGCCGACGGGTATATATGCCTACGGTAACCGTAGGCATAGACCATCTATGCCTACGGGTTTTCTATGCCTACGGCAGTTGGAGGTATCCCGACGCTATTTATGCCGACGGGGATATGCCTACGGTGACCGTAGGCATAGCCTATGCCGACGGGTTTTGGCCATTTGCCTACGGTTTAGTCCGTGATTCCTGTAGTGATAGAGCTAGAAAAGTAACCGAAATTAACCAATAAGGCCTTATATATAGCATTTTCCTTGTCGGGCTTGCAAAATTAATCAGTAACATGAATCATGCTAAACTGCAGAATGCACTCTCATTCGTGAGATTTATCCGGTAATTCCATGAAGTGCCAATGTATGCATGGAGAGTACATATAAACCTTTAAAGGAGAAACACCCCTAAAATTTTAAAACATAATGATATACAAGAGAATTAATACCAAATCCCTATAAATAGACGATGCCAAACATGACACTGCTGCTAATTTGGAGGGTTAAATTATTAGTGTAACCTATGTTGTTGAGAATTTCATCAAACACGTGGAAAACACATACAGTATGCCTGCAATACGATAGATCAGCACCAATCCCAGCATAACAAAGAACACAAATTGTAATCTTGACCTCTAGTTGTGGATTGGTGCAGCACTTGGAGGTTTCCTGCCATAGCATTAGGGCATGCTATTGGTGCGAAGAAGCACACTGGAAGCAGAGGGGCTTAACCTCATTATTTCACTAGCAGGTGGAGAACACGGCCACGTGAGGTGGCCATGGTGAAACAGGCAGTCAGCAGCATTGATCTGACCAAGCGTTTTGTCTGTTCTTCCTAATCACGGAACGATGTCACATGTTCTCTTCCTAATCCAGCATCGACGGCACCAGTTCATACTGAGCGAGCGATGTTTGCCGCACGTCATGTCGGCTCTTCGCTGAGACGGGCTTCGCCACACCTTCATGACCTCCTGCCGGCGCTGAACAGCTGCACCAGGAAAGCTGCCATGCCGAGGTGCCGCGCAATTTTTGCGATCGACTCCCCCGTCCACCCCTTCAGTCCTCCTCCCCAGACATCTTTCCCAATCACAGCCTCTAGTAGCCCACGGATCCGTCTAACCGCGAGCTACCGCCCCACGGCACGTCCGCTTCTACGGCCCGCCCACAATGCATGTCGTCGATGATAATGTAGGCGTCCGCCATGGCCAGAATACCACCAACGGCATTGACGCCAGGCCCCACGCCCTCAACCACACATGGAGGTAGCTTTTGCTGCTGCCTCAATCGACCTGATCCTCTTTATTAGGCCCCTGGATCGGCGGTAAATAGCAGCTGGAAATTACGTTGAGTCCGTGAAGGACACAAACATCATGATCGGCCGAGCAGTTGCCTTCCCAGCTTTGGAGAAAGGAGGAACGCGGTCTCTGGCACAACACCGAACAGCTGAGAAGATCGGGGGCAGGAGCGTAAAAAATGGTGATCTTGACGAGCTCTATCATCATCAGGTTTGTCAAGGACAGATCCAATACTAACTCAAGTACGCTGTACTTGGTCGCCGAGACCGGCCAGTAGTACTTGCCGCGGCACAGCGTGACCGTGAGACGGGACACAGAACTGATTAAGCCCAAACATTGCCTCACAAGGCCGCCACCAAGGAGCCGCCCAGATTGTACTCGTTCTTGGCCTCGGCGAGCGCAACAAAGACTATGCATCAGAAGATTCAGTAATCACACAAGATGAAGCAGTAGCAAAAGTCACGGTTTGCATCAGAAGTTCAGAACCCCCTCGTGAATTCATCATGGCTGATGTAGAGCAAGAATTAAAGGCCTTGGACCCTCAACTGAACCATGCACCTCTCAAAATTGCTTCCGCATCTCAACCAGCGCTACAATTTATTTACACCATCACGCCCCTGTTCTCGACGTTTGCACTGCACCACGGCCTGCACAGGCACCCCGTTCGCTCGTTACGGAACCGCAATCTACCGAGGAGCAAGTCAACTACCACATCCACATGGCCGGCCACGTAAGCTATACAAGTCAGAACACCGACGAGAAGTCCGACGACGATGACGACGACGAGCCCGACTCTGGAGGCGGCGGCGCCGGCGGCTGGTGGAGCTTCTTGAAGTAGTCCCTCACGTCGAAGCCCTCGCCGTCGGCTGCGTTGTCCTCCGCTGGCGATGGGATGTAGGGCGGGCGGGTCACATCTGCGAGCATGTCCCACGCCATCCCGGCGAAGAAGGGGTGCACCCGGATCTCGTCAGTGCCGCCGGCATACCCGAGCCGCCTCGCGGGATCCCGCTGCAGCAGCCACGAGATGAGGTCGGTCAGCTCCGGCATCCAGCGCTGGGTGTCGCCCGGGAACTCGACCTCCCTGTGCAGCACGTTCCGGAACGTCTCCTTGCGGTTCTTGCCCTTGAACGGCGTGCGGCCGAACGTCATCTTGTAGACGAGCACGCCCACGGGTCACTTCCCACCGCGCGCGGCGGTCGGCGTCGGGCTCGGTCGGACTCCGATGAGAACAACCACCATGAACGCACGTCTCGCGGCATCGCCTCCCATCGTGAGTTTATGTAGGCGTCAGGAAGGCTAATAGATGTCGGGTCGGTCTCGTATTTTTTTTGAGTTTCTTGCTGGGTTTTTTTTTTCTCGAGGAAAGGACGGGAGACGTGTCCTGCATGGAAGATATATAGGTTGCACCATGTATGGATATCAAATTGGTTGTATAGGACATCCCCAAATTATTAGTACCACCTCGTTTATAAAGAAATTTTATCTATACAAATCGCAAAAGCGTATTATGACATGAGAAGAAAGCGTATTGTGACGATGAACCCGACGGACTCGTTTCGTGCTTTATTATTATTAAAAAAATAAAAAAATTTAGGTAAAGATTATTATTATTATTATTATTATTTATTATATATTATTATTATTATTATTATTATTATTATTATTATTTAGGTAATAAAGATAAAGCTAGCCATTATGTCCTTCTCCTAAAAAAAAGGTGGAGTTTGATTTCCTAAATGCTAACCTCTATATTAAACCTGGCTTAATTCCAGAAGCTCATGCTTGCCTTAATCTGACTGAGAAGTTACTTCAAGAAACAGTGAAAGCTTTTATTGCCCCAACCTCTACATGGAAAAAGGCTTGGAAGAAGTTGACGCAAACAAACTAGAGTATCGCATGCATGCCCATGTGGTAGCGGTTGCGGTAGTCAGCGAGATGTGGATGGCTACCTGCTTTCCGCTAGCTACGTACGATGTGGATGACAGCAAAAGGCGTTGAAAGCAGGATGGATCGGTTGAGCAGTATAAAATACTCCCTCCTTTTCTAAATATAAGTCTGTTTAGAGATTTCACCGATCTCTAAACAGAATTATATTTAGAAACGAAGGGAGTACTTTTCTACATGTATATATTATTGAGCACACGGCAAAATACATACAGATGCATACATATCAGCTATCTCCTGCGTTGTGCATTGACCAAACCATTCGACATCGATCCCTCCCAGAGCAGGAGGAAGAAAGCGCGCGATCCATTTATCGCCGGCATATTTCTCTGGATCGATCCCTCTATCGCCCGGCATCTGCATGCATATATTTCTTGAGATCCCGCTATATGCATGGCGGCCGGCTTCTCTGGATGGATCGGTTGACGTGAGAACATCGTGGGAGGAAGCTAGATTTCTCTTGATGATGTGTGCAAGAATTAAAGACCACAAGGTACGCTAGCTTTCTCCTATGTATGGATGTTCCCTTGATGATTCCTCTCAATAATCGAGAAGGGTACGTTCTCATTCTCTGACTTGGTTCACAACTAAAAGTTACATGTTTATACTTTAATAGTTTATCTTTCCAAAATCATCGGATGCTAAAAAAATTCAACAGTATAGACCTATCTGTTTGCTCCGCTGTCCCTATAAACTAATTACGAAGGTGCTGGATATGAGAGTTAGCAAATATGCTCATAAACTGTTTAGTATTCAGCAGAATGCATTCATTAAAGGCAGGCAAATTGTGGATGGCATTTTGTCTTTGCATGAAGTTATACATTATACTCATGTCAAAAAGCGAATAGGTGTGATCCTGAAACTTGACTTCGAGAAAGCCTATGATAAAGTCAACTGGGACTTTTTGGTTGATTGTCATGAAAAACGAGGTTTTAGCCCTAAATGGTGTAGTTGGGTGAATCAAATTCTTAGAAATGGCACGGTGAGTGTTAAAATTAATGATGAAATTGGTCCTTATATCCAAAGCGCAAAAGGGGTGCGACAGGGAGATCCGCACTCCCCCTTCCTCTTCAATATGGTAGCTGAATGTCTAACTAAAATGATGCTTTCAGCTCAAAAAAATGGGTTAGTAACAGGTTTGGCTGCTAACCTTATTGAGGGAGGTGTTGGTGTTTTGCAATATGCTGATGATACGGTATTATGCTTTGAACATGATGTTGGTAAAGCTGTTAATGTCAAATTGTTGTTGTATCTGTTTGAAATCATGTCTGGGTTAAAGATCAATTTTGATAAAAGCGAGGTTATCATCATAGGAGGGGATAATGAGATCGATAAGACCTATGCTGACATGTTCACATGTCAGGTAGGGGCCCTCCCTATGAAATACTTGGGAGTTCCAGTTACATATTCTAACCTTAAAAACGTGGATTTGAATTTTCTAGATGGTAAGATGATCAGAAAATTAGATGCCTGGGCTGCTTATACAGCATCCTTTGGGGGCAGGCTTACTCTAGTTGGTTCCAGTTTAGATGGTGTGCCATCCTATCTTATGTCTATGTTCCTTTTCAATAAAACCTTCATTGAGAAGATGGATAAGCATCGCAGAAGATTTTTTTGGAGAAAAAAAAACAAGAGTCATGGGTACCATATGGTTAAGTGGTCAAGAGTGTGCCGATCTAAAAAGATTGGGGGTCTAGGGATTAAAGATCTTCATAAGCAGAATATCAGTCTACTAGTGAATTGGTGGTGGAAACTTGAAACAAGTGATGGCTTGTGGCAACGTATTGTTAAGGCCAAATACTTTAGGAATAAAACTGTGGCTAATATTCAGAGCAGATTCTCTGACTCTCCATGTTGGAAAGCTATCATGAAAGTTAAGGAAACTTATATGGCTGGGAGAAAGATCAATATCAATAGTGGTGATCTGGTTAGAGTATGGCATGACCCTTGGGTTGGCAACATGACCTTATGTGATCGATTCCCTGAGCTATACAACATATGCCATGACCAAGGATGTACTATTGAGTCCTGGGTCGCGAACAATTATGATCTGAGCTTCAGGCGAAGATTGTTCGGTGTGTTGAACGAACAGTGGGCATGGATGGTAGCTGAAGGGAAAAAATTGCATTTAAATGGTAATGCAGATGTGATTTCCTGGTCATTAAATAGTAAGGGGAAATTTACCACTAAATCGGTCTATGAGTGGCTGGAAAGAAACATGTCGGGCCCTAACTTCAAATGGGTTTGGAAAGCTAATATTCCTTTGAAAATCAAAATCTTTATGTGGCAGCTGTTTCAAAATGCGATTCTTACAAGAGATAACATGCGCAAGAGAAAGTGGCCTGGCAATCCTGCTTGCTCCTTTCGCCACGATATGGAAACTGCAAATCATTTATTTTTCGAGTGTCCACTTGCTCGTGCAGTGTGGGGAGTGTTGGGGGTGTCAGTTGGGTGCTCTCGTTGCCCGCAATCTCTTTGGCAAAGTTGGATCTGGTTGTATAAGTTCCTTCCAGGAGGGAAAAAGTTTTATATGATGATTATTGCGGCTATTTGTTGGGGGATTTGGAATCTCCGCAACAAAGTTACTTTTGAAAAACATGTTACCCGCTCTCCTTTGGAGGCTGTTTTCATCGCTTGTTCTTTTATGATGTATTGGGCAGGTTTGCTCAAGGAGGATGATAGGATGAAGCTTCAGGAAGGGGTGAAAAGACTCGCTCGTGCTGCGGCTATCTTGGCTGATAGACCGGTTCATCGTGGCAGGCTCATCTCCGAGTGAAAAGATCAAAAAAGGGATGAGTTCCTTTGGTCTCGTCAGTTGGCTGAAGTCGTATACCACTGGGGTTTGATGCCCGCTGGTTTGGTTTGTACGCAAGAGTTTATATGCGTTCGTGCAGTATGCTAGATGGGATTCTATTTCATTAGACTTGGTAGGTTTTCTATGTTGGGTAGTTTGATGTTGTAGTGTTATCAGGTTTTCTCCCCATAGTTGATGATCCGCTCCAGGGTTATCATACAATGGGTTTCCTGATAATGCCCCAACTCGCTCTCCCCCTTTCAGTCTCATTTTGCTAGTGTGCCATGGGTCTCTGATTAGAACAAAAAGACTGTTGTATTTCCGTTGATTTCACTGTGAGTATTTAGGAACGGAGGGAGTATATGGTTTGAAAGTACTATTGCTGCACCTTTTGTTTGATGTAATTATCTACGGTATTCAATATATACAACATGAATAATCAGTCTGTGCATAACTTCTCTCTCTCACATGTACACGCGCGCGCGCGCACGGATCTATTAATGACCCCGACTGTTGAATTACAACTGCCTCTTATTTTGATTTCAGTCCTCATAATTGGCTTTTGCCAGCTGCCCGAGAATTCCTACGCGCTAAAGGTCTTGGAACTGAATATGGCCGAACTAATCAGACATTCCTACAGTTTAGCGAAAGTTTTCCGGAAAGGTATGATATTTCGAAAATCATTCCCTTGTTACTGAAAAGGATTATCCAAAACATAATGTACCCTAGATCTATGTCTTTTGTTTTGCATCCAGGATGCAGTGGCTCAAAGACTCGGCGGAGTACGATGATCTTGTGCGGCGCGTGAAGGTATTCCGGAGGGGGAGAATGTATGTTGTAAGTCCAACAGCCCGTGGCAGGCTTTTGTTTGTGACCTTCATGGCTCTCCTGTCGGAAAATCATTCAAACAACGTCAGCTTTGACGGTGATTTCAATATTGAAGACATCATGATCATTAAGCATAAGAAATCTCCTAACGAGATCATGAAAATACTGAAAGATGCAGTGAAAGCTAATGATACTAATCAGGCTATGGTCATAGACCTGCACAGAGCTGTTGAGATATTCATACCGCTCTACAAGGACTCCAATGGTGGTTTGCCTCTTTACTTTGAGCGGTTCAAAGAAGATATGCAGGGGGCAGATAAAAACTTAGTTGCGAACAAATGGTTCAGGAAGTACTTGCGATATCATATTGCGATCATGCCCTCATCTGGTCGTAGAATCTTTGAGCTCTCTCTGCACTCTGCGTGTGTAAATTGTAGAGCAACTCTTTGGGGGCTAGAGATGGTAGACATATGTCCTGCTGATTGGAAATCAGTTGTGAATCCGGAACCAGGGAAGATAAAGGGTGTTTGCATCAGTGCTCTAAATGGTGTTTATCTACGCAATGTTCCAAATGCTCGGGCAAAGATGCATCCATATGATGACACGCTAATTGAGTTTCTCAGGTTTTCGCGTAATTTCCTTGAACATGGTGGACAACATGAAGATATAGTCAAGGACATCGAGGAGTTGGAGCTGTGCCTTGCCATGAACTTCAGCGATTTTCTTCCAAACTTAGTGAAATCACTGTTGCAGCAAGGAAAAATGGGACAGTGAGTACATACTCGTTAATTTTCAGCATATTTTTGGTATTGTGCTTCTTTTACATGTTTGGTCTTTAAATAAGCTCCTTCATTCTGAGTCCACATTATGCAAATGAAAGTCCGCACTGAGTAGTTAGTGCTCCCTCTCGGTCCCGAATTACTTGTCGTAGAAATGTAAAAGTAATTCAGGACGAAGGGAGTATTATGCAAGTACTCGTCGTGATGGATAATATGTGTATGTGTACTCGGCTTATAAGTATTTGTGATGTTCTCATTTTCTAATAGAAAATCATTTTCCTTTTTATGTACAGTTTTGGACAGGCATGGCCATCTTTTAAATTGACCCGTTGGGCCAAAAGCTAGTCATCACTCCTATCAGGCTAGGATAAGGTATGTTGTTACAGTACGAGCGAATTTTTGGAGGCCAAGCTCCAGTGAGCTCTGTATTTTTAAAATATCACAAAACGTATTTTAAAATTTCAAAAAAATCTTAAAAATCCATTGAAAGATAGATGTATTCCGCAAGAACGTGTTAAATTTTGTCTAAAAATGTTGTGATTTGTAGGTTGTACAAAAAAAAGTAATTCCGGCCCAACAACAAAAACAAAAGGCCCGTTTAAAAATGTGTATTTGTCATTTTTCTGTACGCGACATGTAAAAGTATAATGCTGTGAAATTTTGCACATACGTAGTATACATGTGCATGTGTGTTCACAAATAAATTTGAATTTTTTTGTGGTCTGAGACATTAAAAATTAAAACAAGCTCGCTGGAGCTCGGCCTTCATTCGCATTTTTCAGTCATAGTACTCCCTCCTTTCGGATAAGACGGCCGTTTAGCCAACCTGGCAGGGACTATTTGGTTCGTCAAAAGAATTCTCCTCGACATACAAAGTGTGCACCTAATGATGCACAAAACGATATATTTGTATGTCGTTTCCTCATCCTGCCTTGTTTCGACATAAACACTTCTGTGTAGGGAGATTTGCCGAGTTTTGACCTTTGATCTACTTTCTTTCCTTTTTTGATTAAAGGGATGTCTTGATTTCATTAAGGGAATACATGATAAGTACTGCAAAACTACCCTATAAAATAACCAGTTATAAAAACTTATGAAATCACCAAGGAATCCCTAGGGGGTGCAAAACTACGTGTATAGTCTCGAGGTGTCTCCATGGAGCGGCTATCACTATGCTGAGTCCTGTTAGATACTTCCGTGTCTAGACAAATCTAAGACAAGAATTTTAGGACAGAGGGAGTACATTTGAATTGCGTTGTTTTAGGACATAGATTATGCCTCACAAAGACATACTCTTTTGTGCTTTGTGATTTTCCAGGCCTTATTTTGTTTGATGTGCGAAGTTGCAACTCGTGAACTCAAATTGCGGCAACGGACCATATATTTGTTGAACCAACATATGAGGAAGAACAAAGAGGAGCTTACTGATCGATTAGGTCTGGTTGTAAGCATTGCTGGCACTTTTCAGGGAACAAGGAAATGACGCAAGACTATATACGGCCACGTGTGTACCTCATTTCTATTTCGCACATTTCACCACTACTCCAGTTTGTTGTATCTTAGCTGTACACTAAGTGTAAACACCCACTCATGTTTCTTTGTTCTGTGGCTTGTAATATATTTATTATGTGTGAAATCTCCAGTGAGGATATTATTAATTGTGTTGAATAGTTTGGTGGAAGATGTTTCCTGCTTCTGATGTATGCTGTTTTATCAATTGCAATTGTTAGAAAATAACGAGAAATAAATGAGACAGAGAGACACATATTTTACATGGAAACCCTTGCGGGAGAAAATCACGGACGCACGAAGACGCAATCACTATGAGGAGGAGTATTACAAGCACGAGACGACGGACGCACGAAGACGCAATCACTATGAGGAGGAGTATTACAAGCACTCCTTTCATTCCAACGTGCATTACACCAAAATGTCTAGCACCTTATAATGAAAGAGAAGCGACCCCCATGACAACAATCGGGATTTTTAGACCATCTGTGATGGTCGCTCTTCTCTTCCTTCCTGTGCATTACCAAAAGTTCTATCACAAGAAAGAAGAGGAAGACCGACCCCCACGATAACAATCGGGATTCTTCTTCTCTCATATATGGTGGATACTCCTCTCTGATACTGCGACTGTCGGTTATGGTCGCTCCTCCTTTCATTCGAAAGTGCATTACACCAATTTATGTAGCACCTTCGAGAAAAGGAGAATCAACACGCATGACAACAGTCGGGATTCTTCCTCTCTCATATATGGTGTGCACTCCCTCATTGAAAGTCACACAAGGTGCTACAACAGAGTGAAAGTCAACATGTTAGATATATATGGAGCAACGGCACAAAAATGGCCTATGTTATACCTGAATCTCGATTAATTTCCGTTTCGGCAAATCTCCGGGACTCAATATTTCCTACTTTATAGCTCATAAGACATATCGAGTGCATGAAATTTGCCGGAATGGAAATGAATCAACATTCCGGCAAAATATATGCCACTCGGAGGTGTGCATCCATGCATCCATTTTGTTTGCTTTTTCCAACATGAAACAAAAGTGCAACAATAATAATACATCTATGCACCCATCCATCTAACCATCCATCTACATATATATCAAAATAAAACTAAACCAAAAACTAAGCAGAGAGGAGAGGGAGGTGCTCACGGTGGCGGCACGGGGCGAGCGGGAGAGGGAGATGCGACACGAGAAATCCTACATAATCTATCGAGTGAAAATTTTAGATCATCAATATAATTGGCAACAGCATTTTTATATTCTATTCCTATTTTTTTTACTTAAAATTTTCTATTGTATTACCATTCATAAAAAATGTATGAACAAGACCATTCACTATTAACAATTTTCTGTACAACATTTCAATATTTTATTTGGTACCTAATATACATAAAGGTATTTTTGGGTCAAAAGACATACATATACTAAACATAATTTTCTACTCTAGTCTACACTTACTATTCTATTCTATTCAAAAGATCTACATTTACTAAAAAAATATTACTAGTTTATTTACTAAAAAAAATCTACTACTGGCTTTTTTAACCAACAATACCCTAGTTCTAACCCTAGCATCTATCTATCCAAGCATTAAAAAAATAATAGTTCTGACCCTAGCTATCTATGTAGCAATGCAGGAGTGAGGGGGGGAGGGAGGAATGGAGGGAGAGGGTGGAAGCACTAGTAGATAAAGGGACATCTGACCCGGTTCATTAGGGTATTTAGCCTCGGTTCTTGAACCGGGATTAAAGTGTCGGTACTAATGCCCTGGCCCTTTAGTCCCGGTTCAATCCAGAACCGGGGCAGGTAGGTCTCCACGTGGCCTGTGCGCGGAGCCCAGGCAGGAGGGCCTTTTGTCCCGGTTGGTGGCACCAACCGGGACCAAAAGGCATCCACGCGTCAGCATTTCTCTGGCTGTGGTTTTTGTTTTTTTTGAAAGGGGAGGGGGGTTGGAGGTTTTGGGGGGTTAATTTAGGTGTTTCATATTGTGTTAGCTAGCTAATTAATAGAGGGAAGTGTCCTCTCTTATGTCCGTGCTTGGTCGACGCTACGTACTACACATACGTATAAAGAGGACTAGACACCCTAGCTAGCTAGCTAGCTAGTAAGCAAACGAAGGAAACAGAAGATCGTAATTAACATATATATGCATACAGAGAGAAGTAATATCGACCACCTCTCCTTCTCCGAGAGATTGGTCGAACAACAAGTTCTCGTATATCTATCCGACCCTACCGGGTAAATATATACAATAATTTATTTCTTACAAATATAATCTCCTATACGATGGACGCATGGTCCACATAGTATTCTCCGTCTGGCGCGATCACGTGTTCAAGGAAGAATGCCGCCAATTCCTCTTGAATTGCTCGCAGACGATCTGGTGGTAGGAGTTCATCCCGCATCCGAAACATCTAATTTGAAGAAGGGGGTCAATACATGAAATGATGCTATAAAATTGTGAATATTATTAATTAATTGCTTACGCACTTCAAATGATGGTAATGAAATAAAATTGTGAATATTATTAATTGCTTACGCACTTTAAATTGTGCTTCAGAGTAGCCCCGCTCACAGGTCGTGTGGCGGATGGACTCGCAAATGTAGTATCCACAGAAATCATTCCCGGGTTCCTGCCACAACCACTTTACAAGAAATAGAGGTCAATCAAACTGATAAGCAAGAATGCCAAATGGTATTGATGATACTAGCGCTTGAATCAAGATATAGGAGATGCGCGGAACATGCTACTATATAGTACTTACTTTCAGGTGTCTAAATTCTAGCTTCTTAGGAAGTCCCGGAGCTTTTTTGGTGAATTTTCTCCAAACCCTGCTAGACAAAGAAAACAATTACTTAATATCAGAAATGAACAAAGTTGCTGATATGCATGGTGGATAATATTGATCGATTTAACTTACCTGTCGAGCATTTGAGTCATGTCCGCATACTCCTCGAGATCTTTACGTTTAGAGTCCAAGACAGTTACTACTCCCTTCTCAAGCTTAATCTCTAAGAGAATATAGTGGAAGCTGCGCACGCATGCATGAACTCATCAATTACATTACTATAACCTTGACTGATATATAAGGGAAACCAAATATGCACAAGACAGTAACACTCACTTGAAGTTGTAAGGAAAGAGTATTATATCTTTGTTTTCATTTACCACCAACGATCGTAGCAAGTTGGTCTCGGTATCTGAGGCACGTCATTTAACCTCGGTTGCATCTATGAGGTATGTGTTAATGAACTCAATATCACCGACTTGTCTTTTCTTCAATTCGACGATCTTCAATCTGCATAATATAGTGAGGATAATTATAAATACATGCAATGAAAGAGCTGAGCTATATAGAGAGACTTAATGACAGAAGTAGTACTACTTACAGACAGTAGCAGGTGACCGTTGCTTTATCGAGGGCCAATTGATTGAAAAACTGATAGAACTCCTCAAATGGAATAGGCAACAGTTCAATTCCAACGAGGTCATGCTCCGGTTTAACTCTCACATTCAAACTATCCTTCCCCCCGGACTCTCTGCAGATTTTCAAGTACCAGTCATGCAATCTTCGCATATTCGTTGATAGAGATATTTCATTTTTGACGAGAGGCTTCCCGTACTCGTATCTTTGTATCTGCACCTCCAAGAAATCATAATGTACATCGTCGGACAGGTAATCTCCAAGATTGCTATAACCGGGCACCATCCTCGGATCATTAGCGACCATGTCACTAGACACCTTGAGCGGGGGGCACGATTGGTCCGCTTGTTCGCCGAGCTGGGCAATTTGTTTCCCAGCTCTTCCTTCTGCTAACATTTTCAATAATGCGGTCATAGTTGTCCTTCGGCTTACTTTTCGCTGGTTTCTTCAGGGCAGCAAGAGTGCACTTTGCTTTCACCGGATCTATCTTCTCCTCCGGAGGTGGATGTCTCTATGCTTTCAACCCTTCAAGCTAGTCCTTCACTTCGCCTTCAGCGATCTTCGTGTTTTCCTCGTCGGACCTCTCGTATGGTAACTTCTCTACATGCTTGAGAGAAGGACCGAATCTGCATTGTCTCCCGCCTCTGGCTGTACTGCTAGACGTCGGCATACCAGATGAAGCGGCTGTCTTCTTTCCTTGCTTACGCGCCGGAGCAGGAGCAGCCGGAGCGGCGGCAGGTTTCTTCCGCCCTTGCTGACTAGGCGGAGAAGGAGGAGCAGGCTGGCTGCTCGGGTGCGCCGGCACAGGCGGAGAAGGAGGAGGCTGGCTGCTCGGGCGCGCCGGTGCAGGCGGAGAAGGAGGCAGAGTGCCGCCACGCGCCGGAGAAGGAGCCGGAGTGCCCTGATCGTCACTCGCCGGAGGAGGAGGCGGTGGAGGAGGCGGAGTGCCCTGACTCGCCGGAGGAGGAGGCGGTGGAGGAGGCGGAGTGCCCTGACTCGCCGGAGGAGGAGGAGGAGGCGGAGGCGTCCAGTTGAGAATGTTGATGAGGTCCTTCCGCCATAGGCATGGAGTCTTCAGTGAAGAACCCAGCCGAGTCTCCCCTTCACCGATAGGGTGGTCAAGCTGGAGCTCCTCAAATCCCTTCGTAATTTCATCCACCATCACCCTAGCATAACCTTCTGGAATCGGCCGGCAGTGAAAAGTTGCGTCGGGTCCAGTAGGATAAACAGAGCCAGCAGCCGCCTTGACCTTCATATTTATCCACTGCGTCATAAGGTGGCAATTTTGTACCTCCGTGATAGCATCCATGGGATAGCTGGCAGTAGCCGTCAAGACATGCTCCGGCTGAAGCAGCTCGGTGGAAGCCACGCTGCTTCTCCGCTGAGATGGCGGGGTAGCTTCGGGGGAAGCTTCGGCAATTCTTTTGTCCCAGTTTGCTTCTCGTTCCTCTATCGCTTGTATTCTGGCGCGCAGCGCCTGCAGTTCGATCTGCTGCATTTTCTTCCTCCTCTCGTGGCATTTGTAACCGCCTGCGTCCGGAAACCCAGCACTCCACGGAAGGGAGCCTGGCGTGCCTCGTGTCCGTCCAGGGTGCTCAGGATCCCCGAGGGCCATTGTCAGCTCGTCGTTCTCTCTGTCGGGGAAGAACGTCCCTTGCTGCGCTGCTTTAATATAGTGCCGAAGCTTCCTGAGTGGTAATTCCAATTGCTTGTCCGTCCAAATGCACCTCCCTAATACAGGGTCCAAGGTTCCGCCAGCCCCGAAGAACCAAGTCCGGCAACGGTCTGGCCAGTTCATTGTCTCTGGTTCGATCCCTTTCTGAAGCTGATCATTCTCAGCCTTGGCCCACTTAGGCCGGGCTCTGAGGTAGCCACCTGACCCCGTGCGATGGTGATGCTTCTTCTTCGCAGCATTTATCTGGTTTGTCGCCGACATGTTCTTACTCTTCTTCGCAGCATTAGGGCATGCATGTATCTTCTGCACCTCCAATCCTAGAGGGCATACGGCCTTCTATGCTGCGTATGTACTGTCGGGCAATTCGTTATCCTTCGGAAGCTTCTTCTTCAATATTTTCAGTAGCTTCTCAAATCCTTTGTCAGCCACAGCATTCTCTGCCTTCCACTGCAGCAATTCCAGTACGGTACCGAGCTTTGTGTTGCCATCTTCGCAATTGGTGTACAACCCTTTTTTGTGATTCTCTAACATGCGATCGAACTTCAGCTTCTGCTTTTGACTTTCGCATTGTGTCCTTGCATCGACAATGACCCGGCGGAGATCATCATTTGGTTCCTCTTGATCTTCAGCAGCTTCACCCGTTGCAGCATCATTGGGCACATCGTCTGGTTCCTCTTGATCTTCACCAGCTCCCCCCATTGCAGCATCACCGTATTCAGGGGGCACATAGTTGTCCTCGTACTCTTCTTCTTCGCCGTCTTCCATCATAACCCCTATTTCTCCGTACCTCGTCCAAACATTATAGTGTGGCATGAAACCCTTGTAAAGCAGGTGGGAGTGAAGGATTTTCCGGTTAGAGTAAGACATCGTATTCACACATTTAGTGCATGGACAACACATAAAATCATTCTGCTTGTTTTCCTCAGCCGCATTTAGAAACTCATGCACGTCCTTAATGTACTCGGAGGTGTGTCTGTCACCGTACATCCATTGCCGGTTCATCTGCGTGCATTATATATAATTAAGTGTGTCAAAAACCATTACATAACATCATAAATAAATAATTAAGTGACCAAATTAATAGAAGTTCATCATCACATTAAAACCAAAGTACATACATATATAGTTCTCATCTAACAACATATAGCTCTCCATACACATCGAAACTATGTAAAACATTTCAATGCGAAAACAAATACGATCATAATCGCAACCAAGGTAACAATTGATCCATAGGCATAATGATACCAAGCCTCGGTATGAATGGTATATTTTCTAATCTTTCTAATCTTCAACCGCATTGCATCCATCTTGATCTTGTGATCATCGACAACATCCGCAACATGCAACTCCAATATCATCTTCTCGTCCTCAATTTTTTTTATTTTTTCCTTCAAGAATTTGTTTTCTTCTTCAACTAAATTTAACCTCTCGACAATAGGGTCCATCTTGATCATGTGATCATCGACGACTTCCGCAACATGCAACTCCAATTCCATCTTCTTCTCCTCCATTTTTTCCAATTTTTTCTTTAAGGAAATGTTTTCCTCTTCAACTAAATTTAACCTCTCCACAAGAGGGTCGGTTGGAATTTCCGGTTCAACTACCTCCTAGACATAATAAACCATCTATGCATGTCAGGTTGGCCGGCATAACTATCATAAACACTAAAATAAATAGTTATAAATTAAACATAATATACCACATCCGAATCGTAGACAGGACGAGGGCCCACGTGGGCGGATATCAAAACCATCGCACTATATAATAACAAGCAATAATAAACGTAAGAAAATTAGACAAATATCTATCTAAAGCAATAATAACAAGCAATAATAAAAGTAAGAAAAGCATGAACATAACAAGAGGCTCACCACGGTGGTGCCGGTGACGAGATCGGCGGGGGCGATCGACGGCGGCGAAGACGGGGACGGGACGTGACGGACCGCTAAACCTAGACAAATCTCGGAGAAAATAGAGCTTCGAGAGGAGAAAAGCTTAATAACTGTGGCTCGGGCATTCCATCGAACACGTTGTGTGCATAGGAGGTGAGCTAGAGCACCACTAACCCCTCTCCCCCTCGGCCAGAAAAAAACAGAGCAGTGTGCTCTGCTCTTGCGCGAGGGGGTATATATAGGCACCTCATTGGTCCCGGTTGGTGCTACAAACCGGGGCTAAAGGGGTGCCTTTGGTCCCGGTTCATGTCACCAACCGGGACCAATGGTGGTGGGCCAAGAGCAAGACCCATTGGTCCCGATTCGTCGCTCCAACCGGGACCAAAAGGTCCAGACGAACCGGGACCAATGGCCCCGTGGCCCGGCCGGCCCCCTGGGCTCACGAACCGGGTCCAGTGCCCCCATTGGACCCGGTTCTTGATTGAACCGGGGCTAATGGGCTGGACAGGCCTGGACCAAAGCCCTGTTTTCTACTAGTGAAGGGAGGGAGGGGGGTGGAGGGAGAGAGGTGGGAGGGAGGGAGGAGGAAGGGATGAAGGGAGAGGGTGGCCTGGAGGGAGGGAGCGAGGGCTGGAGGGAGAGGGGTGTGGGAGGGAGGGACATATATACCGGGGCAACGACGGCGGCGGTGGTTGGGAACGTTGGAGGAGCAGGGCAATGCGGGGGCGGCACGGGGGAAATGTAGAGGAGAGTTGAGAGGGAGACTAATGAGGTCGTGCGCTTAGAAGATAATGCGGTCTTAGCAGCAGCGCGAGTGGCAGCAACCAATGCTGCTGCTAAGTGGGGCCGTGGAGTTCAGTCGGGCTGGCCACAGTAGCAGTGCATGTGGATGACCCGGCTCTATTGGTAATGGGCTTACCTGTAGCACGGTCAGCTGACCCACGCTACTAATTCAACCAGCCTAGGGGTAACGGCGGCACCCGCTTAGCAGTAGTGCATGGTACGTTGCCCGCACTACTGCTAAATTCCACCTGCAATGTTTGTTGGCCGTGCGCGCTACTACTAATTACCAGTAGCGGTGGCCAATTACCCCGTGCTACTGTTAAGGTTCTACATATAAGGTATTTCCTAGTAGTGATGTACTCCACCAAGAGAACTTCCCTACGAAGGAACGGTCGCGTGCGTGCAGAAGAAAGGAAGGTGGGGCGTGGCCGTGTGGGGGCTCGATGTGGTTTTTCGCTCCCATTTGTTTCGTTTCTTGTTTATCCCCGGCACACTAAAATCTATTGACCTTGTTTTAGCAAATAGTAAAATCTATTGACGTGAACATGCCGAGCAGGCGCTCCTTCCCCATATCTTATTGTGTTTGATGAGGCTGCAAATCAATGCGCATGATTCAGGCTGGTGCTCATTTATATATGTGGTCCTTCAAGTTGCTTAGCTCTAACTAAAACCTTTTTTTTGTGGGTAAACTCTAATTAAAACTTAAACACGGGAAAAAAGTAACTTCACATTCATTTATTGGAGATCATCTCTCTCAAGTCGCACATTCACCTGATAAATAGTCTAGCCATATGTGGGAGTGGAGTGCTGGAACGAAGTGAGTCTAGCTAGGTGGGTGAAAGAGGATGCTGGAGAGCATAAAAAAATTAGGTGCTCCGTGGTAAGTTTAGATGTGTAACACCCCCTTGTATTAAACACTGTATCATAATGTTAATCATGCCTTGTCATGCTCATTAGCAAAGCTAATCACAGTGGTTAATCAAAGCAACTCAATTGTGCCCCTGAAAATTCAAATTCAAATTCAAATGCAAAATGAAGTTGCTCCAAAAATTATGGAAAAATGTTCATTAATTAGCAAATATTCCATAACTAATGATGTTGTTGAAAACAACATCACCAGCAACTCCAAATATGGGCTAGGGCATCAAACAGTGTCAAAACAGCACTTTAAAATGCCTATTCATTTTTGAATATTTCAAAAATGTTCCAAATTTGTCCCAACCAATTTTTGGTGATGAGGAATATTGCAACATCATTTTTGGGCCAAGTAACACATTTTACAAAAGTGTTTTGGTGGCCCATCTCTTTGCTTTCCTCTCTGTTTTTGAAATAAAAGGAAAAGGGTGAGGAGACTGCTTACCTGGCGCCCCCCTCCTGGGCCGAGCCGGCCCAGCCCGCGCGCCTGTCCCTTCCCCCACCTGCTCCCGCCGCCGTGTCGAACGCCCCGTGGGCGCGCGCGCGCTGCGCCGGCCGCAGCTCGACACGCCGCCGCCCACCGACGTTACAGGGCGCGAGGAGAGGATAAGGGCGACGCCGAGCCGTCCCCCCTGGTCGCCTCCTCCATTCTCCCCTCTCTCCCTCGCTCGGCTCCCTCTTCTTCCCCATCTCCCGAGCGCAACCACCGCCGTCCGCCGTCGTTCTCGCGGCCACCGAGCTCGCTCCGCCCCGTCGAGCTGTCCATCGTCTTCGCCGTGGTCGGCCACGTCGCCTGGAGCCCTGAGGAGGAGCCGGGGGGCACTGCAAGCACCGAACGGAGCCGCCCCCTTCTCCTCTGACTCCGGCGTGATTCCGGCGACCTCGACCCTCTGCTGCTCCTAAGCTCGCACGGGCTTTTCCTAGCCGCTCGGTGAGCTCCACTCCGTCCTCTCCTCTCTCCTCCCTTGCCTCGTGCGCTCGCTAGCCGTAGTTTCGCCTGAGCCCGAACCCGCGGCCGCCGACGACGCTCGCTACCGTGGCCAACGTCGCCGTCGTGCGCAACCGAGGACAGTTTCGAGCTCCCGGAGCTCGTGCGAGTCCAGCAAGGCCTCTAGCACCTCTCCCCGTGCCTCCTAGCGTCGTTTCCGTCGGAGCCCGAACTCCGGCGTCCGCCTCCGAGCTCGCCGTCGTCGCCACGGTGCAGCTCCGGCCACGCGACCACCACCGTTAGATGCGGCGCTCTCTCCCCGTTCGAACGCAAGTAGCCGCACACCAAATGGTGCCCTACAGCCTTTTTCCGGCGCGCTCCGGCGAGAAACCGCCGCTGGAGAGGTCACCGGCGCGTTTCCGGCGCCGCTGGCCGGCGTGGCTGACCTGGGGCCACCCCCAGGGTCGCTGCCCGTGGGCCCCGGGGCCCCGTTGACTGGGTTGACCAGTCAACGTGCTGACTGGGCAGCCCCAGCCACTGACACGCGGGCCCCACCGCATATTTAGCTAAATAAAACGTTTTTATAATTAAAACTTAATTAGTTAAACTATCAGTCACTGACATGTGGGGCCCAGCAGCTAATTAATCTTTGTTTAGTTAATTTAAACCCTGTTAGGATCACTGTCTATGACAGGTGGGACCCACTGGTCAGGTTTGACCTGACCAGTGCGGCTGTTGACTGCTGACGCAGTGATGACATCATGCTGACGTCACAATCCACTTTTGATAATTAAAATAATTCCAGAAAATCATTTAAACTTTAGAAAATCATATCTTTTAATCCGTAACTCCGATGAAAATAATTTATATATGAAAGTTGCTCAGAATTTCGATACGAATCTAGATACGCCCTCCGTATTCCCGTCAGATGCCCCTAGCTAGATGAACATGGAACTTTCGGCCTGTTTTCGATAAATGAATAGTGCTCAACTTTAATAAAATAAATCCAAACAAATTCTTAAAAATAACTAATATGACCTAGACATGTTTTTAGGCAACCCTGCACTGCACGTTAGCTTAGCACGCTCTGTGTTGCATATGCTTGTGTATTTATCTGATTCTTCCCCCCTCTTCTCTCTCGGTAGAGCCCGGCGCTGACGCAGATCCCGAGACCGACGCTGTCCCGGTGATTGGTTCCCCCTCCGACGACCTTGCTTTTGCCACCGAGCAACCAGGCAAGCAACCCCCCCTTTGAGCATTTCCGATATCGCCTATATCTATTCTCTCTTATTCTTGCATTAGAATTGCTGCTACTGCTACTGCTCCTAATACTGTTGCATAGCCTGTTTTTGCTAAACTGTTGATACCTGTTTTTATTCATAAACTGCTTAGTATAGGTTGGGTAGCACTGCTAAGGTCCCACACTCTCGTAGTTGCCTCGCATAGTACCCTTGACTCGATCAAGCGATCGAGCCCCCTTCCCCTGACCTTCTTCACATCACCGCACAACCCCCCCTAATATGCTCGACTCCGCAGAGTTAACATCGGGTGACGAGGGTGATACCTCCGAACTCACTTTCGATGTTGTCCCTGTAGTATAGCTAGCTCGTTGTGGGTTACCGAGGGTGATTCCTCTTCCCACTTCCGACTTAGCTTCTGTCGTGCATCCGCTATGGTGATTACCGCCGAGGGTGATTCCTCCGGTATCACCTTAACGGGACTTGTCGATTAGGAGTCCAACGAGGGTGATTCCTCGGATTCCTCATCGGCATGAAAACCACACGGATGCCCTGTTTTACCCTACCGTGTTTAAAGACGTATCGATCCCCGAGGCCGGACGTCGCCAGGAACAAAGGCGTGCGGCCAGAGGTATCGTGCGTCTGATGACACTTGAAGTTACTACTACACATGTTGGATGGAGGCGGGTTGACCCAGAGGGGTACCCGCGAGTGCCTTTGAGGCGTGAGCTGTGGAGTCGGGTGACCAGTGAGGGTACCCGCGAGATAACTACGAGGCGTGGCCGGTCTTTCCCAGTCCTTGTCACAAGTCCTCGAGACGGGACGACGGGGCCAACAGTATCGTAGGCTCTGCTCGTTACCGCGCGCTCCCAATACACTAAGCGATTTGGATATTTGATCCGAGGGGCCTCCGGGTCCGATAGCACTAACCACCACGTGGGTGTGAGTGGGTGCTCTGCGTCGTATACATCAGCCGGAGTCGTCACGACGTCAGCGATTGAGCGGACCGTTCGGATTGGACTTAGGATGCAACTGCGCTTGTATAAGGGGTTGCTAGGTCTGCTACCGAACG
>LR738711.1:897319403-897357486 GCA_902687465.1 Secale cereale | reverse complement strand
CTCTGGCTTTCTGCAGACTAGTCCACCCACATAAAGCCTCCTTTGAAAATATTGCATTGCTAGTATAGATCTGATGTAAGTCTTGCTGAGTACTTTGGATGAGTACTCACGGTTGCTTTGCTTCCTCTTTTGTCCTACCCGCATGATAAACCAGACGACGGAGCCATGGTGCCCGCAGCCCCTGTTGACGACTACTACTACCAGCCCGAGGCTGGCTACTACTACTACCCGGCCGGCGAGTACTTCTACGAGGAGCCGGCGGACGACGACCAGGAGTAGGATCGGAGGTCCCAGGCAGGAGGCCTGCGCCTTTTCGATCGTAGCTTTTCTTTTGCCCCGCCTGTGTAACAGGCCTATCTTCTTCTGTGTTGTATCTGTACCCAGATACCTAACGCTTCCGCTGACTTGTGTATGACATCATGTTATGTATTCGAGCCCTCGAGGCCCCTGGCTTGTAATATATGACTTGTATGTATTTATTTATGTTTTAGAGTTGTGTTGTGATTCCTTCACGTGAGTCCTTAGGCTTGATCGTGTGCATTTGCGTGTATGATTAGTGCGCGATTGAGCCGGGGTCGTCACAGGTTGGTATCAGAGCCGACTGCCTGTAGGAACCCCTTTCCAACTCCTTGGCCGAAGTCGAGTCTAGAGGTCCAAAATTGTTTTACTAACTTGGCTGTGTGGCTTATGGCCCCACGTCGCCACTTGGGTGGTGTAGCTTCTTTTATTCCTCATCTATACTCTGGGACTCTTCTCTCTCGTCTATTCGGGTTAAACGATTTTACTAACTCCATTAGGTTCTCGTTATCTCATCTACCCGGAGAGCTGGATATCAGTGCGGTTTCTTATCATTGACCTGAATAGTCGGATAATCATTCCTTTCCATTTGTTTGTTTAACCTTTCTTATCAAGTCCTGATGATAATTGGCTTGACAAGTCTGATTCTTCTTCTTTCAGATGAATCCTCTGTTTCCACCTCGCCCGGAGACTCAGCTTGTGCTTCGCACCTGGGCTCGAGATGCCCCTGGGTTTCCGGCCATTCTAGTCGCTCTCTTGACCAGACTGGGCTACCGCTGGTATCCCGAGTACATGGTCTACGAGGAGTATCGCGAGTTCAACCAGGAGCAGTATTATGCTGTTGTTCGTATCTACGACCGGCAGGATGACTCAGACACTGAGCTATACCGCTTTCGCGGTAGTGGCGTGACGGTTGCGATGGCAGTCCATGATGCTGCCTACGCTGCTGTCGCACACCTCCGAGGAGAGCACAGAGATAGCTTGGATGCCTCTGAGTTTCGGTACATACCGTATGCACCTGTTGGAGATGAGACTGGATACTACTCAGCTATCTGTGCCCCGTACGAGAGTCGACGTTATGACCCGCAGGTTCTGATTCAGCACACTCAGGCGCTGGATCGTACTGCTCGGGCCCTGGCAGTCGAGTTGTCCATCACTCGGACAGTTCTCTACCAGACGTTGACGCAGTTGGTACCGGCTGTCCAAGCAGGGACACTTCCTCAGTCTATCCTTTGCCCGCGCAGGATCAACACACCTCCAGGTGTCGAGTGGCCTGCGGTTGGAGGTCACACGCCAGTTCGTGGACCCCTGATTCCCGATCGATACCGGGTTCTGCATCAGAGTGCACATGGAGCTCAGGATCCTTCTGCGATCGAGATCCGCCGTCCGCACTTGCAGTTACCCCGTTTCAGTTCCCTTCTCCGACGTTGATGTAGCCTTTGCTATGTCTCGTTGTGTACTTCCTTACCGCGGTCTGCGCGCCGCCTACTATGTCTAGTTTTTGATTTTGCGCCGTTGTGCTGCCCGTTTGTAACCGACGTTATGTACGAACCCGTATGTCATGATGTGTATGTTGTTGTATTAATGCACTTCTCTTATGTCGTGCATATTTACTTCATTGTTGGATTCATGCAACGTGTATCCTTGTCGCTAAACCCCCCCTGTTGGAATTATCAGGATGGCTGGTAACGGTGATCCACCTCCGCCTCCGCCTCCGCCGCCAGAATATATGGCTGCCGTAATGCAGACCCTTGACATGCAGCGTCAGGTGCTGCAGGGTATGCTCAACCAGATACCCCAAGTCAACGCCAATGCTCAGCATCAGCCAGCCGCTATCACTCTGCAAGAATTTCTGCGGCTCAATCCAACGATATTTTGCAGTGCCGCCAACCCCTTGGATGCTGATGATTGGCTGCGTGATATCTTCTTTGAGCTGGATTCTGCCGCCGTGTCCCCAGACAACTATGTCAAGTTTGCGACATATTTTCTGAAGGGTCCGGCGGCCCAGTGGTGGGACACTCACCGGAACACAGTGCCTGCTGGAACTGTCATCACCTGGGCAGACTTTAAGACTGCCTTCCGTGCTCGGTATATCCCGGAAGGGGTTATCGACCGCAAGCGTACGGAGTTCCGTAACCTGATTCAGGGCAACAAGTCAGTTGATGCCTATCAGCGGGAGTTCCTGGAACTGTCCCGCTATGCTGAGGAGGATATCGCTACTGACGCAAGACGCCAGGAGAAGTTCAGGCGCGGACTTCATCATGATATTCTGCTTGCTCTAGTGGCACTGGACTTTCCGGACTTCGCCACTTTAGTGAACAAGGCCATTCTGGTTGAAACTGGACTCAAGCTACACAAGGATGCTCTTAAGCGCTCTCGCGAGTCGGGCTCATCTTCGGGCTCGTCTTCTCAGAAGCGCCGCATATGGATTCCTCAGAGCATGTATCGTCCAAACGCTCCTGTATACAGGCCTTCTTATGCTGCACCTCGTCTGCCTCCTCCACCGCCAATGCAGTACAGGCCTGCTGTCCCAGCACCTCGAGCACCTGCGATTCGTCCAGAGAGTGGACTCTGCTTCAAGTGTGGCCGTCCGGGTCACCGTGCCAGAGACTGTCCACAGGCTCAGGGTCAGCTGGCTCTTCCATCTGCTGGCCGTGGCAATGGACGTGGAGTTCCTCCGCAGCGCAACAATAATGTCAGGCCTTCGAATACTCGTGGTGGTCAGCTTCACCACGTCAATCTGAGTGAAGACCCAGAGCAGCCAGCCACCGTGATGGGTACACTTCTTGTCAACTCAGTATTTGCTAATGTCTTGTTTGATACTGGTGCATCTGATTCTTTCATATCAGAACCATTTGCATTTAAACATGGCTTTAAACAAGATAAACTATATCAAATGGTATCCGTACAAACCTCCGCGGGTCGGTGCAATTCCACCTTATTCTGTCCGGAAGTGGTAGTGGAGATAGAAGAAAGGAAGTTTCAGGTACACCCCATTGTCCTGAAATCCTGCGGCATCGACCTTATCCTAGGAATGGATTGGTTGGAGGCTCACGAGGCCCAAATTGATTGTGCCACCAAGACTGTACGTCTTCGGCACCCCTCGAATCAACTCGTGAATTGCCGCGCTCGTGTATCCCATAATGCCGAGGCTCAAATCTATGCCTTAAATACATTGAATGCTTCACCACTTGAAGGGCTCGAGAGCATACTAGTTGTATGCGAATTCCCGGATGTCTTCCCAGAAGAACTTCCAGGAATACCCCCTGCTCGAGCCGTCGAATTTGTTATTGACTTGAAGCCGGGTACTACTCCTATTGCGAAGCGTCCTTACAAGATGCCACCGCATGAGCTCCTAGAGCTTAAGGAGGAAATCGACAAGTCACTCAAGAAGGGCTTCATCCGTCCTAGTTCCTCTGCCTGGGGAGCACCGTCTCTTTTCGTCAAGAAGAAAGATGGTACGAATAGGCTGGTACAAGATTACCGACCTATCAACCAGGCAACCATCCAGAACAAATATCCACTTCCTCGGATCAATGACTTATATGATCAACTGGCTGGATCATCGGTGTTTTCTAAACTCGACTTGAGGTTGGGTTATCACCAGATCCGTGTTCGCGAAGAGGATATTCCAAAGACTGCATTTGTTACTCGCTATGGCTCTTATGAGTACACTGTCATGTCTTTTGGATTGACTAATGCTCCAGCTACCTTCTCCCGCCTGATGAATTATATATTCATGGATTACCTCGACAAGTTCGTCGTGGTATATCTGGATGATATTCTGGTATTCTCAAAGAACAAGGAAGAACACGCCGAACATCTTCGCCTTGTTCTGGAGAAGCTGCGAGAGCATCAGCTTTATGCTAAGTTTTCCAAATGCGAGTTCTGGCTTTCTGAAGTAACCTACCTTGGACATGTGATTTCCAAGGATGGCATTGCCGTTAATCCGGAACGGGTTCAGGCTATTCTTGACTGGACTCCTCCGAAGAATGTCAAGCAAGTGAGAAGTTTTCTCGGCCTTGCAAGCTATTGTCGTCGTTTCGTCGAGAACTTTTCCAAGATTGCCAAGCCCCTGACTAATCTGCTTCACAAAGGCGTTAAGTTTGAGTGGACAGATAAATGCCAGGAAAGCTTTCAAGCTCTTAAGGACAAGCTTGTTTCTGCTCCAGTGCTTGCTCCTCCAGATTCTCGCAAGGACTTTGTGATATATTGCGACGCCTCTCGTCAAGGATTAGGCTGTGTCCTAATGCAAGAACGAAGAGTAGTTGCTTATGCATCGCGTCAATTACGTCCGCATGAAGAGAATTATCCAGTGCATGATCTTGAACTTGCTGCCGTGATCTTTGCATTGAAGTTATGGCGACATTACCTTCTCGGTAACCGGTGTGAGATTTATACTGATCATCAAAGTTTGAAGTATTTATTCACTCAGCCGGATCTTAATCTCCGCCAACAGCGATGGTTGGAAACTATTTCTGAATATGACTGTGGTATTTCTTATACCCCTGGCAAGGCTAATGTGATGGCCGATGCCTTGAGTCGCAAGTCATACAGCACCAACCTCAAGGTTAAGCGAGCTCAGCCTCGTCTTTATGAGGAATTACGCAAGATGAATCTGCATATCGTTCCACATGGTTCGCTTAATGACCTTGTGATACAGCCGGATCTTGAGAAGGCTGTCAAGATAGCGCAAACCAAAGATGCTCACATTGATGTTATAAAACAGGAACTGCATCTTCCGAAATACAAGGATTTCTCAATATCCGAAGATGGAACCTTGTATTTCCGAGGTCGCATTGTGGTAACTCGTTTCGACCTAATGACTGACAAGGTCATGAAGGAGGCACATGATACACCGTTGTCTATTCATCCTGGTAGTACTAAGATGTATCGTGATCTCCGCCAAAGGTACTGGTGGCCTAATATGAAGCGGGATATTGCTCGTTATGTTGCTGAATGCGATGTCTGTCGTCGCGTAAAGGCAGAGCATCAGAAGCCTGCTGGACTTCTGCAACCTCTTCCGATTCCGCTGTGGAAATGGGATAAGGTGCAGATGGATTTCATTACTGGATTTCCTAAGTCCCAGAAGGGCAACGATGCCATTCTTGTCGTCGTCGACCAACTCTCAAAGGTTGCACACTTCCTGCCAGTCAAGGAGACTATCACTGCTAGCCAGTTAGCATAACTGTATATCTCCCGATTTGTATCCCTCCACGGAATTCCGAAGGAGATCAGTTCGGACCGTGGCACCCTGTTCACTTCCAAGTTCTGGGAAAGTTTTCAAGAAGCTTTGGGAACTCATATCCACTGGAGTTCAGCTTATCACCCCCAGTCCCAAGGTCAAGTTGAACGAGTCAATCAAGTGCTTGAAGATATGCTGCGAGCTTGTGTTATATCATTCGGTAAGAAATGGGAAGAATCCCTTCCATATGCCGAGTTCTCGTATAACAACAGCTATCAAGCAAGCTTGAAGATGGCTCCCTTTGAAGTTCTGTACGGACGTAAGTGTCGAACCCCTCTGAATTGGTCAGAAACTGGGGAACGACAAGTTATTGGTCCGGACATTATTCAACACGCCGAAGAGCAAGTCCGTATCGTGCGTGAAAATCTCAAGGCGGCTCAAGACCGTCAAAAGAGCAACTATGATCGCAAGCGATGGGGTCTGACTTATCAACCAGGTGATCAAGTTTATCTTCGTGTCACCCCTATGAAGGGCACGCACCGTTTCGGTATCAAGGGCAAGTTAGCTCCACGCTACATTGGCCCCTTTCCCGTGGTTGCTAGACGTGGATTCGTGGCTTACAAATTGCAATTGCCTCCGCAATTCTCGCATATCCACGATGTGTTCCATGTGTCGCAACTTCGTCGATCCTTCAAGGAATCCCCGGATCGTGCTGTGGATCACGAGATGCTCGAGCTTCAAGATGATCTTTCTTATAAGGAGCATCCGATCCGCATCCTCGATCAAACTGAACGTCGGACCCGCCAGAAGACAACCAAGTTCCTGAAAGTGCAGTGGTCAAATCACACCGAAGATGAAGCCACTTGGGAACGCGAGGAAAATCTTCGGGCGGAATACCCCGACCTCTTTGCTTCTACCTCCTAAATTCTCGGGACGAGAATTTCTTTTAGAGGAGGAGAATTTGTAACACCCCCTTGTATTAAACACTGTATCATAATGTTAATCATGCCTTGTCATGCTCATTAGCAAAGCTAATCACAGTGGTTAATCAAAGCAACTCAATTGTGCCCCTGAAAATTCAAATTCAAATTCAAATGCAAAATGAAGTTGCTCCAAAAATTATGGAAAAATGTTCATTAATTAGCAAATATTCCATAACTAATGATGTTGTTGAAAACAACATCACCAGCAACTCCAAATATGGGCTAGGGCATCAAACAGTGTCAAAACAGCACTTTAAAATGCCTATTCATTTTTGAATATTTCAAAAATGTTCCAAATTTGTCCCAACCAATTTTTGGTGATGAGGAATATTGCAACATCATTTTTGGGCCAAGTAACACATTTTACAAAAGTGTTTTGGTGGCCCATCTCTTTGCTTTCCTCTCTGTTTTTGAAATAAAAGGAAAAGGGTGAGGAGACTGCTTACCTGGCGCCCCCCTCCTGGGCCGAGCCGGCCCAGCCCGCGCGCCTGTCCCTTCCCCCACCTGCTCCCGCCGCCGTGTCGAACGCCCCGTGGGCGCGCGCGCGCTGCGCCGGCCGCAGCTCGACACGCCGCCGCCCACCGACGTTACAGGGCGCGAGGAGAGGATAAGGGCGACGCCGAGCCGTCCCCCCTGGTCGCCTCCTCCATTCTCCCCTCTCTCCCTCGCTCGGCTCCCTCTTCTTCCCCATCTCCCGAGCGCAACCACCGCCGTCCGCCGTCGTTCTCGCGGCCACCGAGCTCGCTCCGCCCCGTCGAGCTGTCCATCGTCTTCGCCGTGGTCGGCCACGTCGCCTGGAGCCCTGAGGAGGAGCCGGGGGTCACTGCAAGCACCGAACGGAGCCGCCCCCTTCTCCTCTGACTCCGGCGTGATTCCGGCGACCTCGACCCTCTGCTGCTCCTAAGCTCGCACGGGCTTTTCCTAGCCGCTCGGTGAGCTCCACTCCGTCCTCTCCTCTCTCCTCCCTTGCCTCGTGCGCTCGCTAGCCGTAGTTTCGCCTGAGCCCGAACCCGCGGCCGCCGACGACGCTCGCTACCGTGGCCAACGTCGCCGTCGTGCGCAACCGAGGACAGTTTCGAGCTCCCGGAGCTCGTGCGAGTCCAGCAAGGCCTCTAGCACCTCTCCCCGTGCCTCCTAGCGTCGTTTCCGTCGGAGCCCGAACTCCGGCGTCCGCCTCCGAGCTCGCCGTCGTCGCCACGGTGCAGCTCCGGCCACGCGACCACCACCGTTAGATGCGGCGCTCTCTCCCCGTTCGAACGCAAGTAGCCGCACACCAAATGGTGCTCTACAGCATTTTTCCGGCGCGCTCCGGCGAGAAACCGCCGCTGGAGAGGTCACCGGCGCGTTTCCGGCGCCGCTGGCCAGCGTGGCTGACCTGGGGCCACCCCCAGGGTCGCTGCCCGTGGGCCCCGGGGCCCCGTTGACTGGGTTGACCAGTCAACGTGCTGACTGGGCAGCCCCAGCCACTGACACGCGGGCCCCACCGCATATTTAGCTAAATAAAACGTTTTTATAATTAAAACTTAATTAGTTAAACTATCAGTCACTGACATGTGGGGCCCAGCAGCTAATTAATCTTTGTTTAGTTAATTTAAACCCTGTTAGGATCACTGTCTATGACAGGTGGGACCCACTGGTCAGGTTTGACCTGACCAGTGCGGCTGTTGACTGCTGACGCAGTGATGACATCATGCTGACGTCACAATCCACTTTTGATAATTAAAATAATTCCAGAAAATCATTTAAACTTTAGAAAATCATATCTTTTAATCCGTAACTCCGATGAAAATAATTTATATATGAAAGTTGCTCAGAATTTCGATACGAATCTAGATACGCCCTCCGTATTCCCGTCAGATGCCCCTAGCTAGATGAACATGGAACTTTCGGCCTGTTTTCGATAAATGAATAGTGCTCAACTTTAATAAAATAAATCCAAACAAATTCTTAAAAATAACTAATATGACCTAGACATGTTTTTAGGCAACCCTGCACTGCACGTTAGCTTAGCACGCTCTGTGTTGCATATGCTTGTGTATTTATCTGTTTCTTCCCCCCTCTTCTCTCTCGGTAGAGCCCGGCGCTGACGCAGATCCCGAGACCGACGCTGTCCCGGTGATTGGTTCCCCCTCCGACGACCTTGCTTTTGCCACCGAGCAACCAGGCAAGCAACCCCCCCTTTGAGCATTTCCGATATCGCCTATATCTATTCTCTCTTATTCTTGCATTAGAATTGCTGCTACTGCTACTGCTCCTAATACTGTTGCATAGCCTGTTTTTGCTAAACTGTTGATACCTGTTTTTATTCATAAACTGCTTAGTATAGGTTGGGTAGCACTGCTAAGGTCCCACACTCTCGTAGTTGCCTCGCATAGTACCCTTGACTCGATCAAGCGATCGAGCCCCCTTCCCCTGACCTTCTTCACATCACCGCACAACCCCCCCTAATATGCTCGACTCCGCAGAGTTAACATCGGGTGACGAGGGTGATACCTCCGAACTCACTTTCGATGTTGTCCCTGTAGTATAGCTAGCTCGTTGTGGGTTACCGAGGGTGATTCCTCTTCCCACTTCCGACTTAGCTTTTGTCGTGCATCCGCTATGGTGAATACCGCCGAGGGTGATTCCTCCGGTACCACCTTAACGGGACTTGTCGTTTAGGAATCCAACGAGGGTGATTCCTCGGATTCCTCATCGGCATTGAAACCACACGGATGCCCTGTTTCACCATACAGTGTTTAAAGACGTATCGATCCCCGAGGCCGGACGTCGCCAGGAACAAAGGCGTGCGGCCAGAGGTATCGTGCGTCTGATGACACTTTGAAGTTACTACTACACATGTTGGATGGAGGCGGGTTGACCCAGAGGGGTACCCGCGAGTGCCTTTGAGGCGTGAGCTGTGGAGTCGGGTGACCAGAGAGGGTACCCGCGAGATAACTACGAGGCGTGGCCGGTCATTTCCAGTCCTTGTCACAAGTCCTCGAGACGGGACGACGGGGCCAACAGTATCGTAGGCTCTGCTCGTTACCGCGCGCTCCCAATACACTAAGCGATTTGGATATTTGATCCGAGGGGCCTCCGGGTCCGATAGCACTAACCACCACGTGGGTGTGAGTGGGTGCTCTGCGTCGTATACATCAGCCGGAGTCGTCACGACGTCAGCGATTGAGCGGACCGTTCGGATTGGACTTAGGATGCAACTGCGCTTGTATAAGGGGTTGCTAGGTCTGCTACCGAACGGCCTCGCAACGTGCGGAGCGTCCGGGGCGATGGCCCCGACCCCCGGGGGCATAGGATTAGTCCGGCGTGCTCGATCCTCTCTGGCGGTATCCGGTCGGGTTGCGTCGTATTGTTTAGCCGAGGGCGGGCACGACCTGATGGTGTGTCCGGCCGGAGTTAAGCGAGCGTGGTGGGTAACTTGGTGCACCCCTGCAGGGAAGAAACAATCTATCGATAGCCTGTCCTACGGTAACGGACACTCGGAGTTGTATCCACTTCGGTACAACTAGAACTGGTGACTTGAGATATGAGGTTGATGTTGCTGCAAACACTATACATTATTATGATGAAACTATTCTGCTCCCTTCTAATTGCTGCAAGACTCTGAAGATGCTAGTCTTCGTCAGGACTAGGCTTTTCCCCCTCTCTACTCTGGCTTTCTGCAGACTAGTCCACCCACATAAAGCCTCCTTTGAAAATATTGCATTGCTAGTATAGATCTGATGTAAGTCTTGCTGAGTACTTTGGATGAGTACTCACGGTTGCTTTGCTTCCTCTTTTGTCCTACCCGCATGATAAACCAGACGACGGAGCCATGGTGCCCGCAGCCCCTGTTGACGACTACTACTACCAGCCCGAGGCTGGCTACTACTACTACCCGGCCGGCGAGTACTTCTACGAGGAGCCGGCGGACGACGACCAGGAGTAGGATCGGAGGTCCCAGGCAGGAGGCCTGCGCCTTTTCGATCGTAGCTTTTCTTTTGCCCCGCCTGTGTAACAGGCCTATCTTCTTCTGTGTTGTATCTGTACCCAGATACCTAACGCTTCCGCTGACTTGTGTATGACATCATGTTATGTATTCGAGCCCTCGAGGCCCCTGGCTTGTAATATATGACTTGTATGTATTTATTTATGTTTTAGAGTTGTGTTGTGATTCCTTCACGTGAGTCCTTAGGCTTGATCGTGTGCATTTGCGTGTATGATTAGTGCGCGATTGAGCCGGGGTCGTCACAAGATGGGAGTGGGATGCATCGAGAAATAGAGGTCAACCTTACCAACACATGAAGCGATGTCCAAACGGTTTGCCCACGCATCTCATTGAGTATGTCACCATTGTCTCTCCTTGGGATGGTCAGAGTGGCCCGATATGCCGAACCCGTATGACATGCAAGAGAGGGCGAGAGGCGACAAGGAAAACCAAGACTGCAGTACGACAATCACTTTTGCCAGCCCTAGGTGTCCAGTACGACAATCCGCTAGACGGCTGCGAAGCGCATTGTTGCTTTGCTATGAAAACTTGAGCGCAAAAAATGAAATTCACACACCTACTGAGACCACATGAAAAACCTATATAGAGGCGAATGCCATGGGAAATATGCATTATTGTATAAAGATGTGAATGTATTTTCACACTGTGCCCGTTTTTTGTTGCTTAGGTTGTGTAACGGATACACTTAGGCTTAAGAAGCAGTTTTTTGTTGTAGAGTGAATGGTGTTTTTTAGTTGCTAGTTGGGGTTATAATTGCACCCGCATTGCGTGATTTATTAGGAAAAGAAATTATGACTCTGGTGCACTCGTAGCTGATTCCGTTTTCATCTTGGTTCAGCATTTTTATTGTTTTCTATGCAAGCTTTTCCGGTTGTCTTGCATGTTGCCATCACGTGCCTGGTGCAGTCTCGTGTTGGGATGGCGCTGCACCAACAGGGTGGCAGTGGTGAATTACTTAGTGTTGGATACTTGCTTGTAGAGCGATGCTCTGCCAAGATGTCTGATACAGGTAAAAAGTTTTCGGTAAGTTGACCTGTATGATACAGGTGAAAAGTTTCACTCAATGTTGATAAGCATGTGAATGCATTCTAACACGTAGGACGTGAGGTGTTGGTGTGCCTGATTCTGGTTCGAAGGACGTGTATGATACAGGGATGGATGGATCTAGTTTCTTCCGTGATGGTTAATGTTGCGTCCATCAGCGCTAGCAAGCAGAACTAGGTAGCCACACTAAACAAGACAATGTCTCTAAGCCCAACACCTCCACCAGAAACTAGATCCTGGTTACCAGGTTCAGCGTACTTTTCTGTAGGCCGCTACAAACGGTAACCATAATTGAGGATCAATGTTGTGTTATGTCCACCAAATGATTCATTCTAGATCGCTGATGGACACAATATGTTCTCAGATGTCACCGCAGGCAACACCTCCCCTCTCGTCACGACCGGTTGTTCCCGTCAATCTAAGAGCAAGTCTAGTAGAGCCCTCAAACCCCCAAACCCTTAAAAATAACCGATTTTTTACAGGTTCCAAACCCGTAAAAACTATTAAACCATGCATCAATGATCTTTATTTCCGTGTTTGTTTGGAGGTTTATTATGTTTTTCTAGTGAAAATTATGCAATGCCAAATGACAGTTTTAAGGGTTGGGGTTGGGGCAAAGAGTAGAACCCTCAAACCCAACCCTTATAACGGAATATTCCGTTATAAGGGTTGGGTTTGAGGGTTCTACTCTTTGCCCCTGTTTTTCAACCCTTAAAACTGTCAAAATTGGGCAATTCTCAACCCTTAAAACTGGTTTTACATTTAAGGATTTGAGGGTTCTACTAGAGATGCTCTAAGGCCAGGGTTGTGTGGCTGCAGCCGGGCAGCCCCTGCTCCTTTCCATTCCATCATCCCTACTCCTCGACCCGAGCCCCGTTCATCCCCCCGGTACAGGCTATTCAGTTGCGCCGTCAAGGGAGGCCGTCCCGGTCTTTCAAGGGTGTGGGCATGCACCGGTGTCGTCCCTTCCCATGGCCACTTTCTATGCAAATCCGGGGCAGTGTCCATCCCGGGAGCCAGATGGGCGGCCTGACCAGGGGGTCGTGGTGGTGGTATTCTTCCCGTGGGATGGTGCTCCCAATGCTAGCTGGCATCCCGCGCCTCTTCCCATTGGCGGCTGATGGGGAATGCCGACAAGGGCCATGGTGGTTACTCTTCGATGGTCATACCATGTTGACCGGCGGCACTGACGGTGCTAAGTATCTCTTCGATGTCGGGACGGCGGCCCCGAGTGGTGGACCGTCATTGTGGCTTCAATGAGCATCTTGGTGGCGGTGGTGGATGCATTTTTGGTCGTGTGGACAACAAAGGATGTAGCTTTGGAGGATCCTGCTTTCGATGGTGCCTTGGTAGTGGTGATTCCCAATCCGTGCTCCTGTGGTCAGGTTTGATGGTGGGGTGTCCACCCTTGTGGTGCGCAATTGCTCGGGATCTCTCTGTGTGACGTGGTTGAGTGGTTTCGGGCAAAGGCTCTGTACTATACAGCACCGGCACCGACGATACATGGGGGTGTCGTTTCCTTGTTGGGGGGCATCGACGTGGGCCATCTCTCTAAGTCAGGGCTTCGGGTGAAAACCCTTGACTGTTTTTTTGGTCTTGACGATGGTGACATTTTGTTGTTTCTCTCCTAGGAGCGTCAACGTGGAATCCAGATTGTCTCGAACGTGCCACTCCAACATCGGCAGATATTTTCAGATCCTGGCTCGGAGCTACCTTCTATTCTATTACTCCCTCAGTTTGGAATTACTTGTCTCAGAAATTGATGTATCTAGAACTAAAATACGTCTAGATACATCCATTTCCGCGACAAGTAATTCCGAACGGAGGGAGTACATGGTTCCTCGTTGCTTTCACACGTGTGGTCTTCGTTTTTCGCATGCGGGCTCGGGCTCCACAGGAGCGGGAGTGCAGGGGGTCCTCTTCAGCTCTAACTTGGTGACAATACAAGGTCTGGCGATTTCTATTGACACAAAACCGATACACAAAATGTCTGGAATATAATTGTGGACACGCTAGTCAACTGAGGATTGATAGGTCATTTTTATGCTAGTGCTCGCGCTATTAGAAACCACTGCAACACCTATCAATTTAATTGTGATTCCTGTGAAAACAATCTGTTGCCATGCGCCACATAGTTTACAACCCAAAGAGCGGTGTCATATGAGCTACAAGACACCACCAGGTAGTGCTCACACGGGATCAACTGAGCCATAAGTGTTTTCTGCTCTCACCTGACAGAAATAGAGGAGGCGCAGAGCATACGGAACCTTTGCTCACGTATAGTGAAGGCTTGAAGCTGCATCCACTAGTAGTATAGCAGTAGCCAACAATGCTCTGCTTAAAGTTCCAGTTTGTTCACGGTAATTCGAGGACATGTCAGAGAGAAACACACAACACATAGGCATTCACACCAACAAATCAAGTTCCTGTTCCATAGCACAACAACATGAGCTAGTTGCCGAGGGGGTCAGATGAAATGTTGGTCGAGGTACCTCCCTTGACCTGATGCAACTACAATGCCCACATATGCATTCAGACAGAAATACATACAATGAAGCTATCAATATAGTGTTCTTTGCTATCCTGTCTTATCAGTTTTGTTACACATAGAGATTTGCGTTTCAATGCTTAGTAGTGTATATGACTAGCTAGCTACCGTATGCTTTCATGAGCTCTTATATATGAGGCTGAACATGGATACACATGATTCAGTGTGGAACTCATTTATATATGTGGTCTGCGAAATAGCATGGCCCAGCCATATGTCAAAGCCGAGTGGTGGAGCCAAGTGAGGCTAGGAAGGTGGGTGAAACAGGATGATGGTCAGGTTAAAAATTCAGTTGCTATGTGTTGTGATTAGTTCAACATTCTACAGTTTTAGATGGGAGTGGGATGCATCGAGAATAACAGGCCAATTCTACCAGCACTTGACCAGGTGTATTTCTCCGAACATTTTCCCCAAGCATTTCATCGAGCGTGTCGCAACCGTCTCTCCATGGGATTGTGAGAGTGCCCAGGTATGCCATACCTGCTTGACATTAAAGCGACGGCAAGATGCGGCAGAGAAAAGGGGGGGCTGAGGTACACCAATCACTATTGCTAGCCCTACGGTTTCCAGTTCGTTGCAGCTAGCTCTCCCTCACTCTCTCGTCGCTCTGAACTGAAGAACGAAGACAAAGTATTTTGTGCTGCGTGCAACAACTTGCAGCGTTTTCTCCTCTCTTTATTTGTAGTCTGTTACAACCTATTCTATAGGCCACGATCGAGCGTAACAGCCATGCCATTCCACGGCCACTCCCATGTTGCCTCTGAAGCCGCATGTCTGCCATGATCTCACGCCATCCCACGAGAGCGGACGCAGCGGCACGCTATATACTGTATGCTAAAGCAAACTCCACTACAACTACGGGCGTGCACGAGAACAGGCTCTCAGCGCACGCAAGCTTATTCTGACGAAACTGAAAAAATGAACACCTAGCTAACTGAAGAAATGTGCAGCAGGATTCAGTCTTCAACAGAGACAGCTACGAAACGGATTGTTTCGCAGTAGGTGTATGAATTCCGTTTCAAAACAAAAATTTCAGCGCAAAAACAAATGGAATTCATAAGAAAACATGAAAAACCCTAGATAGAGGCAGATGGCATGAGAAATATGTGTTTTTGTATAAAGATATGAGTGTACTTTTTTATTGCAATGTATGAGTCATTTGTTCACAAGTATTTAATCTCCATTCCATATATTGATGTACTAGCTATAATTATGGAAGTATTGAATTTTTCTTTGAGAACTACACATATATACTTTGATCCATGTGTCATCTCGAGTGCTCTTACGGTCAGTTTCGCGTGAACCCTGAACCCACGTCTCATCGGCTCTCTAACAACACTGTTGTTACTACAGAGGATCCTGACCTCCGCAGGATGGCAGGAAAGCCATCCGCACCATGAACGCCCGGGAAATCTATTCCATGGTGCTAACATCAGAAACTAATCAGGAGCAGCCGCTCTCTGTTCGACATGGGATTGATTGCTGCAAAGCTTCTTACCCTGGCATCCCACACCCACTTCAGCGAAGCCACATGCCCTCAACACACCTAACACAGCCAGGGGAGCTACACGCCTCGGTAGCACAATATTTTAAAGGGACAGCGTCCTCCATACCCATGACAGGTAGAATTTATTTTACACCGGAATAGGTGATTAGATGGAACGAGGTAAATGATAGATATACCCTTTAGACAATAAAAAATTACAGGTACTGGTGTCACATAATTTGGGTACCGGCCCCATAAATACTGGTACTTTCAGGTACATTAACCGTCAGATCTGGACAACGCTCGTTCTATCCTCCGCCCAGGTCACGTCCTTGCTGCTTCTGTGTGCTCCTAGAGAAAACAATGGCAGTCATGGTCCGTCGTGGTCCACGAGGCCGTGCGTGCGAGGTCGTCGTCCATCAAAAAACAAACTTCTGTTGTCACTTGTGGCAAAACAAAAAACTGGGTCCAGCAAAAAGTTCTAGTTCCAGCAAAACAATACGAGGAACTAGGAACTCCAAAAATAAATGGTTGAAGCAAAAATTTACCCTGGATTCAGCAAAATATAACTCATGTTCCAGCAAAAAATTACCCTGGCTGCAGCTCCCCGCGGTGCTGATTCCAATAAAAATGTTGCATGGTTCCAACATGCACTGCAGTGGCCACGGCGATGGTTATTGCCCGTGTCGACACTGTTTGTAGCAAGTCAAGATGCTAGTTCTAGCATGTCAGGGCACATGTTGTTGCAAAATGAGGCGCCGTCGCTCGCAGATGCCCTCTCCTCAGCGGATTGTAGCACTCGTCTGTCGTGGGTGTGGAGGGTTAGAGAGGCGGGCGTGGGCGCCAGATTAGGGGTCCGTGGAGGCCGCAGCGGCATGGGGTGGAGGAGGGAGAGGGAGGAGGCTGTTGGTGCTGGAGAGGAGCCATGGTGGCCGTCATCGGAGACGCAACGCCGGAGAAGAAAATGGCACAGGATAGGAGAAATCATTGGGGGATTGTACACTGGAACAGATAAGGCGGAGAAAAGTGGCGTGTGGGCCTGTTATTTGTCGGGAACGCACTGTCAAAGGTGGGTGTCACCTTGATAAATCAGTTCAACGAACTGTTCTTTATCGAAAAATTAAGAAAAAAAAAGGTTCATCCTTACAATATAAAAGACCTAATCGCATAAGAAAGAGAAAACTCCTAAGCGTGGTTCCATACACCCAAGCAGAGTCTGTTAATTCTAGTGTGGCTAGTTATGATGGTTATCCACGTCGATGAAGACTGCGTGGTGGCATCTGCTGCATCCGTGCCGCAACATTCTAAAGTCGAAGCATCCTTTTTATTTCGCTATCTACATACATACGCCTCAGGTGGAGAAACAAACTATTGTTCAGACCATACGTCCCCGCTGATTGTACAGCATGCACTCCGAGTTTTCCAGGAAAGAAGAAGTGTGGATTGTTCAGACCTCTTCGCTAGTCTTTTGGCTAGTATATGGTACGTGACTAAGTGCTACAGCATGCCCAGATGCCCTGTGTCATTTATAGAGCGGTGCAACGAACCATGCATGACATGTCCATGTGATCCCCTTGAGTCCTTTTTTCTCGTTGGATGTAACTCTAGTAGTTCAGATATACGAACTCAACGAGAGTGATTACATTTCCTTCTTGATACCTACCTCAAAACTGATATCGTGAAATTGAGTAGACTGCCTATGTAAGTAGTACATTCTACCATAATACAATGTAAATGTGATTTTATTGCATATTAAGTGAACCGAACTAGCCATTTGTAACAAATTAACATAATGCCAGAGTACGTTCTGACATGCGAATACAAAAACAAACCATTAACTCAGAACAACTAAGTAGAGAAAAAAAAAAGAAACATAAACTACTTTTCGACCTTCATTTTCACTGAAAGTCACTTTTTGTCCAAGAACTTTATTTGGTCTTAATAAACTCTCAACTTTCTAAATCGATCTCTCAGATGGGTTTCTCGATTTCATGATCACATGAATACTCTTATACTAGAAGGACTAAATTGCTAAAAACAACCACCATTGTGCGTTTCATATCAGAAAACAACTGTTTCATTAAAAGTTTGCAAAAAACACTGATTTTTAGTACTTTCTTGAAATAAGCACTAAACGCGTTCAGCACCTAGTGGCGCTGGACCTAACTGGTGGGTCCCACTAGCAGGACTGACTTAGAGCATCTCCAACCGTTGCCCCCACCCAGGAGGCGTAAAAATCACCGGTTGGGGGCGAGCCGCCGCTTAAATCGGCGCTGGGGGCGATTGGGTTCCCAGACACCGCCCCCAGGTCCCCCCCTAGGCGCTGATATCGGCCCAATTCAAGCGTAAATTGGCCCAGTTTCGGCGTAAATTCGGCCTGATATGGGCGCAAATCGGCCCATACTCGTCGTGGTTCGGCGCAAAATTAAGTAAAATAATTTTTTTAACACATAGATTATCATAGAAAATCAATAGAAATCAAATAGTTCAGCAAATAGTTCAATCACAAATAGTTCAATACAAATTATATAGTTCAACAGATAAAATCTCATATTTCATCACACGTCGAGCTAGGCATTGCCCTTGAGCCTCCATAGGTGCTCCACTAGATCCTGCTGCAGTTGTTGATGCACCTGTGGGTCTCGGATCTCCTGACGCATGTTGAGGAAGGCTGTCCAGGTTGCCGGTAGCTGGTAATCTAATTGCGCAAGAGGAACCTGCCTGCAATATGGTTCAGTGTCAAACACTGGCTCTTCCTGCTCGCTCTCAATGATCATGTTCTGCAAGATGACACAACATGTCATGATCTTCCATATTTGATCTTTCGAGTAGGTCTGAGCGGGGTACCATACAATAGCAAATCGAGATTGGAGCACACCAAATGCCCGCTCGACATCCATCTTGCAAGCCTCCTAAACCTTCGCAAAGTGGGAGTTCTTGCCACCTGGCACATGATTTGAGATAGTCTTCACAAATGTGGACCATCTCGGATAGATGCCATCAGCTAGGTTGTACCCCTTGTTGTAGTGCCGACCATGCAGCAGCGTCGGCCAATCCGGCGGCATAAGAGGCGACGGGCAAGGGTGACGTTGAGCCCGTCGCAGGGGTGGCGGGCCGGGTGCCGGGCTCAACCTCGTATCAGGGAGACGGGGACCCAAGGGCCCGCTTGGACTCGACCTCGGGGAAGGGAGGCACGAAGCCAGGTGGTGGCGGCGGAAGGCCCCGTGCGGGGGGGAGCGGGGGGCTGCCGTCGCGCATCACTCCAAGAAGGGGGCGCGGGGGGCTGTGCCGAAGGTGCCGAAGCTGGAGGAACCTGAGAAAAAGGGAACATCGTCTCGACAAAGTACACATGCCTCGAGGTGTACACACGATGAGTGACAGGATCATAGCACCGGTAACCTTTGGTGTTAGGAGGGTAGCCAAGGAAGACGCATGGGACAGATCGTGGTGTGAGCTTGTGTGGCGTGGTGGACGCGGTGCCAGGATAACAGAGACACCAGAAGATGCGGAGACCATCATAGGACGGTGGTGAGCCGAAGAGAAGGTGGTCAGGAGCGTAGTTCCACCGAGGGCGACACGGACGAATGTTAACTAAGAGAGTGGCGGTAGCAAGGGCATTGGGCCAGAACCGAGCGGGCACGTTAGAGTGAAAGAGTAACGTGCGAACGCAAGCATTAAGAGTGTGGAGAATGCGCTCGGCGCGGCTGTTCTGCTGGGAAGTGTAAGGGCAAGTCAGACGGAAGGTGGTGCCGTGAGAGGTGAGAAGTGTGTGAAGAGCGACGTTGTCAAACTCTTTTCCATTATCAGTTTGACGTGCGAGTATGGGCCAACCGAACTGGGTGGTGACATATGAATAAAAGGTGGTGAGTGTGGCTAAAGCATCGGATTTACGACGAAGAGGAAAAGTCCACACATAATGAGAATAATCATCTAAAATCACCAAGTAGTATAGATATCCCATGTTACTCGCAATGGGAGATGTCCAAACATCACTATGAAGTAATTGAAACGAAAAAGGGGAAACGGAAGAAGACACACTAAAGGGAAGACGAACGTGCTTGCCTAAGCGACAAGCCTCACAAGAGTGCTCGTCGAGGGGCAGCTTAGCTAGCTAGCTAGTAGTACCTCAGTGTTCATGGGATAGAGCACCTATCATCGCTATTTATAAGACAGGGGTAGGGAAATGGTGTACTAGCAAAATGCAACTTGTAGCTACCCATGCATGTTACTAAAGTTGACCTGAAGACAAGTAGCCGCTCCATTCAATACATACATATACAGTACTATTTGCGCTGTTAGATGACATGTCAGTTTCTGTCTGTGGTAACATGTATGCGAGTGCCGACGTCGTAAGGATGGATTTATTGAAGCGTGTCAACGCCTTCAGCTTAGCGAAGTTTTGACAAGTTCTTTTGGGGTCAGCGAGTCTATCTAAGTTCCAGTTAATGCCAGATCTAACGACTCAACATTAGGAGCATCTTCAAGTTGTGACCACGTACATGATGGATCCGAGGAATCTGCATGGGAGCATGCGATGGCCTCGTTGATTGATCGGATCGACAACACGGCTAGCTAGGTGGTGATCAGCATCTCACGGGAACTCCATCGATCCTATGACGAATCGCACGAGAGGAACGAACGTAGTAGTATGTGATACTTTCTCGGGTCGACCAGTTTAGCTGGTACTCCAGTGGTGCCTAGGATCCACCACTTGGTGTACTTGGATGAATAATCGGTTTACTAACCTTTGCAATGTCAACCTGTTGGATCCTGTGAACGAATCAAAACACGAGTGAGTGTATCTATCTATGATGCACATGTGAACCAACACCAACCTGCCAACAACAAGTGGTAAGACTAGTGGAGGGGCAGTAAGACTCTTTTTTGTGCCATTTGCTCCACCGACACCCCAACCTCCCTTCGGCTTGCCATGATCCACGTTAATTTGGTTTTCAACCCGTTAGGTCATGTACGACAGCATAGAGTCAGTTGCCTGTAACACATGTCACATAGGAAATTTTTATGATGACACTGTTAGCGTTAACCTTGTGATTTAGTTTTGATCATATTTTGTGTCATGCATATTTTTTAGTCATGCAGGTAGTACTAGCTGCGGCAGTGTGCACACATGGAGATGTGTCCGTTTGTGTGAGTGCAAGCTAGTACAATGTAGCCATGCATGGTGTGCATCAAGGAGCTGCCTATTGGCAAAGCCATGTGTTCTTCTTACTTGGTGCAGCAAGAGACACAATTCAGAGCAGACTCGTCAGACAAACTAAATATTCCCCCTAATTATTATTTTTTGTCAAAAATGATCTATCTTTGCTTGCCTGAGAACTAATTGGCCCATAATTCAGAGCAGACCCGTCACACAATTTTGTTTACAAAGCCATCCATAATTAGTTAATTACACTAGGGGGTAGGGGATAGAGATATGAATCCTTGACGCCAATAGCATAATTTTCTCCCTACTTCTGGAATTCTGGTACCTCTGCCATTATCACCCATTAAATGTTTTCTAACACGATGGCGGTACATAGCAAGAGTATTACTCCCAACGTCTTACACTATGGGACGGAGGGAGTACTATTTAGCGTTACTCTACAACTTGTGTAGCAATGTAAAGGGACTGGGTGTCCAATGAGGTGGTGCGACACAAACATTTCCTTCCATTTTGGGAAGCTCCGTTGTGCGCTCTGCTTTCCATGGATGAAAACTTGTCAATTGCACCCAAAAAGGGAGGGAAAAAACATCGCACGATGTGCAATACAGCTGATGCTCCCTCGTCCTGTCGGGTCGTCGGTGGCCTCCCGGGCCAACCCCTCGAGGACGCCAGCACCTCGGCCGGCCGGCGTGCCACTCCGCAGCGGTCCTACGGCTATGGAGCGAAGAAGGATGGACGGAACGCGGCGGAGGAGGAAGATTGCCTCACCGTCGGGGGAGACAAAGCAGAGGAGGCGGGCCCTTTTTTTTTTGAGAATCAGAGGAGGCGGCCCTCGCTGCATCAATCTCGCTTGGGCTTGGGCCAGGCCCATGCGCCGTGGTGCGGCAAAAAAAGGGTTTTCTCGGCATACAGCTACTTCATTCATCCTTTGCATTTCCATTCTTTTTCACAGTTGGAATAGAGTAGATGCACAACAGGAACTATGGCCTTGATTGATTAGATTTGGCCGACAACGTATGATAAATCAGTCATAATTTTTGGGGATCCCCTCTGTACCCATTGCTTACATGCAGTCTGAAGAATCTGAATGTAATACACATGTCAATAATAGACGCGCATCAAGCCTTGCAAAGGAACCCCTTTGGAAGGTGATGACCGTCAGCTAGTGCCAAAGCAGCAGCTAAGCTACCGCTTCGCTGGAATCAAGACAGGTGAGGAATTAAGCCACCGCACACCTATTTCTTCTTGCAATTTCAGACAGTCATTTGTGTTGTTGCAGTACAAATTAGAATCTGGAATACCAGTTGATCTATCAAAATAAAACACATAGTTTTCAAGAGAACCAACGCAAGACACCTGCGGGGAAGAAAAAGAAAAACGCGACTGCTTCAGACGACCTGCAACCTGAGCTGCTTTCAGAGAGGAGAGCAGAGCAGAGTAGCCTAAACTCCAATGGTTGCTTCCACTGCACAAAGGACAACCTTACCAAGATCACCAATGGTTTCTTCATTTGCTAGATAGTGTGGAGACTAAATTCTCTAAATTCATAAATGTATATGTCACACTTCTCAAGAAATTAGTGTGGTGTCTGGATCTCTGCACGTAAGTGTATATGACTAGTAGAAGTTGATGCCTCACCTCGCTGATGCTTTCCCCGTATCCCTGCATGGATTCGACCATCATATAAACATGAGCTTCCAATGTTCATGTCATTATTAGTAAGAATACTCATAACAAGTAGAAGTTGTAACAGCAGACGTACATATATGATATATCCTCCTCCTGCTGGAGTTGCAGCCTAGTCCTCTTCTTCCACCAATCGACCCTGGCAAGCAAAACAGAATAGTGAGAGATACATTCAGCTATCCTATATCGTACTGATGAAAACAATATGCATGGAACCAACAAAGATTACATCAAGGAAGAATAGTATTATTAGCTAGATTTAAAGAGAGAAGGAGAGAGACCAAAGTAGTACCTGATGAATATTTGTCTGTATGTTGGAGGACTCAGATGTGTAGAGAACGTGCCATTTCTTCTCATCTCCTCCATCCTCTGCATAAGCCTCGACTTGCTTGATATGACTGAACTTGTCCCAGTCGGCGCTAGATTCACCCTCGGCCATGGAAGTGAGTACTGATAGGTTGCAGGTCAGCAGCAAATGACTAGGGTTTACAGTTTGCAGGTAAACAGGAAGTTGATTTTCCCAGCGAGAAACTCTCAACTGGAGTCTCCGGAGTGCATCCATGTCCTTCAGTGTCTTGAGCTTTCTGCAGTAACTGATTTTAAGCTTTTGTAATTTTGGAATATTGGATATCAAGGCCAGTTCAGGTATGTTTCCCAAGTCGAGCTCAACTACAGAAACAAAGTTCTCTAGAGAGTGGAGACCTTGGACGTTCCATATTTGTAGCTTCTTCAAAGCCACTGCATGGGACATAAGTCCTGGAGGCATACAGCCCAGTCTGCAAGAAGTGATACGAAGTTCCTCCAATAAGGGCATAGCTTTCACTTCCGTCTCCCAAACCCACTCCTCCCATTCCTTCATTCCGCTAAAATCCAACTGCTGGAGTTTGGGAAACGTAGCAGCCAGCTGAGATGAAGGACGGTGCAGATGATTGTACTGTTGGACGAATTCAGGACCAACACAGTTGATTACTGGTGCCCCGGCCACTTTTATCCACTCCAAATACGGGAGCCTGCACAAGCCATCTGGGAGTTTGGTGCAGCAAGGCAGCTGTTGGAGGACTACAATCTTCAAGCTCTCAAGGGGCACCATAGCTGTGGACGCCATCCATCTTGGGAGCCGACGACCAAAATATCCTTCTATTTCTATGTGTTCTATGCAAGGCTGAGGACATAGGACATCAACCACCGCCTCAATTATTTGCTCCTCAGACCCAGACTCTGAGACTCCTCCTTGGACCAACCCATCTTCCACTTTGACACCACAATTTAAAATAAGTGTTTTAAGATCTTTCTTTGCATTTACCTTCGCTTTTGCAGCCAACAAGGCACTAGATACATTTTTTAGACATTTTACTGAAAGGTAATTGAGTTGGGAAAGAGACCCTAACTCTTCCAAACTACACCAATCACCATCAATATAGGCTGGAAACCCACTTAGTAACCTCAGATTTGTAAGAGCCTGGAAACCCCTTGGAATACTATTTACACGTGTTCCATAAATATCAAGAAATCTCAAACCTTGCAGCTTGATAATGCCATCAGGAAGTTTCACAAAACTTTCACAATCTTCAAGGCAAATATGTTGTAGGAATTTCATCTCATGGATGTTCTCTAGAAGTCTGCACATATCAGTCCTCTTTAGTGTCAAATATCTCAGGTGCTTGAGTTGATGCACACATTCAACTAGTGCAGCAATACTTGCAGATTCTATATGTAGAAGACGTAGTCTTGGGAAGTTAGTCAATGAATCACCATGCTCAATTTTGAGGTTTGCAGTTAATATTAATGTCCTAAGCAGTTTCTGCTCTCTTAAATATCTCCACTCAACTTCATCTGATCCCACTCCTTTGGTTTCTATTGACAATCTAAGAAAATTGGATGATCTAAGGGCTCTTTTAGCAGCATCTCCGTTGTGAGCTACTAGTATTTCATCCCTAGCCATAAATTGAGCAAATGAGCGAATGACATCATGCATGTTGCAGATAAGTTGGCTAGGGAATGTGGGATCAATCTCTATAAGGTTTCTTAATATTAGCTCTTTATAGTTCTTTTTCCCTTCTTCTTCCAAACTGTTTGAGTCTCCTTGAACCAATCCTTCACAAATCCACATTGACACAATTTCATCGACACGTAGCACTACCTTTTTTGGTTTAAGAGAGAAGTGCAGGAAGCATTGTTTTAAGTAAGGGGACAAGTCCTGGTAGCTAAGATATATTGCAGTGTTTAGGTCATCTGTAATGCGAGATACTGACCATATATCATCATGCAAGATATCTTCCCAGTCACGTCGTGATTTTTCCTTATTGCATAGAAATCCTCCCATCACTTTAATAGCAAGTGGTAAGCCATCACATTTTGCAATAATTTGCAACCCAAGATCCTTTAGCACATCAACCTCATGTCCTTTTTCCTCGGTTGTGAGTACCTGCAGTCAATTTAAATCTATATCATCAACAAAGGGGAACATCACAACGGACATTTCTGATTAGATAATATAGTTATTCCATATACTAATCATATACTAGATCGGTGAATAAACTAAACTAATTCTCCATCTAACCGTAGTTGGGTCTCACTTGGTACATTGACAAAGTATTCATGGTGAAACAAGTTTCGACCAAATTCTACAGAGAAATATGTTTCTTGAAACTAAAATGTAGTACAGGTGGAAAGTATATTCCACGGTAGATGTAATAGTGTGAATTTCATGTTATCAATTTGGGTAAATACAGTTATAGCCAAGTTTAGAGATAATTGACTGAGCCATGTCCTAAGATGAACTATATTTGAGTCAATTGCACAAAACCACCACATTTGCGGCTAGGTTTGCAGAAAACCACCAAGTCGGTAATCCGTTGCAGAAAACACCGCGATTTCAATAATCTTGTTGCAAAAAGCACTGATTGGGTGATTTGGCTCGTTTTAAATCACTGTTGTCAGGTAGGGCCAGATTGTCAGGATCTAACTTAGGGCTGGAGTCCCTCCCCATCTGGGCCAACTACTTTTGCGGCGGCGACGGATCGCATGTCCAGCCCGTAGGGCTGGAGCTCGCCTCCGATGCTCCGGCACCTTCGACGAAGAGGCGTCGCGCGGTGAGGCGGACTCGCCGTCGCGGACGGCTACAGAGCGAAGGAGGCTGCCGGCGAAGAGCACGTTGACGGTGGCGGCCAGGTAGGTGATGTGGAGCGTCTCGGCGTCCGCCATGGATGTATCTTGGAGGTCCATCGGCATGGTCTCTCCGACGAGAACCAACAGGAATGGTGGCTGCCGCAGGGAGCCCGTCCCTGAGCCCACGCTGCCGCCGGGAGCCCGCCCCTGCAACCCTTCGTCCCTTCCCTTTCCTTCCCGACGCATCTCTGCAGAGGAAGGCCGGGGCTCACGGGCGGAAGAGATCGAGCGCGAGGAGCTCCTGGATGCCTTGCTGTGTTGAAGTAGCACGGCCGCCGGCTCCGGTGTGCCCTTTGTGGTAACGTGGTTTGCAGGCGAGCGCCGAGGACGCACTGGTGGAAGAGGCATCCCGGCGGATGGCAGGGCCAGGACGCAGTGGTTGCGCCTCGCTGACAATTTTCCGCAAGGAGGGACTGGATTGCGTTTTGTTTTAGAATTGAGGGGTGTGTATGTAATTTTTTTGTCAAACTCCTGATAATCTGGCCCCACCTGACAGCAAGTGATTAAACGAGCCAAATCACTCGATCAGTGCTTTTTGCAACAAGATTATTGAAATCGCGGTGTTTTCTGCAACGGATTACCGGCTTGGTGGTTTTCTGCAAACCTAGCCACAAATGTGGTGGTTTTGTGCAATTGACTCACTATATTTATGAGTAAAAGTTAGGCACTGCCTAATTAAATTATAGTGGAGAAGTTTAAGGTCACTCGTTACTTAATCATTTACTAAGGCAGAAATCATGCACAACTACATACTATTCATTTATCCTAATTGATATATTTTCTCAATCTTGTATATTATTGTGAAACACAAAGGCTTAAGTACACACATATGTACCATGAATATTTCATTTGATCTGAAATATAGGTTTTTTGGACACAACAATGTCCTAACATTGATATCTTGACCATTAAGTTATATGCAAACTTGTTTCCTTACAATATCCTAGCAATAAAAATAGATTTTATGATGAATATAATGATATCAATTTATGTTTCAGAAGATATCGTTTTCTTTATAGATGGTCAAACATAGAAACACTTGGCTCGCAAAATTCTAAAAAGGCCAAGATTTTAGATCGGAGGTACTAGTAGTTAATTACTATTTCCACAACCGAGTAAACAAATGTGAATGATATTTTGGTGAACTTGTGTTAAGATTGAAACTTATGGAAAAAGAGCAATACATCTTGCATGATGTTCACTGTGCTACACATACTAATCTTCTGACAAGCAATTATTAATAATTAATACTAGTCAATCAAGTGAAGACATTTCCAGTGGCGCACTAGAGAGTATGCTGGGACACAATACGGTATATGTAACTCTGGAGTATGCAGTCAAAAGTTTGTCTCAATGTGTCTTGAACAAACAAAGATACATATGTAAATGCAAATCTAGTCAAATTAAGAAGGCAGTACCAACCTCGCTCTTGAGCAATGACCATGCATCTTCAGGCCCTAACTTGTCAATGTGGTGGTGGTGCACAGCTTTCATGCTCTGAACAACAGTCTCATGTCTTGTGGTGATGAGGACTCGACTTCCACAACCACCATAGCTAAAGGGAGTCATTAGATGTTTATTCCATGCATCGACACCCCAGAGGTCATCCAGCACAAGAAAGAACTTATTTTCCTTGATGGTATTCATGAGAGCACGAACAAGTAGGTCCTTGTCTCGAGCTGCACTACCTCCAGGCAGGTCTCCCTCGGCGGCAATAATGGATTTACTTAACAGCTCAACATCAGTGAAATCCTGTGTGATGCTAAGCCATATCCACTTAGAGAATTTACCTTTGATTGCCTCGTCATTGAAGATCTTCTTGGCGAGGGTGGTCTTGCCAATCCCGCCAACACCAACGATGGCCACTACCATGAGGCGATTAGATTTGTCACCCTCCACCTCCCTTGTAAGCAACTTCACGAGCGCTCTTGTGTCCTCCTCGATCTTCTCACCGACAGTACCTGACCGCTCCATCAATGAACCTGTTTTGCGGTCAGTGGCATGAGATCGAGTCGTCTCCAAGTCTTGGTAGGCTTCTAACTTGGCAAATTTAAATTTATTGCCCCGCTCACAGATGCTATCTAGATCTTTGTTCAGTGCCTTGATACGGGTGCCGATGTCGTGGGCGTGGAGGGGATTCCGCATGCAAAAGAGCAGAGGGTTAAGGCACCCCCTGTCCTTGGTTTGACCTTGCTCCATGGCCTTGAGTTGACATAGGTCGATGATGTCAGTGGCCAAGTACATGGCACGCTTCAGTTCCCCCACCCACCCCTGCAAACTCTCATCAGTGATGTTCTTCCTATCAGCATCAGCAAGGAAATTCTTGAGGTCCCCAAGCTTGATGCTCATGTCTTTGACCCCATCAGACACGCCAATCAGCATGGCCACCTCTTCTTTGGCCATTTCAGCAAGCATGCTGGTCACGTAGGATGCCAAAGCATCCAGAACCCCCGCCATTGGTTGGAGGGTGCGCACACGCTTGAGCTGGTATTAAAAAGAAGCATGCAAATAGAAATTAGTGCTCTGTATTACTACCTCGCTTTTTCACATCAACAATCCAAAGCTAACAGCAAGGATAATCAGATTCAGTCACTAGAGACTAGCAACAAATCCCAAGGAAAAATGTGGCTTGCAAAGTAGAAGACAGTGCACACAAATTTGGCTTGAACAAACACCAGCAGTTCAAACGGAAATGCACAAGATCAACGGTTTCAAAGAGAGAAAGGTAGCTAGAATGTGTGGTGCAGCTGGAATCAGCTAAGTACCTTGAATCGACCGGAGAGATCAGAGACGGATCTTGGGTTCACCCTTAGTCCAGAGCAAAAACTAGAAAGTGCTCTCTGGGAAGTAGGTGCAGGGTTCGCTCGCGCTTTCAGCTGGTACTGAAAAGAAACATGCAGTTAAAATCAACGAAACAAATAGCGCGCTATTTCGGCGTTTAAACTTCGCTATAGCATATTTGAGGGTGTCACGTTACGTTTTAGTCATTTTACACGCTATGCCGTTATTCACGTTATAGCACGCTATAACGGCGCTAAACGCAAAAACGTTTTAGCGTTTTTAGCGTGGAGCGATAGAAACACGGCAAACACTCAGCCCATAGCAGCCCATCGGGCATCGGCCCAATGCAACGCAACAATAGGCCCATCCAAGATGGAAATATTGAACTTTTCTGGATGAAAACAAGAAGAATACTCTTAAGTGCATCTAATGTCATAATGTACCAACGGTATGCATGTATAGCTCCTAGACAAAATTTTAGATGTTGAAATCCTTAATTTCTATGATACATTTGGCATTTTTTTCAAAACGCTATTTTGAATATAGCACGCAAATAGCACGCAATAACTTGTATAGCATCTGGAGAAGGGCTACGCTATTTTAAATAGCGTGCTATTTTTTTCGTTGGTTAAAATGAGTCCTCTGTATTACAAGTTACGGCGCACCACATATTATACATTTCCAACAATGACTCCCTTTAGCTGGAATCAGCTAAGTACCTTGAATCGACTGGAGAATCAGAGACAAATCTTGGTTCGCTCATGCTTTAGCTGGTACTAGATAGATCTCCCTTCCTCTCTGGGAATTAGTTGCAGGATTCGCTCATGCTTTAGCTGGTACTGAAAATAAAGATGCAAACAAAATTAGTCCTTTTTACAACTGCCTTCCACACACGAACAATCCCATGCTAAAAATTGGTTCATCATGGAAAAGAAGGATAATCAAATTCCGTCACTAGAGGCTAGCAACAAATCCAAAGGCAAAAATATGTGGCGTGCAAATGAGAAGACTAGACACAAAATTGGCTTGGAATAAATCTGATGTGGTACCAAACACCAACGATTCTAAAAGAAATACATAAAAGCATCTCCTTCAGAGAAAAAAAACAGAGCTAGAGTAAGCATGGCATGGTCGATCGAGCTGAAATTAATAAATTACCTTGAATCAACTGGTGAGATGAAAGATGAGAAACGGATCTTGTTTCGGTGTTCAGTTTCAGTGGCTTGAGCTGGTACTGAAAAACTAGAAAGATCTCCCTTGCTATCTGAGAGGTAATTACAGGGTTCAGTTTCAGTGGCTTGAGCTGGTACTGAAAACAAGTATGCGAACAAAATTAGTCTTCTTTATTACTACCTTTCACATATAAATCAACAGCACACGCTAAAAAATGTTTCAATTGGAGAGATGAGCAGTGGGTCTTCTTCCTTGATCCTTGCAGATTTTTAGAGCAAGCAGCTAGCTGGGAGGTGGAAGTGGGGCTTTGAACCTTTGTAGACCGTCTGTATGTTCATGGTGGGGTATTTAGATACGAAAATGCCGAGGGTATTTCTTTTTTCCATTGACACAATTATGTTGCATATATGCTGCCCCGACAGAGAGAATTTGAGATATGCAATCATCAGCGAAAAAAGAAGAAAATGCTTTCTGAAAGGTACGTGCATGTAAGGCTACTGCCACTATCAATCTATCTGTCGCACAGGGTACCCTCCACTAGCAGATTATTCAGAATCTGATTCCGATTGCCACAGGCACATCACATGCAAATGCTGCATTGCTGATCAAGACGCATTTCTGCTTGCCTCTGATTCCCCTCCCTTCCGTGAAAGAAGAAAGGGGGGATTTCATCCTGCCTAGCTTTTGCTATGTTTTACTTAGTTGCTTCCTTCCAGAATACAAACATCATTTGCTTGTACTGAAGAAAAAACATACAACACACTGGACAATCCAAATAGGCCTTACCGATACGCTGTGGATTCTACCGTCTAAACTTCGACCTCGCCATCATTTCATCCTGGATATATTATCTCGGAATTTCTATGGCGTATATTTTTCTTAAATCAGGCTAGCAGCGCTAGAGTGCGAACTACTCCATGCAGGTTATTCATTGACTAGTGAGCGAGATGAAAAAAAAACTGAGAAGGCCCCCGCGTCATCCCTGGCGGCTAGGGTTGGAATTCGAGCCGAGTCGAGCCAGCTCGGCTCGACACGCTAGAGCTCGTTTTGTTAACGAGCTAGCTCGACTCGACTCATTACTATAACGAGCTCAAATTCAAGATTGCCTTGACTCGTATAACTCGTGAGCTGGCTTGTTCAGCTTGTTAAGCTTGTTAAAGATATGTAATAAAACCCTCAAACATGATAAAAAAATGATTACGTATAATTAAACATTCACTTCACTAAATAATTGTAATTTCCTTGTAGCGCGTGAGTCTCCTAGGCGGCTGGGCCTTCGACAGCTGGGACTTATATTGTGCGCCTAGGATGCAGGGTGTTGAGCGGCTGGTCTTTTTTTGGATTGGGAGTGGCTGATCTACCGAGCCTAATGAGTTACACGAGTACTCGTCAGATTGGCTCGTTGAATTTGGCCTATAAACGATGTTAAACTAAAGCTCGGCTCGACTCGTTATTCTTCGAGTTGGAGTCGATTCAAGCCGAGTCACGAGCTACTTGTTTAGCTCACGAGTTTCGAGCTTTTTTTCGAGCCCTACTGACGGCGACTCGGGCGGCGACTCCTACTGTCGCCACCACTAGCACCTCCCTCTCCGGCCAGGGTCGCAAGGCCAAAGCACCTCGCACTAGACGGTGGCGGCGGGCAGCTTCCTCCTTCCGTCTCCTTCCCTCGTGCCATGGCTGCGGGAACCTTCTCGAGCCCGCGACGATCGCGCCGGTGCGCGATGCTGCCTGGTCTTGGCGGCATCAACAGACGGCACTGATGGAGGTTGCTTTTGGCGTGAGAAATGTCTAACATCTCCTAGTGCCCCTACACCATCATGAACAGTAAATTCATAGTAAATTGAAAAAAAATCTGAAAAATCTGAAACTTTCAGGGATCAAAGATTATCAAAGGTTTGATGTTCCTGCAAAGTTTCAGCAACAAATAACCTTTGTGGACCCCTCAGCAAAAAAATTCACTTCTAAAAAATGTACATAAATTTTAAACAATGATTTTGTTTTTTATTTGAGGGCTCTTCGAATGTTATTTTTAGCTAAAACTTTGCAAGATCATCCAAAGTTTCATCATGTTCAATGTCCCAAAGTTTCAGATTTTTTTTAATTTGTTTTGAATTTACTGTTGGTAGAGGGTGTAGGGGCACCCGTGTGCTGAAAATCCTGTCCCGGTTGGCCTTGGTGCTCGATGGCTTGGATAGGGAAGCGCAACACCGATAAAGGATGTGGGCTCCGGATCTAGCGGCGTGGGTGATGTTGATCTGGCATTCGTGCTCTGGCTCTCTTCAGCGAGATGGTAGTTGGCGGTGGTGCTCTTTGAGTTTTGTGTGTGTGCATTGATGTTGGATTTGTAGATCCTAGCTATGCAGAGGTCAGGTTTGTGCTCTTTGAGTTTGTATCCTCTTGATGCTCCTTTTTAAGCAAATAAAATCCGCCCTTTATCGGAAAAAGATTATTTATTGACAGACATGTATGCGCGGCATTTTCTGAACGGCGAGTTCATATACAGTGAAGTTGAGTTACACGTATATGGCGAGTTGTGTTGCCGCTGTGGAATTGCCTCGAAATCGTGCGTTCCATCTTGGGCAAAGGTAACAAGTTCTCGCGAGTTCATGTATGGAAAAATGTGTTGCGCGTACATGACGATTTTGGGTATAGTTTTCCTTGTGACGGCCCATGGCGCGGTGTTACTGGTGATATTTCTGCTTGGGACGCATTTTATTTGGCAGTTTTCTGGATGTTAAATACCATTGGGTGGGTTACTTTTTATTGGCATTGGAAACATATCTCATTATGACAGGGCGAGTTGTGTTGCCGCCGGACGAGAAGTGTTGTTCGATAAGATGCATCACCGACAACAAGAATAAGGTGTGGAGTTGGGTCCGAGCACTGGTCCGCAAGACGTTTGTTGCATTTTGAAACGCGTCATGGTCGAGGGACTCCAGTGAGATGCATCTTCAAGGCGCGAAGACATGAGACGTCATGGTCGAGGTGCTCCAATGAAGGTGTATCTTCAAGGGGCGAAGACGTGCGCGGAGACAGACACGATGACGGATGGCTACCTGCGTGTCTCAATGAGAAGACGAAGACCAACGTGAAGATGGATGCAAGCCGGTCAAGATGAGTTCCTGAATGAGGCTATGCTTTTAGTCTGCATATGACACGCTAAGATGCGGCAGCGTGGGCAGGTAATCCGGAGGACACGTTGTGTTGAGTCATTGAGTTGTGAAGCTCAGCGTGTAACGACCACGAAAAGCATAAGGAGGCGACAAGTTTGGATTAGGGGAGAATGTAATGAACTACTATTTCTGTATCATGACGACATGGACATCGACAGCGCCTCTCCATAATGCTTTCCTGTGGGATGTTCCGGAACGGCCAAACGGCGACAAGTGCCTTCTGGCCTGGACTAATGTCTGTTGGTCCAAACGCGAATGTAAAGCTGCTCATCGTCTGCACGCCGACGACAACGGCCTACGGCCTGCCCAGCGGTATGCTCAGCGGTCAGCGCCGGGATTCTGGCAACCCGGCGACAGCTTCAAGCATTGCTTCATTGCTTGCCCCTCTCTCTCTGGGGTCGTGCTCTCTGACGGGTGCCTATGCCGTGCCAAGGGAGGGAAGCTCGATGCCTATGCCTTGTATGACCTGTGCGTTTTTCTTTCGTTCACTCTGTCCAAGTCAAGTCTCCAAGACGAGCGATCAGAGGAACAAGCAGCTTGATCCTTGGGCTAGCAAATCTCTGACCATTTGACCATCTGATATTTCTATTTATCATCCTTGCCTGCCCAAAAGAATCGGGATTGGTATTTGACAATGTCGTGATGAATGGATTCATGCAAACTATATAATGCCATTAAATACAACAGTAGGCTGGTCATGGAAGAGTTGATGATTACAACCCTTGCCTCGTTGGAAAGCCACCGCCCTTGCCATGGATCCACACTATGCTGGACCTTGGTGACCGTCGGGCGAAGGTCCTTTTCCAGTAGATGGGAGTCGCTAATCGGCATGCCGAGATAGGTCGTGAAAAAGGAAACCAAGCGGCAGTTAATCCGGTTCGTAATCCGATGCTTCGCCAAGTCAGAGTAGCCCATCACCATGACCTCACTTTCTATGAAGTTAATCGTCAAGGCGGATATCTCTTGGAAGCAAAGGAGGGGGGATTTTTGGTGTTCGATGTCCTCATCTGAACCATCCATCAGGAGGCTGGTATTTCTAGTGTCTATTTCATTGCGTTTAGTTAGAACAATGAAAAAGTACCAAACGGTGGTAAACATTGTATCAACTTAATACTATACATTATTTTGTATAGTATGATGTACCATAAACAATCTCCAAACATAATGGGTCCTTCCATCCTGCAATGGTTTCACTGGAGCTGAAATGCTTCTACAAGATCACCAAGGAGAGGTTCCTTCTCAGATGTAATGGTTACCTTGAGGTGGAATTGGAGTCATGTGAGGAGGGGGTGTAGTTCGCAACACACTGGTTTCTAATGTGGATATTGCTAGAGACTGCCCAACAGTCATGCAGAACGAGGTATGCTTCTAGAGATTCTGAAGTAAACGCCTTCAGCTCTTAAAAGTAACGGTTAGATTAGAATCAAATTTTCTGGGTGTAAAATATGGCCGGTAACAAATTTGCTTCTACTAGGTATTACAAATTGAGACTGGTTGTTGGTTGAGGGTTTACTCCCTTGTCCCTTGTAAAAAGGAAAATATATGAGCATAGTACTTCCCGACCATGCAGCTTCGCCCGGTCGTTAACGTGAAAAGGTGGCCTCCGGGGATTTTTCGCCTACTGTTGGCCGAAAAGTACTTTTCGGCCTACCGGTGACCAAGAAGTATTTTTCGGCCTAACGCTGACCAAAAATGTCTTTTCGGCCAGGTAAGCGCCTTTTCGGCCAATGCAAGGCCGAAAAGCTCACTTCGGCCTAACCCTGGCCGAAAACCCACTTTTCGGCCAACGCGTGGTCGGCAGGATGATAGTTTTAATTTTTTTTACATTCGATGCTATAGTTTCCGAAATTGCTACAAATTAAGTGATAGTTTTGAAAAAAAATCGCAAGTGCATCCCTCGTTTAGCGTGGTAATGAATTACTCCTGGCTATGCATGCAGCCACGAGCCTACCAACCCTCCACCAATGACGCGCATGCATGCTTGCTCACGTGCGCACGTTCGCGGCAGCGTGGGCGCAAATAGTTTAACACGGGAATTTTTGTCATGAACTCATTTACACGGGATCGATCCAAGAGGGAAAAGGGGATGAGAACTAGACTTGGAAGAGAAACTTTTCTTTCAATGGAGGAGGTACAGATTAGGTGAGACTTCAGATCATACTTCACATACATCGCATGTCTGCCTACTGGCCTACAGCTGGCTATATAGCCACGCTCCACTTGGCATCTTGCCTTACAGGTGGGTCCATGTCACAAGGCAGAGGGGTCCACACCATCACTCGTCCACCGCATCATCTCCTGGTGATGCAGGTGTGACATTCCCCACTCCTTTAGAATGTGCGTCGTCTTCAGGTGTTACATGCTGCTTCTCGTCGCCGGTTCGTGGCGCGTCCCACGCCGGAGCTTGTGGAAAGCGGCGGCGAATGGTGTCGTAGTCTTCCCAAGTAGTCGTCGTCTCATCGTTGCGCCAGCGCACCTTGACTTGCACCAGAGCACTGTTGCCGTGCTTGACCATGCGCCGCTCCAGGATCTCCGTTGGCTCGTCGTCGTGGCCGGCGAGGTCTGGGGGTCGGGGCAGCTCGGAGAACACCGGTGTATAATTGGGTGTGAATGGCTTGAGCTGCGACACGTGGAAGACGGGGTGAATCCTGCTGTCCGCCGGTAGCTCCAGTTTGTATGCCAGCTTGCCGATCTTGTCGATCACCGTGAATGGCCCGAAGTACTTGTATGCCAGCTTGGCGCAGGGTCTGTTCGCCACGGACGACTGAGCGTAGGGCTGGAGCTTGAGAAGAACGGCGTCGCCCACTTCAAATGCGCGCTCGGTGCGGTGCTGATCGGCCTGCTTCTTGAAGCGATGCTGGGCGCGGAGGATGTGCGCACGCAGCCGCGCCGTGTGCACGCCCCAGTCCCAGGGCTCACCATCGATCATGGGCACCGTCTTGTCGTCCCAGAGTGCCATGGTGCCGAGGTTGGGCTCCACTCCATATAGAGCTTCGAAGGGGAGCACTGGATCGAAGAATGGAACGAAGAATTGTACCAGAATTCCGCTGTAGGCAGCCACCGACGCCATTGCCGCGGCGCGTCGTGCACGGCGCAGCGCAAGTACATTTCCATGCACTGGTTGGCGCATTCACTTTGGCCGTCCGTCTGCGGGTGATATGCTGTGGAGTAGAGCAACTTGGTGCCCGCGCTGGCGAACAGTTCGCGCCAGAGGGCGCTGGTGAAGACGCAATCACGGTCGGAGAAGATGGAGCTTGGTAGGCCGTGCAGCTTGACGACTTGATCCCAGAAGACCTTGGCCACTTACCGAGCCTTGACGGGGTGGCGCAGCGGAATGAAGTGCGCGGATTTTGTTGGCCTGTTCACTACCACCATGATGGAATCAAAGCCCTCGGATGATGGCAACCCTTCGACGAAATCCATGGTGAGATCCTGCCAGGGCGCGGACGGCACGAGCAAGGGGGCGAGCGTGCCCGCCGGCTTGGATTGCTCGTGCTTGGCGTGCTGGCAGACTGGGCATTGCCGCACGTACTCAGATACGTCGGTCTTCAAGCCTTCCCATATAAAAAGTTTCTTGATGCACTGGTAGGTGGCTGTGGCGCAGGAGTGACCACCGACCGCGCTGTCGTCCAGAGCGCTGATGATCTTGGTGCGCAATGCCGTGTTCTTGCTGATCCACAATCGCTCCTGCTTGCGAATGAGCCCCTTGTAGAGATCGTACCCGTCGTCGTCGGGACTGTGGATCGTGAGTCGCGCCAGGCGATCTTGAGGATCGGCGTCCGTGGCATAAGACTTTGCCACTTCTTGCACCCACGCGGGCTGACAGAAGGAGAGCGCGTCGAGGTTTAGAGTAGCGCCCACACGTGACAGAGTGTCAGCGGCTCCATTTTCGCTGCCGCGACGATAGCGGAACTTGAATTGGAGCCCCACCAGTTTGGCCATGGCCTTGCGCTGCAGGTCAGTGGCGAGCTGCTGGTCTTGCAGGTTGCAAAGGCTCTTGTGATCCGTGGTGATGGTGAATGGGCCCGTTGCAAGTACGCGCGCCACTTGTCAACAACCATCATGACGGCCAGAGTAATATACATCTATGATCCTTCAACTTGGTGGCAATGTCCACAACGGCCCTCAAGCTCAAAAGCTGCTTCAATACGGTCCCAGAACTTGTGAATACCGCTTAAATATGGTCCTCAAACTTGGTGTGTTAAGTTATTTTTCTTCAGAAAATCGCCTTAGGATTTATTTAATTACATAAAAAACGAAAGTTAGAAATGTGAGTTATGGGAAAAGAAAAACTTTTTCAAATATGGAGGACTGAACTTTAGACGTCGAGGTCATGGTTTGCTTAGTTCAGTTAGTTGTACAAGCTAGCCACCAGGCAATACATGGCTTGGCGTACCTTTTTTTTTTTAGCATCAGGCTTGGCTTACCTATGTACCTGTTGGAGTAATTTTTACATTTTTATATGTGGCGCTCCTATAGGCCTGCACAAGTTTTATTTTATTTTTCCAAGTTTAAATTTTTATATTATTTTCCCATTTGGATAAAGAAATGAAAGAAAACAAAGGTGCATTAAACTTAAAAAAGTGTTAGTGCATTTAAAAAAATGTTCAACATTTTTCGGAAAATATTTCACGTGTACTAAAAATATGTAAACATGTTTATGAAAAATGTTCCACGTGTATTAAGAAATTGCAAACGTCTTTTTGAAAATTATTTTTCATGCATTAAAAAAATTGGGAAGGTGTATTTCAAACAATGTTCAATGTGTATTAAAAATATTGTGCAAAATAATTTTTACATTTGTACAAGCACACTCGACATGTTTCATTACATTTGTAGAATTTATTATTATGACACAATAATTTTAATACATGTTGAACAGTTTTCAAAATACAATGCTGTCTTTTAGAAAATAATTGTGTATCTTAAGAATAAAATAAAAAATACGCAATAATTATGCATACTTATGGTCCCAAAAGAAGATACATAAAATTACACAATAATTTAATACAGTTTTATCATTTTTAATACATTTTTGGAATGCATGATCAGCATTTTCCAATAAAACGTTTTACAATTTTTAATACATGTGAAACAATTTCGAAAAACATGTTTACAGTTTTTTTAATACACGCGAAACATTTTTGAGAAACATGTTTATAGTTTTTCAGTACAAGTGAAACTCTTTCCAAAAACATATTGAACATTTTTTTAAACGCACTACCACTTTCTTTAAGTTTGATGGCAACTTATTTTTTTCATTTCTTTTTCCAAATGGGAAAAAATAATATAAAGAAACATGAACCTGAAATAAATAAAATAAAACTTGTGTGGGCCAATAGGAGCACCACTTATAAAAATATAAAAAACTTGCTTCAAAAGGTACATAGGAACGCAATATATATAT
>LR738711.1:897284120-897311819 GCA_902687465.1 Secale cereale | reverse complement strand
GAAGTCTGCACATATCAGTCCTCTTTAGTGTCAAATATCTCAGGTGCTTGAGTTGATGCACACATTCAACTAGTGCAGCAATACTTGCAGATTCTATATGTAGAAGACGTAGTCTTGGGAAGTTAGTCAATGAATCACCATGCTCAATTTTGAGGTTTGCAGTTAATATTAATGTCCTAAGCAGTTTCTGCTCTCTTAAATATCTCCACTCAACTTCATCTGATCCCACTCCTTTGGTTTCTATTGACAATCTAAGAAAATTGGATGATCTAAGGGCTCTTTTAGCAGCATCTCCGTTGTGAGCTACTAGTATTTCATCCCTAGCCATAAATTGAGCAAATGAGCGAATGACATCATGCATGTTGCAGATAAGTTGGCTAGGGAATGTGGGATCAATCTCTATAAGGTTTCTTAATATTAGCTCTTTATAGTTCTTTTTCCCTTCTTCTTCCAAACTGTTTGAGTCTCCTTGAACCAATCCTTCACAAATCCACATTGACACGATTTCATCGACACGTAGCACTACCTTTTTTGGTTTAAGAGAGAAGTGCAGGAAGCATTGTTTTAAGTAAGGGGACAAGTCCTGGTAGCTAAGATATATTGCAGTGTTTAGGTCATCTGTAATGCGAGATACTGACCATATATCATCATGCAAGATATCTTCCCAGTCACGTCGTGATTTTTCCTTATTGCATAGAAGTCCTCCCATCACTTTAATAGCAAGTGGTAAGCCATCACATTTTGCAATAATTTGCAACCCAAGATCCTTTAGCACATCAACCTCATGTCCTTTTTCCTCGGTTGTGAGTACCTGCAGTCAATTTAAATCTATATCATCAACAAAGGGGAACATCACAACGGACATTTCTGATTAGATAATATAGTTATTCCATATACTAATCATATACTAGATCGGTGAATAAACTAAACTAATTCTCCATCTAACCGTAGTTGGGTCTCGCTTGGTACATTGACAAAGTATTCATGGTGAAACAAGTTTCGACCAAATTCTACAGAGAAATATGTTTCTTGAAACTAAAATGTAGTACAGGTGGAAAGTATATTCCACGGTAGATGTAATAGTGTGAATTTCATGTTATCAATTTGGGTAAATACAGTTATAGCCAAGTTTAGAGATAATTGACTGAGCCATGTCCTAAGATGAACTATATTTGAGTCAATTGCACAAAACCACCACATTTGCAGCTAGGTTTGCAGAAAACCACCAAGTCGGTAATCCGTTGCAGAAAACACCGCGATTTCAATAATCTTGTTGCAAAAAGCACTGATTGGGTGATTTGGCTCGTTTTAAATCACTGTTGTCAGGTAGGGCCAGATTGTCAGGATCTAACTTAGGGCTGGAGTCCCTCCCCATCTGGGCCAACTACTTTTGCGGCGGCGACGGATCGCATGTCCAGCCCGTAGGGCTGGAGCTCGCCTCCGATGCTCCGGCACCTTCGACGAAGAGGCGTCGCGCGGTGAGGCGGACTCGCCGTCGCGGACGGCTACAGAGCGAAGGAGGCTGCCGGCGGAGAGCACGTTGACGGTGGCAGCCAGGTAGGTGATGTGGAGCGTCTCGGCGTCCGCCATGGATGTATCTTGGAGGTCCATCGGCATGGTCTCTCCGACGAGAACCAACAGGAATGGTGGCTGCCGCAGGGAGCCCGTCCCTGAGCCCACGCTGCCGCCGGGAGCCCGCCCCTGCAGCCCTTCGTCCCTTCCCTTTCCTTCCCGACGCATCTCTGCAGAGGAAGGCCGGGGCTCACGGGCGGAAGAGATCGAGCGCGAGGAGCTCCTCGATGCCTTGCTGTGTTGAAGTAGCACGGCCGCCGGCTCCGGTGTGCCCTTTGTGGTAACGTGGTTTGCAGGCGAGCGCCGAGGACGCACTGGTGGAAGAGGCATCCCGGCGGATGGCAGGGCCAGGACGCAGTGGTTGCGCCTCGCTGACAATTTTCCGCAAGGAGGGACTGGATTGCGTTTTGTTTTAGAATTGAGGGGTGTGTATGTATTTTTTTTGTCAAACTCCTGATAATCTGGCCCCACCTGACAGCAAGTGATTAAACGAGCCAAATCACTCGATCAGTGCTTTTTGCAACAAGATTATTGAAATCGCGGTGTTTTCTGCAACGGATTACCGGCTTGGTGGTTTTCTGCAAACCTAGCCACAAATGTGGTGGTTTTGTGCAATTGACTCACTATATTTATGAGTAAAAGTTAGGCACTGCCTAATTAAATTATAGTGGAGAAGTTTAAGGTCACTCGTTACTTAATCATTTACTAAGGCAGAAATCATGCACAACTACATACTATTCATTTATCCTAATTGATATATTTTCTCAATCTTGTATATTATTGTGAAACACAAAGGCTTAAGTACACACATATGTACCATGAATATTTCATTTGATCTGAAATATAGGTTTTTTGGACACAACAATGTCCTAACATTGATATCTTGACCATTAAGTTATATGCAAACTTGTTTCCTTACAATATCCTAGCAATAAAAATAGATTTTATGATGAATATAATGATATCAATTTATGTTTCAGAAGATATCGTTTTCTTTATAGATGGTCAAACATAGAAACACTTGGCTCGCAAAATTCTAAAAAGGCCAAGATTTTAGATCGGAGGTACTAGTAGTTAATTACTATTTCCACAACCGAGTAAACAAATGTGAATGATATTTTGGTGAACTTGTGTTAAGATTGAAACTTATGGAAAAAGAGCAATACATCTTGCATGATGTTCACTGTGCTACACATACTAATCTTCTGACAAGCAATTATTAATAATTAATACTAGTCAATCAAGTGAAGACATTTCCAGTGGCGCACTAGAGAGTATGCTGGGACACAATACGGTATATGTAACTCTGGAGTATGCAGTCAAAAGTTTGTCTCAATGTGTCTTGAACAAACAAAGATACATATGTAAATGCAAATCTAGTCAAATTAAGAAGGCAGTACCAACCTCGCTCTTGAGCAATGACCATGCATCTTCAGGCCCTAACTTGTCAATGTGGTGGTGGTGCACAGCTTTCATGCTCTGAACAACAGTCTCATGTCTTGTGGTGATGAGGACTCGACTTCCACAACCACCATAGCTAAAGGGAGTCATTAGATGTTTATTCCATGCATCGACACCCCAGAGGTCATCCAGCACAAGAAAGAACTTATTTTCCTTGATGGTATTCATGAGAGCACGAACAAGTAGGTCCTTGTCTCGAGCTGCACTACCTCCAGGCAGGTCTCCCTCGGCGGCAATAATGGATTTACTTAACAGCTCAACATCAGTGAAATCCTGTGTGATGCTAAGCCATATCCACTTAGAGAATTTACCTTTGATTGCCTCGTCATTGAAGATCTTCTTGGCGAGGGTGGTCTTGCCAATCCCGCCAACACCAACGATGGCCACTACCATGAGGCGATTAGATTTGTCACCCTCCACCTCCCTTGTAAGCAACTTCACGAGCGCTCTTGTGTCCTCCTCGATCTTCTCACCGACAGTACCTGACCGCTCCATCAATGAACCTGTTTTGCGGTCAGTGGCATGAGATCGAGTCGTCTCCAAGTCTTGGTAGGCTTCTAACTTGGCAAATTTAAATTTATTGCCCCGCTCACAGATGCTATCTAGATCTTTGTTCAGTGCCTTGATACGGGTGCCGATGTCGTGGGCGTGGAGGGGATTCCGCATGCAAAAGAGCAGAGGGTTAAGGCACCCCCTGTCCTTGGTTTGACCTTGCTCCATGGCCTTGAGTTGACATAGGTCGATGATGTCAGTGGCCAAGTACATGGCACGCTTCAGTTCCCCCACCCACCCCTGCAAACTCTCATCAGTGATGTTCTTCCTATCAGCATCAGCAAGGAAATTCTTGAGGTCCCCAAGCTTGATGCTCATGTCTTTGACCCCATCAGACACGCCAATCAGCATGGCCACCTCTTCTTTGGCCATTTCAGCAAGCATGCTGGTCACGTAGGATGCCAAAGCATCCAGAACCCCCGCCATTGGTTGGAGGGTGCGCACACGCTTGAGCTGGTATTAAAAAGAAGCATGCAAATAGAAATTAGTGCTCTGTATTACTACCTCGCTTTTTCACATCAACAATCCAAAGCTAACAGCAAGGATAATCAGATTCAGTCACTAGAGACTAGCAACAAATCCCAAGGAAAAATGTGGCTTGCAAAGTAGAAGACAGTGCACACAAATTTGGCTTGAACAAACACCAGCAGTTCAAACGGAAATGCACAAGATCAACGGTTTCAAAGAGAGAAAGGTAGCTAGAATGTGTGGTGCAGCTGGAATCAGCTAAGTACCTTGAATCGACCGGAGAGATCAGAGACGGATCTTGGGTTCACCCTTAGTCCAGAGCAAAAACTAGAAAGTGCTCTCTGGGAAGTAGGTGCAGGGTTCGCTCGCGCTTTCAGCTGGTACTGAAAAGAAACATGCAGTTAAAATCAACGAAACAAATAGCGCGCTATTTCGGCGTTTAAACTTCGCTATAGCATATTTGAGGGTGTCACGTTACGTTTTAGTCATTTTACACGCTATGCCGTTATTCACGTTATAGCACGCTATAACGGCGCTAAACGCAAAAACGTTTTAGCGTTTTTAGCGTGGAGCGATAGAAACACGGCAAACACTCAGCCCATAGCAGCCCATCGGGCATCGGCCCAATGCAACGCAACAATAGGCCCATCCAAGATGGAAATATTGAACTTTTCTGGATGAAAACAAGAAGAATACTCTTAAGTGCATCTAATGTCATAATGTACCAACGGTATGCATGTATAGCTCCTAGACAAAATTTTAGATGTTGAAATCCTTAATTTCTATGATACATTTGGCATTTTTTTCAAAACGCTATTTTGAATATAGCACGCAAATAGCACGCAATAACTTGTATAGCATCTGGAGAAGGGCTACGCTATTTTAAATAGCGTGCTATTTTTTTCGTTGGTTAAAATGAGTCCTCTGTATTACAAGTTACGGCGCACCACATATTATACATTTCCAACAATGACTCCCTTTAGCTGGAATCAGCTAAGTACCTTGAATCGACTGGAGAATCAGAGACAAATCTTGGTTCGCTCATGCTTTAGCTGGTACTAGATAGATCTCCCTTCCTCTCTGGGAATTAGTTGCAGGATTCGCTCATGCTTTAGCTGGTACTGAAAATAAAGATGCAAACAAAATTAGTCCTTTTTACAACTGCCTTCCACACACGAACAATCCCATGCTAAAAATTGGTTCATCATGGAAAAGAAGGATAATCAAATTCCGTCACTAGAGGCTAGCAACAAATCCAAAGGCAAAAATATGTGGCGTGCAAATGAGAAGACTAGACACAAAATTGGCTTGGAATAAATCTGATGTGGTACCAAACACCAACGATTCTAAAAGAAATACATAAAAGCATCTCCTTCAGAGAAAAAAAACAGAGCTAGAGTAAGCATGGCATGGTCGATCGAGCTGAAATTAATAAATTACCTTGAATCAACTGGTGAGATGAAAGATGAGAAACGGATCTTGTTTCGGTGTTCAGTTTCAGTGGCTTGAGCTGGTACTGAAAAACTAGAAAGATCTCCCTTGCTATCTGAGAGGTAATTACAGGGTTCAGTTTCAGTGGCTTGAGCTGGTACTGAAAACAAGTATGCGAACAAAATTAGTCTTCTTTATTACTACCTTTCACATATAAATCAACAGCACACGCTAAAAAATGTTTCAATTGGAGAGATGAGCAGTGGGTCTTCTTCCTTGATCCTTGCAGATTTTTAGAGCAAGCAGCTAGCTGGGAGGTGGAAGTGGGGCTTTGAACCTTTGTAGACCGTCTGTATGTTCATGGTGGGGTATTTAGATACGAAAATGCCGAGGGTATTTCTTTTTTCCATTGACACAATTATGTTGCATATATGCTGCCCCGACAGAGAGAATTTGAGATATGCAATCATCAGCGAAAAAAGAAGAAAATGCTTTCTGAAAGGTACGTGCATGTAAGGCTACTGCCACTATCAATCTATCTGTCGCACAGGGTACCCTCCACTAGCAGATTATTCAGAATCTGATTCCGATTGCCACAGGCACATCACATGCAAATGCTGCATTGCTGATCAAGACGCATTTCTGCTTGCCTCTGATTCCCCTCCCTTCCGTGAAAGAAGAAAGGGGGGATTTCATCCTGCCTAGCTTTTGCTATGTTTTACTTAGTTGCTTCCTTCCAGAATACAAACATCATTTGCTTGTACTGAAGAAAAAACATACAACACACTGGACAATCCAAATAGGCCTTACCGATACGCTGTGGATTCTACCGTCTAAACTTCGACCTCGCCATCATTTCATCCTGGATATATTATCTCGGAATTTCTATGGCGTATATTTTTCTTAAATCAGGCTAGCAGCGCTAGAGTGCGAACTACTCCATGCAGGTTATTCATTGACTAGTGAGCGAGATGAAAAAAAAACTGAGAAGGCCCCCGCGTCATCCCTGGCGGCTAGGGTTGGAATTCGAGCCGAGTCGAGCCAGCTCGGCTCGACACGCTAGAGCTCGTTTTGTTAACGAGCTAGCTCGACTCGACTCATTACTATAACGAGCTCAAATTCAAGATTGCCTTGACTCGTATAACTCGTGAGCTGGCTTGTTCAGCTTGTTAAGCTTGTTAAAGATATGTAATAAAACCCTCAAACATGATAAAAAAATGATTACGTATAATTAAACATTCACTTCACTAAATAATTGTAATTTCCTTGTAGCGCGTGAGTCTCCTAGGCGGCTGGGCCTTCGACAGCTGGGACTTATATTGTGCGCCTAGGATGCAGGGTGTTGAGCGGCTGGTCTTTTTTTGGATTGGGAGTGGCTGATCTACCGAGCCTAATGAGTTACACGAGTACTCGTCAGATTGGCTCGTTGAATTTGGCCTATAAACGATGTTAAACTAAAGCTCGGCTCGACTCGTTATTCTTCGAGTTGGAGTCGATTCAAGCCGAGTCACGAGCTACTTGTTTAGCTCACGAGTTTCGAGCTTTTTTTCGAGCCCTACTGACAGCGACTCGGGCGGCGACTCCTACTGTCGCCACCACTAGCACCTCCCTCTCCGGCCAGGGTCGCAAGGCCAAAGCACCTCGCACTAGACGGTGGCGGCGGGCAGCTTCCTCCTTCCGTCTCCTTCCCTCGTGCCATGGCTGCGGGAACCTTCTCGAGCCCGCGACGATCGCGCCGGTGCGCGATGCTGCCTGGTCTTGGCGGCATCAACAGACGGCACTGATGGAGGTTGCTTTTGGCGTGAGAAATGTCTAACATCTCCCAGTGCCCCTACACCATCATGAACAGTAAATTCATAGTAAATTGAAAAAAAATCTGAAAAATCTGAAACTTTCAGGGATCAAAGATTATCAAAGGTTTGATGTTCCTGCAAAGTTTCAGCAACAAATAACCTTTGTGGACCCCTCAGCAAAAAAATTCACTTCTAAAAAATGTACATAAATTTTAAACAATGATTTTGTTTTTTATTTGAGGGCTCTTCGAATGTTATTTTTAGCTAAAACTTTGCAAGATCATCCAAAGTTTCATCATGTTCAATGTCCCAAAGTTTCAGATTTTTTTTAATTTGTTTTGAATTTACTGTTGGTAGAGGGTGTAGGGGCACCCGTGTGCTGAAAATCCTGTCCCGGTTGGCCTTGGTGCTCGATGGCTTGGATAGGGAAGCGCAACACCGATAAAGGATGTGGGCTCCGGATCTAGCGGCGTGGGTGATGTTGATCTGGCATTCGTGCTCTGGCTCTCTTCAGCGAGATGGTAGTTGGCGGTGGTGCTCTTTGAGTTTTGTGTGCGTGCATTGATGTTGGATTTGTAGATCCTAGCTATGCAGAGGTCAGGTTTGTGCTCTTTGAGTTTGTATCCTCTTGATGCTCCTTTTTAAGCAAATAAAATCCGCCCTTTATCGGAAAAAGATTATTTATTGACAGACATGTATGCGCGGCATTTTCTGAACGGCGAGTTCATATACAGTGAAGTTGAGTTACACGTATATGGCGAGTTGTGTTGCCGCTGTGGAATTGCCTCGAAATCGTGCGTTCCATCTTGGGCAAAGGTAACAAGTTCTCGCGAGTTCATGTATGGAAAAATGTGTTGCGCGTACATGACGATTTTGGGTATAGTTTTCCTTGTGACGGCCCATGGCGCGGTGTTACTGGTGATATTTCTGCTTGGGACGCATTTTATTTGGCAGTTTTCTGGATGTTAAATACCATTGGGTGGGTTACTTTTTATTGGCATTGGAAACATATCTCATTATGACAGGGCGAGTTGTGTTGCCGCCGGACGAGAAGTGTTGTTCGATAAGATGCATCACCGACAACAAGAATAAGGTGTGGAGTTGGGTCCGAGCACTGGTCCGCAAGACGTTTGTTGCATTTTGAAACGCGTCATGGTCGAGGGACTCCAGTGAGATGCATCTTCAAGGCGCGAAGACATGAGACGTCATGGTCGAGGTGCTCCAATGAAGGTGTATCTTCAAGGGGCGAAGACGTGCGCGGAGACAGACACGATGACGGATGGCTACCTGCGTGTCTCAATGAGAAGACGAAGACCAACGTGAAGATGGATGCAAGCCGGTCAAGATGAGTTCCTGAATGAGGCTATGCTTTTAGTCTGCATATGACACGCTAAGATGCGGCAGCGTGGGCAGGTAATCCGGAGGACACGTTGTGTTGAGTCATTGAGTTGTGAAGCTCAGCGTGTAACGACCACGAAAAGCATAAGGAGGCGACAAGTTTGGATTAGGGGAGAATGTAATGAACTACTATTTCTGTATCATGACGACATGGACATCGACAGCGCCTCTCCATAATGCTTTCCTGTGGGATGTTCCGGAACGGCCAAACGGCGACAAGTGCCTTCTGGCCTGGACTAATGTCTGTTGGTCCAAACGCGAATGTAAAGCTGCTCATCGTCTGCACGCCGACGACAACGGCCTACGGCCTGCCCAGCGGTATGCTCAGCGGTCAGCGCCGGGATTCTGGCAACCCGGCGACAGCTTCAAGCATTGCTTCATTGCTTGCCCCTCTCTCTCTGTGGTCGTGCTCTCTGACGGGTGCCTATGCCGTGCCAAGGGAGGGAAGCTCGATGCCTATGCCTTGTATGACCTGTGCGTTTTTCTTTCGTTCACTCTGTCCAAGTCAAGTCTCCAAGACGAGCGATCAGAGGAACAAGCAGCTTGATCCTTGGGCTAGCAAATCTCTGACCATTTGACCATCTGATATTTCTATTTATCATCCTTGCCTGCCCAAAAGAATCGGGATTGGTATTTGACAATGTCGTGATGAATGGATTCATGCAAACTATATAATGCCATTAAATACAACAGTAGGCTGGTCATGGAAGAGTTGATGATTACAACCCTTGCCTCGTTGGAAAGCCACCGCCCTTGCCATGGATCCACACTATGCTGGACCTTGGTGACCGTCGGGCGAAGGTCCTTTTCCAGTAGATGGGAGTCGCTAATCGGCATGCCGAGATAGGTCGTGAAAAAGGAAACCAAGCGGCAGTTAATCCGGTTCGTAATCCGATGCTTCGCCAAGTCAGAGTAGCCCATCACCATGACCTCACTTTCTATGAAGTTAATCGTCAAGGCGGATATCTCTTGGAAGCAAAGGAGGGGGGATTTTTGGTGTTCGATGTCCTCATCTGAACCATCCATCAGGAGGCTGGTATTTCTAGTGTCTATTTCATTGCGTTTAGTTAGAACAATGAAAAAGTACCAAACGGTGGTAAACATTGTATCAACTTAATACTATACATTATTTTGTATAGTATGATGTACCATAAACAATCTCCAAACATAATGGGTCCTTCCATCCTGCAATGGTTTCACTGGAGCTGAAATGCTTCTACAAGATCACCAAGGAGAGGTTCCTTCTCAGATGTAATGGTTACCTTGAGGTGGAATTGGAGTCATGTGAGGAGGGGGTGTAGTTCGCAACACACTGGTTTCTAATGTGGATATTGCTAGAGACTGCCCAACAGTCATGCAGAACGAGGTATGCTTCTAGAGATTCTGAAGTAAACGCCTTCAGCTCTTAAAAGTAACGGTTAGATTAGAATCAAATTTTCTGGGTGTAAAATATGGCCGGTAACAAATTTGCTTCTACTAGGTATTACAAATTGAGACTGGTTGTTGGTTGAGGGTTTACTCCCTTGTCCCTTGTAAAAAGGAAAATATATGAGCATAGTACTTCCCGACCATGCAGCTTCGCCCGGTCGTTAACGTGAAAAGGTGGCCTCCGGGGATTTTTCGCCTACTGTTGGCCGAAAAGTACTTTTCGGCCTACCGGTGACCAAGAAGTATTTTTCGGCCTAACGCTGACCAAAAATGTCTTTTCGGCCAGGTAAGCGCCTTTTCGGCCAATGCAAGGCCGAAAAGCTCACTTCGGCCTAACCCTGGCCGAAAACCCACTTTTCGGCCAACGCGTGGTCGGCAGGATGATAGTTTTAATTTTTTTTACATTCGATGCTATAGTTTCCGAAATTGCTACAAATTAAGTGATAGTTTTGAAAAAAAATCGCAAGTGCATCCCTCGTTTAGCGTGGTAATGAATTACTCCTGGCTATGCATGCAGCCACGAGCCTACCAACCCTCCACCAATGACGCGCATGCATGCTTGCTCACGTGCGCACGTTCGCGGCAGCGTGGGCGCAAATAGTTTAACACGGGAATTTTTGTCATGAACTCATTTACACGGGATCGATCCAAGAGGGAAAAGGGGATGAGAACTAGACTTGGAAGAGAAACTTTTCTTTCAATGGAGGAGGTACAGATTAGGTGAGACTTCAGATCATACTTCACATACATCGCATGTCTGCCTACTGGCCTACAGCTGGCTATATAGCCACGCTCCACTTGGCATCTTGCCTTACAGGTGGGTCCATGTCACAAGGCAGAGGGGTCCACACCATCACTCGTCCACCGCATCATCTCCTGGTGATGCAGGTGTGACATTCCCCACTCCTTTAGAATGTGCGCCGTCTTCAGGTGTTACATGCTGCTTCTCGTCGCCGGTTCGTGGCGCGTCCCACGCCGGAGCTTGTGGAAAGCGGCGGCGAATGGTGTCGTAGTCTTCCCAAGTAGTCGTCGTCTCATCGTTGCGCCAGCGCACCTTGACTTGCACCAGAGCACTGTTGCCGTGCTTGACCATGCGCCGCTCCAGGATCTCCGTTGGCTCGTCGTCGTGGCCGGCGAGGTCTGGGGGTCGGGGCAGCTCGGAGAACACCGGTGTATAATTGGGTGTGAATGGCTTGAGCTGCGACACGTGGAAGACGGGGTGAATCCTGCTGTCCGCCGGTAGCTCCAGTTTGTATGCCAGCTTGCCGATCTTGTCGATCACCGTGAATGGCCCGAAGTACTTGTATGCCAGCTTGGCGCAGGGTCTGTTCGCCACGGACGACTGAGCGTAGGGCTGGAGCTTGAGAAGAACGGCGTCGCCCACTTCAAATGCGCGCTCGGTGCGGTGCTGATCGGCCTGCTTCTTGAAGCGATGCTGGGCGCGGAGGATGTGCGCACGCAGCCGCGCCGTGTGCACGCCCCAGTCCCAGGGCTCGCCATCGATCATGGGCACCGTCTTGTCGTCCCAGAGTGCCATGGTGCCGAGGTTGGGCTCCACTCCATATAGAGCTTTGAAGGGGAGCACTGGATCGAAGAATGGAACGAAGAATTGTACCAGAATTCCGCTGTAGGCAGCCACCGACGCCATTGCCGCGGCGCGTCGTGCACGGCGCAGCGCAAGTACATTTCCATGCACTGGTTGACGCATTCACTTTGGCCGTCCGTCTGCGGGTGATATGCTGTGGAGTAGAGCAACTTGGTGCCCGCGCTGGCGAACAGTTCGCGCCAGAGGGCGCTGGTGAAGACGCAATCACGGTCGGAGAAGATGGAGCTTGGTAGGCCGTGCAGCTTGACGACTTGATCCCAGAAGACCTTGGCCACTTACCGAGCCTTGACGGGGTGGCGCAGCGGAATGAAGTGCGCGGATTTTGTTGGCCTGTTCACTACCACCATGATGGAATCAAAGCCCTCGGACGATGGCAACCCTTCGACGAAATCCATGGTGAGATCCTGCCAGGGCGCGGACGGCACGAGCAAGGGGGCGAGCGTGCCCGCCGGCTTGGATTGCTCGTGCTTGGCGTGCTGGCAGACTGGGCATTGCCGCACGTACTCAAATACGTCGGTCTTCAAACCTTCCCATATAAAAAGTTTCTTGATGCACTGGTAGGTGGCTGTGGCGCAGGAGTGACCACCGACCGCGCTGTCGTCCAGAGCGCTGATGATCTTGGTGCGCAATGCCGTGTTCTTGCTGATCCACAATCGCTCCTGCTTGCGAATGAGCCCCTTGTAGAGATCGTACCCGTCGTCGTCGGGACTGTGGATCGCGAGTCGCGCCAGGCGATCTTGAGGATCGGCGTCCGTGGCATAAGACTTTGCCACTTCTTGCACCCACGCGGGCTGACAGAAGGAGAGCGCGTCAAGGTTTAGAGTAGCGCCCACACGTGACAGAGTGTCAGCGGCTCCATTTTCGCTGCCGCGACGATAGCGGAACTTGAATTGGAGCCCCACCAGTTTGGCCATGGCCTTGCGCTGCAGGTCAGTGGCGAGCTGCTGGTCTTGCAGGTTGCAAAGGCTCTTGTGATCCGTGATGATGGTGAATGGGCCCGTTGCAAGTACGCGCGCCACTTGTCAACAACCATCATGACGGCCAGAGTAATATACATCTATGATCCTTCAACTTGGTGGCAATGTCCACAACGGCCCTCAAGCTCAAAAGCTGCTTCAATACGGTCCCAGAACTTGTGAATACCGCTTAAATATGGTCCTCAAACTTGGTGTGTTAAGTTATTTTTCTTCAGAAAATCGCCTTAGGATTTATTTAATTACATAAAAAACGAAAGTTAGAAATGTGAGTTATGGGAAAAGAAAAACTTTTTCAAATATGGAGGACTGAACTTTAGACGTCGAGGTCATGGTTTGCTTAGTTGTACAAGCTAGCCACCAGGCAATACATGGCTTGGCGTACCTTTTTTTTTTTAGCATCAGGCTTGGCTTACCTATGTACCTGTTGGAGTAATTTTTACATTTTTATATGTGGCGCTCCTATAGGCCTGCACAAGTTTTATTTTATTTTTCCAAGTTTAAATTTTTATATTATTTTCCCATTTGGATAAAGAAATGAAAGAAAACAAAGGTGCATTAAACTTAAAAAAGTGTTAGTGCATTTAAAAAAATGTTCAACATTTTTCGGAAAATATTTCACGTGTACTAAAAATATGTAAACATGTTTATGAAAAATGTTCCACGTGTATTAAGAAATTGCAAACGTCTTTTTGAAAATTATTTTTCATGCATTAAAAAAATTGGGAAGGTGTATTTCAAACAATGTTCAATGTGTATTAAAAATATTGTGCAAAATAATTTTTACATTTGTACAAGCACACTCGACATGTTTCATTACATTTGTAGAATTTATTATTATGACACAATAATTTTAATACATGTTGAACAGTTTTCAAAATACAATGCTGTCTTTTAGAAAATAATTGTGTATCTTAAGAATAAAATAAAAAATACGCAATAATTATGCATACTTATGGTCCCAAAAGAAGATACATAAAATTACACAATAATTTAATACAGTTTTATCATTTTTAATACATTTTTGGAATGCATGATCAACATTTTCCAATAAAACGTTTTACAATTTTTAATACATGTGAAACAATTTCGAAAAACATGTTTACATTTTTTTAATACACGCGAAACATTTTTGAGAAACATGTTTATAGTTTTTCAGTACAAGTGAAACTCTTTCCAAAAACATATTGAACATTTTTTTTAAACGCACTACCACTTTCTTTAAGTTTGATGGCAACTTATTTTTGGTAGCTTGTGTGGGCTGGGCAACTTGCGAACATGAGGTCTAATGTTGGATCCTGCATATTAGAATTAATATTTCTTTCCTATACTAACATGTGGCATCCACATTTCTAACTTTAGTTTTCTTTATGGAATTAAATAATATCTGAAGTGGTTTTCTGAAGAAGAAAAAAACTTCGCAGAGTAAACGAAATGTATGTGAGACGTATTGCAGGACTAGTTTGCCAAGCTTAAGGACTGTATTGAGCGGTATCCTTATGTTCTGGGACCATATTGAAACAGTTTCTGAGTTTGAGGACCATCGCGGACATCGCCTTCATGTTTAAGGACCGTACATGCATTTTACTCTGACGGCGATGAACTCCTTTTCGAACGCCGACAGCCGCTAATTGCGCACGCCCAGGGCCTTGCTGAAGAACGCCACTGGGTGCCCTTCCTGAGCCAGCACCGCGCCGACGCCGGTGTCACACGCGTCAGTCTCGATCGCGAACGGGCGCGCGAAGTCTGGGAGTGCGAGCACGGGCGCGGTCACCATCGCGCGCTTGAGGAGATCGAACGCCACCCGCGCTCTCTCTGTCCAGGCGAAGTCTTTCTTCGTCAGCAAGCTAGTGAGCGGCTTGGCGATGATGCCGTAGTGCGCGATGAACTTGCGATAGTAGCCGGTGAGGCCGAGGAACCCGCGAAGCTCTGTCGCTGTTGTTGGGGTCGGCCATGCCACCATAGCTTGTGTCTTCTCGGGGTCCGTGGCGACGCCGTCCTTGGAAATGATATGGCCGAGGTAGGAGATGCTGTCCTGGGTGAACGAGCACTTGGACTCCTTGGTGTACAACTGGTGCCCTCGGAGCAGAGCGAGGATGAGGCGAAGATGCTCCAGGTGCTCCTCCAATGTCTCACTGAAGATCAAGATGTCATCAAGAAATATGATTACAACCTTACACACGTACTTGGCGAAGACGGCATTCATCAACACTGGAAGGTTGCCGACGCATTCGTCAGCCCAAATGGCATGACCTTGAATGAAAGTGGCCATGGTGCGTCTTGAACGCTGTCTTCTCCTCGTCGCCCGCGCGCATGCGAATATGGTGATAACCAGCGCGGAGGTCCAGCTTGGAAAAGAAGGCAGCTCCGGCCAATTCGTCGAGTAATTCGTCCACGATGGGCAGGGGAAACTTGTTCTTGACCGTGGCATCGTTGAGCCGGCGATAATCAACGCAGAAACGCCAGGTGCCATCCTTCTTCTTGACGAGGAGCACCGGCGTGGCGAATGGACTCATGATGTGCTCGATGACGCCGGACTGGAGCATCTCCTGGACATGCCGTTCGATCTCGTCTTTCTGCAGGGGCGAGTAGTGATACGGGCGCGAGTTGGCGGGGCGCGCGTCGTCCACCAGGGTGATTGCGTAATCGTAGCGGCAGTGAGGAGGCAGGCCCTTGGGTTCGGCGAACACGTCGGCGAAGTCCGTCGGAATGCTCTGAACACTTGGTGGAATTTTGGTTGCAGGTGGCTTGAGTGCGCGGGGCAAATCCAGCACGGCCATGTACCAAATGTCGTTGCCGGCTTGCCATTTGCGCAATTGCTCTGGCTCGATCTCCTCCACCTTCTCGTGCTGCTTCCATCGAACACCTTGCAGGGTGATCATGGCGCCGTGGTATTCGAAGGTCAGCGTCTTGTCGAGCCAGTGGCAACTCATGGGACTGAACTGCTCCAACCAGTCCATGCCCAGCACGCCGTCGTAGGCGCCCAACTCCAGTTGATGCATGTCGGTGGTGAAGGTGTGGCCCTGAATCCTCCAGTTCAGCCCTTGCACCATGCTGTTGCAGTTCATGCGCTCGCCGTTGGCCACATGGACCTCCACCGCGGGCACGGGAATGGTTGTGGCGTGCACGCGCTCGGCAAACACCTTGGAGAAGAAGGTGTGCGTGCTTCCTGAGTCCACCAAAAGCAACATGACCTGATTGCCGACGAGAGTGCGCAGACGAATGGTGCGTGGCGACTCGGTGCCGGCCACCGCGTGCGTGGAGAGCACGCAGCACTCTGGTGCAGGATCTTGATCCGCCGGCGCGTCGAGCAGGTCCAGCGCATGAACTTCATCGTCACTTAGCACTTCGCCATAGTCCCCGACTTGAATTGTGAGGAGTTGCATGGCCGGCTTGCACCGATGGTCGCAGGAGTAGTGGTCACCGCATTTGAAGCAGAGCCCATTGGCTCGTCGGTGCTCCCGAAGTTGCCGCTCGCGCGCTAAGTCGTCGTTGGGCGCAGCAGCGCCGCCTGGCCGTGGCGCCCTCACGGCCCGGGGAGGAATCTATGGAGGAGGTGGAGGTGGTGGTCGCCCTGGAGGAATGATCCGCGGTCGAGCACGTTGCGTGCCGGCCTCCTCTTCCACGATCCTGGCCAACACCGCAGCGCGTGTGATGCTGGACGGCTCCTGAAGACGGACCATGGCCCGCAGATCATCGCGCAAACCAAGCAGAAACTGCATGATGAACAACTTGGGGTTGAGCGACACGTCGAGGGCGAGCAGGTGATACATGTGGGCCTCGAATGCCATCCTGTATTCGGAGACGGTGCCGGTCTGGCGGAGCTGCAGCAGTTTATGCATCTCCACTTCAAACTCGTCCAGCGCGAACTCGCTGATGATGGCCGCTGTGAACTCTTCCCAAGTGGGCGCGCGATGCGTCTGCTTGTACGCCTGGTACCAGTGCGCTGCATGGCCGTCGATGTAGAGCGAGGCCGTGGTCACCCAACTGTGCGGCGGAACATGGTATAGCTCGAAGTAAGTGATGCAGCGGTCGATGCAGAGGTTGGGCGCGTCGCCGTCAAAGTGGGGAAAATTTTGCTTTGGTGGCTTGACCGTGTACTCTTCACGCGTCCCGTGGTGCGAATAACGGCCCGCCATGAACGCGGTCGTCTGGCCGGTGCCCACAAACTATAGATGGTGCCGCGTAGGCAGCAGGGGCGGCCCGTTGTTGGCGAGCCGAACGGCGGGGCCCCGAGGACGAGACCCGCGTGCGTGCTCCAGCGACGTCGCCGCAGAGGCCTGAGTGTCGCCGTCGTGGTGATCGGCGTCGTTCGGTCGGTGGCGCTCTGGGGCGGACGGCGAAGGTGGTGGCTCGCGCTGCTGCCACACCTCGTCGACGTCGGCTTGAGTGAGGTCCAACTGCTTGCGGATGTGCGCCAGATCCATGGAGACCTGCATGTTGAACGCGATCTGGGCTTCATGCTGCTTATCACCCACAAGCGTGGTCTCGTCGAAGCGCTTCAGGAGTGCCTGCATCATCGTCTTGAGCTCTCCCGTGGACTCCGACATGGCGGTGATGATATGGCGAGTTTGCGTAGAGGGCTTACTGGGCGCCGCCGTCACCTCACTCCAAATCAGGCCAACCCCGTCAGGGATTTCGAGCGGATCTTGCCGAAGCAAGGTCGCACCCGCAGCAGTGGATGTTACGGCTCGATCGAGAGGATCTGAGGGGCAGCGAAGAAAATTTGGGGGGGGGGGGCAAAATTTAGCTCTGATTACCAACTGTCACGAACTCATCTACACAGGATCGATCCAAGAGGGAAAAGGGGCATGAGAACGAGACTTGGGAGAGAAGATTTTCTTCCAAGGGAGGAGGTACAGATTAGGTGAGAGTTCAGATCATACTTCACATACATCGCATGCCTGCCTACTGGCCTACAGCTGGCTATATAGCCGCGCTCCACTTGGCATCTTGCCTTAGACGTGGGTCCATGCCACAAGGCAGAGGGGTCCACACCATCACGCGTCCACCGCATCATCTCCTGGTGATGCAGGTGTGACAATTTTACACAATCGTGGATTAGAACATCTCAGTCGTTGGCCCCATAGGGCTTGAAAAATCGCCGCCTAGGGGCGATCCGACGCTAAAAATCATCTTGGGGACGATCGGATTCCCAGCCGCCGCCCCAAGGTCGTCCCCAGACAACCTTTTTTAATTTTTCTTGAAAATAAAATCGCTTAAAATTCGGCGAACATTACAAAGATTCGGCAAAGACGACATAAACTTCGGCGTTCTACATTTTCTTACATAGAAAACATGAAATTTCGTAAAAAAAAAAACAAAGAGCCGTGACTTCATGGCTGCGTTGTCGTCGAGCCCCTGCTCCGTCTTCACGTCGGTGAGCCGCGGCTCCGTCTTCACGTCGGTGAGCCTCGCCTCTGTCTTTGGCTTAATGAGGCGGGAAGGAGCTGAGGAGGAGGCACTCCCGCCCTCGTCGATGACAATGCCGGCGGTGCGGGTGCGGCGGCCGAGCGGTGTTTCCGCGGGCTCGGCCTTTACGGTGAAGAGCGCCGGCGACTCGGAAGAGTGGGAGGACGATCGTGAGGAGAAGGAAGACGAGCCGGTCCTCCTTGGTATCCGTTGGCCGCCACTCCGGCGGGGGATCGTTGCCGCCCTCGAGGTACTCGAGGACGGCGTCGAGCATGCCGCCGGGGGTGCCCCACCACAAGCGGCTGCTAGGCTTCTCGCCCCTCGTTGGTTACCCCAAGTGGAAGGTGTGAGATGTAGTGTTGCAGAAGTTTTTCCCTTGGCAAAGATACCAAGGATCGAATCCCCAGAGACTCCTAGGTTCAACAAGAAGGTGTCAACTGCTACGGCGCCAGATATTAGCAATCAACGTGGACCTGCACACAGATACAAATAACTTTGCTCCCAACGAGTACAGAGAGGTTGTCAATCCCTCCGGCCTTGTAGTTCACAAAGGATTAAACGCAAGTGATAGTAGTGATAGATATAATTGCAATAGTAAATAATAGCGAAAAGTAAATAGCGGATGTGATCAATGATGGTAATATGGACCGGAGTCTCATGATGTTCAATAGTGATGTCTCTCTCCCAAAAGACGATAAAACAACTATGTGAGGTAAACGAATTATAGCTAGGCAATTGACAGGACCATGTGCGCAAACCAATGCTGACTACATTGCAAGAAAGGTTGAGGTTCAAAGCATGGGCGGTACGCCAAAGTAAGTAGACCGAAATCCATCAATATCTACTACTAATCATCCACCTTGAGATATCTATCCAGAACATCTCGCTGGTATTAAGTTGCGAGTCCCACCCATAGTGTAAACTCAATGCAACAGACAACTACATTAAAAAAGTTTGCGTAAAGTAAACAATCCTTGCACCCGCGGGCACAAGCACCGTTGTTTTCCCCCTTGTGGCAACAGCACATCCCCTAGACTCATGTTTCTGTCACTCAAACTAGTCATCGAGGGGCATGAACCCACAATCAAGCATAACGTTCCCTCTTGGAGTCACTACCTATTACTTGGCCAAAGCAATAAATAACAACGGAGAACATGCAAGAATTACTTACGAACATAAATATAAAAGAGTTGATCAAATATATTACTCAAGCATAATCTGAACATAATCTCACAATCCATCGGATCCCAGCAAACTCATCATAGCAACAGCATAAGGATTACATATGTGCCTCGATCATGTAGGGCAGCTCACGAGGGCTAATTAGTGAAGCACAAGAACGGGAGGAGAACATCACATAGCTACTGGTCATGGACTCATGGTCCAAGGGAGACTACTCACAACTCATCCGGGAGGCGTCCATGGTGGTGGAGAGGCTCCCGGTGGTGATCCTCCCCTCCGGCAGGGTGCCGGGAAGAGTTCTCCTGGTGCTCCCGATCTTGGAAGCGGCGGCGGCGGCGGAACAGAGATGAGATCGTGAAAAGAGTTCCTCCCTCGAGGGTTTTGGGAGACGCTTTAAATATATGCCAAAGGGGGGCATCGGAGGAGCCTCGGGGGGCCCAGGGGGGGGGGGGCGCCGCCAGGGCGCCTGGAGCCCTGGTGGCCCCCCCCCCGGCTGTCCTTCGGGCGCACGGTAGTTTCTGTAACGCTGATTTTTTATATAATTTTTCTGGATTTTTCCTGGCAGTTCTCGTAATGTGAAAACCTGAAATACAAAAACAGCCGAAAACAGAAACTGGCACTGGGGTGCACTGAGTTAATAGGTTAGTCCAAATATGATCAAAAGTGTATGGAAGTGTATAAATATCATAGCAATATCACCCAAAAGAGGCATGGAGCAAGCAGAAATTATAGATACGTTTGTCCAAAACGTGAGGTAAACTTTATTGTGTAGGAATTACTTGGAAATTGACAAAAACGCAAAACGAGTCGTATTGGAGTAGGACTCTGACTTTCCTGAAATCTGTCTGAGAACGTTTTTTAAAGATGGTCACGTTCCGGCCCGAAGACGACGTCAAACGGATAAAGTCTAGTTGCGAAAGTTGTGGGGAATTTCGAGGCGATGCTTCTGGATATAAAATTCATCCAAATCGGAGTCCGGATGCCGAGTAAAGCCCATTTTACTGAGGCCCAAAATCTGATGACGGGAATCCGAGAGTCTATATAAAGAGAGAAAACCTAGGTCACCAAGGGCCACGAATTTTCCTCCTCCCGAGCCGCTGATACGTCCAAAACGTATCTATAATTTCTGCTTGCTCCATGCCACTTTTGGGTGATATTGCTATGATATTCATACACTTCCATACACTTTTGATTATATTTGGACTAACTTACTAATCCAGTGCACCCCAGTGCCAGTTCCTGTTTTCGGCTGTTTTTGTATTTCAGGTTTTCACGTTACGAGAACTGCCAGGAAAAATCCAGAAAAATTATATAAAAAATCAGCATTCCGGAAACTACCGTGCGTCCGAAGGACAGCCGGGGGGGGGGCACCAGGGCTCCAGGCGCCCTGGCGGGGCGCCCCCCCCCCCCCCGGGCCGCGCTGGGGGGCGCCTGGGCCCACCATAGCTCCCCCGATGACCCCTTTGGCATATATTTAAAGCATCCTCCGAAACCCTCAGAACAGGAACTCTTTTTCGCGATCTCATCTCTGTTCCGCCGCCGCCGCCGTTTCCAAGATCGGGAGCACCAGGAGAACTCTTCCCGGCACCCTGCTGGAGGGGAGGATCACCATCGGGAGCTTCTCCACCACCATGGACGCCTCCCGGATGAGTCGTGAGTAGTCTCCCTTGGACCATGAGTCCATGACCAGTAGCTATGTGATGTTCTCCTCCCGTTCTTGTGCTTCACTAATTAGTCCTCGTGAGCTGCCCTACATGATCGAGGCACATATGTAATCCTTATGTTGTTGCTATGTTGAGTTTGCTGGGATCCGATGGATTATGAGATTATGTTCAGATTGATCTTGAGTAATATATTTGATCTACCTCTTTTATATTTATGTTCATAAGTAATTCTTGCACGTTCTCCGTTGTTATTTATTGCTTTGGCCAAGTAATACGTAGTGACTCCAAGAGGGAACGTTATGCTCGATTGTGGGTTCATGCCCCTCGATGACTAGCTTGAGTGACAGAAACATGAGTCTAGGGGATGTGCTGTTGCCACAAGGGGGAAAACAACGGTGCTTGTGCCCGCGGGTGCAAGGATTGTTTACTTTACGCAAAGTTCTTTTAATGCAGTTGTCTGTTGCATTGAGTTTACACTATGGGTGGGACTCGCAACTTAATACCAGCGAGATGTTCTGGATAGATATCTCAAGGTGGATGATTAGTAGTAGATATTGATGGATTTCGGTCTACTTCCTTTGGCGTACCGCCCATGCTTTGAACCTCAACCTTTCTTGCAATGTAATCAGCATTGGTTTGCGTTCGTGGTCCTGTTAATTGCCCAGCTGTAATTTGTTTACCTCACATAGCTGTTTTATCGTCTTTTGGGAGAGAGACATTACTAGTGAACATCATGAGACTCCGGTCCATATTACCATCATTAATCACATCCGCTATTTACTTTTCGCTATTATTTACTATTGCAAAACATTATCTATCACTACTATCATTTGCTTTTAATCCTTTGTGAACTACAAGGCCGGAGGGATTGACAACCTCTCTGTACTCGTTGGGAGCAAAGTTATTTGTATCTGTGTGCAGGTCCACGTTGATTGCTAATACGCGCCGTTAGCAGTTGACACCTACTTGTTGAACCTAGGAGTCTCTGGGGATTCGATCCTTGGCATCTTTGCTAAGGGAAAACACTTCTACATACTGCATCTTACACCTTCCACTTGAGGTAACCAACGAGGGGTTCGAGGCCCATCGAGGAGTATTTTCTGGCGCCGTTGCCAGGGACTCCACTCTTCAGGATAGGGGAGTTGCACGCTATCCTTTACCTTTGCTTTTTAGTCTTGTTAGTTTACCTTTCAGTTTTTGCTTTAGTACCTTTTATCGAAAATCACAAAAATAGTTATCTTGCTTGCTTTCTATTATGGGTTCTACCAAAAACACTAAATGGGAGGAGTACACCCCTTCTTCCATTACCCCAATTACCACTGTCGGAATCTACAAAAGTAATAAACCTTGTGATTATATTAGTCTTGACGGAGGGTTATGCCCATGGCATGGTCTTCCAGGAAAAGAGTATGAGCCTTAGTTTAAAATTGCTCCTAAGCTTCCCCAAACTTGGGAAGATGTTCAAACTCTTATAATAGAGAGCGATTCAAACAAAGAGGATGAGACTACAATTCTGCCCACTAATGATAAAATTGATTTTGATAATTGTAGTATTTCAGAAGTAGTCACCTTTCTACAAGGAATGGCCAAAGATCCCCACACTAGCACGCTTAATCTTGCCTTCACAGAGCACGTCACTAATGCTCTTATTAAAGCTAGGGAGGAGAAACTTAGAGTAGAAGCCTCCATACCTATAAAGCTAGAAGATGGTTGGGATCCTATGATTAAAATTAAGATAAATAACTTCTCATGCTATGCTTTATGTGATATTGTAGCCAGTACTTCTATTATGCCCAAAAGACTTTATGATATGCTTAAATTGAAACCTTATGATTCTTGTTCTTTTGGTGTTCGTCTCGTTGATTCTTCCATAAAGAAACCTTTGGGGAGGATCGACGATAGTCTTATCGTTGTCAATGATAATTATGTTCCCGTTGATTTTACTATTATGGATATTGAATGTGATCCTTCATGTCCAATTATTTTGGGGCGTCCCTTTTTACGCACCGTTGGTGCTATCATTGACATGAAAGAGGGTAATATAAAATTTCAGTTTCCTCTCAAGAAAGGGATGGAACACTTCCCTCGAAAGAAGATCAAGTTACCTTTTGAGTCCGTTGTACGGGCTAGCTATTCTTTTACTCTTGATAAAACTTGATCTATATGCATTATGCCTAGCTTAAAGGCATAAAAGAAAGCGCTTTTGGGAGGCAGCCCACATGAATAAATTTTTTGCTTTTGTTGTGTCTTGATGTTGTTTACTTCTGTAGCATCATCATTGTATCTTTGCTTTTCATATTTATGCCAACTATAGCCTCTGATTGCTAGAAAGTTCAAAAGTTGTGAGGTGCTGTCCAGGAAACATATTCTGTCCTTGGATAGAACAATTCGTATAAAATCACCAGATCATCTTTTTGGTCTGAATTTTTTCGACAGCATTCTCTATATAATTGTCTTTCGTGCATCTGTTCTGAGTTTTTTGATTTGAGTTGCAGAAGTGCCCCGAACAAATCAATTACTACCTGCTGTTCTGTTTTTCACAGATTCTGTCATGTTTTGCCTTTCCTTCAGTTTGCAAATCAAGAGCTTGCTTTTTCTTTGCAAAAACCTTTTGGCAATCTTGAGAAACAGTACAACTTCAAGAATATCGTTATTTCCAGCAAGGTATAATTATTTTATTAAGTGTACTAACCTCGCTAATCAGATTATGATGAGTTATGTATGAAGGGAGTTTTCAAGTGTGCGAGGGAAGATGATAAAAAGATTCAGGAGTGTCAAGCGCTCAAGCTTGGGGATGCCCCCGTGCACCCCCAAGAAATATTCAAGGAGACTCAAGCGTCTAAGCTTGGGGATGCCCCCGTGCATCCCCTTCTCCATCAACATTATCAGTTCATCTTTCGTTTCGCTATATTTTTATCACTTCATGTGTTAAGTGCTATGCTTGGAGCGTCTTGCTTCTAGTTTTCTTTTTAGTTTTTCATAACGAGTCGGAACTCAACTTTCTTTATGTGGGAGAGAAACATGCTCCACTTCTACCTAGAACATAACATAGAATTTTCATGTCTATCTTTGCTGTGTGTGTTCTTTGTCTTTTAATAGCTACTATCATGCTCTGCTCTTAGTAATAATGCTTATCTTTTCAAAGAGCTTTTGTTTAGTTGGTTGCTTGAACTCTCTTTAATTATCATGCTTATCTTACTAAGAGAGTTTGCTTCCGTTGCATTGGTTAATATGTCTATGATAAATATGCTACGTGCATAATGGTGCTTAGTAGTTCAGGTTTCTTATGGTTAATCTCAAATAGCTGGGGGATTCCCAATGTGTTATTGGAATACCAACTTGATTTGTTTGCCGATGATGTGGTATGGTTTAGTAATATCTTCCTTCGAGAATTTATTTTGATTGACTTGGCGTATGCTCACGCATATTTAAGACTGTAAAGAAAGTCTGTCAAGCCTTGATGATCTTTTATTTCTGAGTAGCGATATAACTACCATGCCTGATTCAATGTTGCTTTGTCGCTCTGCATGATTATGACCGTCATTGCTCTCTTAGTTGGTCGCTCCAAGTCTTTTGCTAACCTCCACCTGTACTAAGCAAACTAACTTTGCAATACATAGCTCATGGGAAAGTAGCCTAAAAACTATTGTGGTAAAGAATATGTTGCCTATGTATCTTAGTTCTTATAAGTTGCTTGCTGAGCGGTAACCATGTTTCTGGGGACACCATCAACTGTCACACTTTTGTTGAATATCATGTGAGTTGCTATGCATGTTCGTCTTGTCTGAAGTAAGGGTGATTCGCCATGGGTTGAATGAATATGCATATTGTTAGAGAAGAACATTGGGCCGCCAACCAAAGCCATGTATCATGGTGGAAGTTTTAGCTTGGACATTAATCCTCAATCTCTTATGAGAATATGCTTATGCATTAAAGAGGAGTCCATCATCTATTTTCTATGTTGTCCCGGTATGGATGTCCTTAAGTTGAGATCTATCAAAAACGAGAGATCGAATGCGATTTATCTCCTTGGACCTTTGTACAGGTGGCATAGAGGTACCCCTTTGTGACACTTGGTTGAAACATATGTAACGCAATGATAACCCATGGAAATCCGAGCTAATTAGGACAAGGAGCGAGCACTATTGGTATTCGATGCATGAGGCTTGCAACTTATAAGATGTCTTATGCATGACACATATGAAGTACTACTACCGTTGAAAAAATTGCTTCTATGTTTTCAAAATAAAAAGTTCTAGCACATAACCATTCTTTTACTTTTATGTTGAGTCTCCACCTTCTTTTAAAAGCACCAACTACTGAGAGCATGATTGTCATTCTGAGTGTAATGTGCATTGTCCCAAAGTAGCATTGTCTTTTGCATGACTGTGATATCGTTTATTTTGAAATCATTGTATCTAGTCATCACTTAAACCTTGAAGGTGCCCCTGCATTTATGTTTTGCATCACTAAAGGGGGCAAGCTAGATATCACTTTATCATATTTGCACATCATGTTCATTGCAAATCTTTTTGATGCTTCAATGTCATGTTGTAAAACTTTCAGTCATTTGTGATTTTCTCATGAGGCAACTTAATTACTATAGAATCATTGTCTCAGTAAGCTTTTGTCATATGACTATAATAAGTCCTATATGGTTAATAGCATGTCACCACAGAAATTATTCTTGTTATCATTTACCTACTCGAGGACGAGCAGGAATTAAGCTTGGGGATGTTGATACGTCCAAAACGTATCTATAATTTCTGCTTGCTCCATGCCACTTTTGGGTGATATTGCTATGATATTCATACACTTCCATACACTTTTGATCATATTTGGACTAACTTACTAATCCAGTGCACCCCAGTGCCAGTTTCTGTTTTCGGCTGTTTTTGTATTTCAGGTTTTCACGTTACGAGAACTGCCAGGAAAAATCCAGAAAAATTATATAAAAAATCAGCGTTCCGGAAACTACCGTGCGTCCGAAGGACAGCCGGGGGGGCACCAGGGCTCCAGGCGCCCTGGCGGCGCGCCCCCCCTGGGCCGCGCCGGGGGGGCGCATGGGCCCCCCGAAGCTCCCCCGATGCCCCCCTTTGGCATATATTTAAAGCGTCCTCCGAAACCCTCAGAACAGGAACTCTTTTTCGCGATCTCATCTCTGTTCCGCCGCCGCCGCCGCTTCCAAGATCGGGAGCACCATGAGAACTCTTCCCGGTACCCTTCCGGAGGGGAGGATCACCATCGGGAGCTTCTCCACCACCATGGACGCCTCCCGGATGAGTCGTGAGTAGTCTTCCTTGGACCATGAGTCCATGACCAGTAGCTATGTGATGTTCTCTTCCCGTTCTTATGCTTCACTAATTAGTCCTCGTGAGCTGCCCTACATGATCGAGGCACATATGTAATCCTTATGCTGTTGCTATGTTGAGTTTGCTGGGATCCGATGGATTATGAGATTATGTTCAGATTGATCTTGAGTAATATATTTGATCTACCTCTTTTATATTTATGTTCATAAGTAATTCTTGCATGTTCTCCGTTGTTATTTATTGCTTTGGCCAAGTAATACATAGTGACTCCAAGAGGGAACGTTATGCTCGATTGTGGGTTCATGCCCCTCGATGACTAGCTTGAGTGACAGAAACATGAGTCTAGGGGATGTGTTGTTGTTACAAGGGGGAAAACAACGGTGCTTGTGCCCGCGGGTGCAAGGATTGTTTACTTTACGCAAAGTTCTTTTAATGCAGTTGTCTGTTGCATTGAGTTTACACTATGGGTGGGACTCGCAACTTAATACCAGCGAGATATTCTGGATAGATATCTCAAGGTGGATGATTAGTAGTAGATATTGATGGATTTCGGTGTACTTACTTTGGCGTACCGCCCATGCTTTGAACCTCAACCTTTCTTGCAATGTAATCAGCATTGGTTTGCGTTCGTGGTCCTGTAAATTGCCCAGCTGTAATTTGTTTACCTCACATAGTTGTTTTATCGTCTTTTGGGAGAGAGACATCACTAGTGAACATCATGAGACTCCGGTCCATATTACCATCATTAATCACATCCGCTATTTACTTTTCGCTATTATTTACTATTGCAAAACATTATCTATCACTACTATCATTTGCTTTTAATCCTTTGTGAACTACAAGGCCGGAGGGATTGACAACCTCTCTGTACTCGTTGGGAGCAAAGTTATTTGTATATGTGTGCAGGTCCACGTTGATTGCTAATACGCGCCGTTAGCAGTTGACACCTACTTGTTGAACCTAGGAGTCTCTGGGGATTCGATCCTTGGCATCTTTGCTAAGGGAAAACACTTCTACATACTGCATCTTACACCTTCCACTTGGGGTAACCAACGAGGGGTTCGAGGCCCATCAGCCGCCGTCTTGTAGTGGAGGACCACCACCATTGTAGCGCCATCCACAAGGAAGAAGGGGGGCCAAGGAGCCGCTGCCCCCTAGGGCCGCCGCCGCCGCCGCGCCCCCAAGGGCCGCCGCCGCCTGATACGTCCAAAACGTATCTATAATTTCTGCTTGCTCCATGCCACTTTTGGGTGATATTGCTATGATATTCATACACTTCCATACACTTTTGATCATATTTGGACTAACTTACTAATCCAGTGCACCCCAGTGCCAGTTTGTGTTTTCGGCTGTTTTTGTATTTCAGGTTTTCACGTTACGAGAACTGCCAGGAAAAATCCAGAAAAATTAAATAAAAAATCAGCGTTCCGGAAACTACCGTGCGTC
>LR738711.1:897249562-897282170 GCA_902687465.1 Secale cereale | reverse complement strand
ATGGACGCCTCCCGGATGACTCATGAGTAGTCTCCCTTGGACCATGAGTCCATGACCAGTAGCTATGTGATGTTCTCCTCCCGTTCTTGTGCTTCACTAATTAGTCCTCGTGAGCTGCCCTACATGATCGAGGCACATATGTAATCCTTATGCTGTTGCTATGTTGAGTTTGCTGGGATCCGATGGATTATGAGATTATGTTCAGATTGATCTTGAGTAATATATTTGATCTACCTCTTTTATATTTATGTTCATAAGTAATTCTTGCATGTTCTCCGTTGTTATTTATTGCTTTGGCCAAGTAATACGTAGTGACTCCAAGAGGGAACGTTATGCTCGATTGTGGGTTCATGCCCCTCGATGACTAGCTTGAGTGACAGAAACATGAGTCTAGGGGATGTGTTGTTGCCACAAGGGGGAAAACAATGGTGCTTGTGCCCGCGGGTGCAAGTATTGTTTACTTTACGCAAAGTTATTTTAATGCAGTTGTCTGTTGCATTGAGTTTACACTGTGGGTGGGACTCGCAACTTAATACCAGCGAGATGTTCTGGATAGATATCTCAAGGTGGATGATTAGTAGTAGATATTGATGGATTTCGGTCTACTTACTTTGGCGTACCGCCCATGCTTTGAACCTCAACCTTTCTTGCAATGTAATCAGCATTGGTTTGCGTTCGTGGTCCTGTCAATTGCCCAGCTGTAATTTGTTTACCTCACATAGCTGTTTTATCGTCTTTTGGGAGAGAGACATCACTAGTGAACATCATGAGACTCCGGTCCATATTACCATCATTAATCACATCCGCTATTTACTTTTCGCTATTATTTACTATTGCAAAACATTATCTATCACTACTATCATTTGCTTTTAATCCTTTGTGAGCTACAAGGCCGGAGGGATTGACAACCTCTCTGTACTCGTTGGGAGCAAAGTTATTTGTATCTGTGTGCAGGTCCACGTTGATTGCTAATACGCGCCGTTAGCAGTTGACACCTACTTGTTGAACCTAGGAGTCTCTGGGGATTCGATCCTTGGCATCTTTGCTAAGGGAAAACACTTCTACATACTGCATCTTACACCTTCCACTTGGGGTAACCAACGAGGGGTTAGAGGCCCATCAAGGAGTATTTTCTGGCGCTGTTGCCGGGGACTCCACTCTTCAGGATAGGGGAGTTGCACGCTATCTTTTACCTTTGCTTTTTAGTCTTGTTAGTTTACCTTTCAGTTTTTGCTTTAGTACCTTTTATCGAAAATCACAAAAATAGTTATCTTGCTTTTTTGCTACTATGGGTTCCACCGAGAACACCAAGTTGTGTGACTTCACTAGTCACAACAACGATGACTTTATCAGCACACCTATCACTACACCTGCCACTTCAGCACCTTCATATGAAATTAAACCTGCTTTACCGAACTTAGTCATGAAAGATCAATTCTCCGGTGCTGGAGATGATGCTGCTTTACACTTAAACAACTTTGTTGAACTTTGTGATATGCAAAAGTACCAAGAAATAGATGGTAATATTGTTAAGCTTAAGCTTTTTCCTTTCTCCTTGAGAGGAGGAGCTAAAATATGGTTCCAGTCTTTGCCTAGAAATAGCATAGATTCATGGGACAAGTGCAAAGATGCTTTTATCGGAAAATACTACCCACCTGCTAAAATTATCCAACTTAGAAGTAACATAATGAATTTTAAACAATTGGATAATGAACACGTTGCCCAAGCTTGGGAACGTATGAAATCTCTTATCAAGAACTGCCCTACTCATGGTTTGACTACTTGGATGGTTATCCAAACTTTTTATGCAGGTTTGAACTTTACCTCGCGGAACTTGTTAGATTCGGCCGCGGGAGGAACTTTTATGTCAACTACACTTGGTGCTGCCACAAAGCTTCTCGATGAGATGATGACCAACTATTCCCAATGGCACACCGAACGTGCTCCAACAGGTAGGAAGGTAAACTCTGTCGAGGAGATTTCCTCCCTTAATGAAAAAGTTGACTTAATCATGTCTCTACTTTCGAAGCAATCCTCTGTTGATCCTCGTGATGTTCCTTTAAATTCTTTGATTGCTCAAGAACAAGTAGGTGTGACCCGGATTCCAGTTTTGCAGTTTGCGATTATGCGGGGTCTGCTAGAGATGCTCTAAGAAGGACGAAAAGAAAGAGGAAATGTTAGATAAAAAAGGGATGTCCTATTGGACGCTCCCGAGAGGCAAGCAGCAGAGCATTCGCTGAATAGCGCGCAAAATGGGCAAGCCCATTTGCCCGCGCACCCTGGTATCGATCTCCTCGCCTGCATGCCACAAACTACAGTTGATAACCACTCCAACTAGACACTGCACTTGACGAAAACGCAGCGCAAACGCTCAAGTAATAGGTCCAGAGGCGGACCACTTTTTTTTTTATGTTCCAACATTTCTTTGGGAAATGTGAACAAATTTCCTTCATAAATGCAAATAACGTTTGAAATTGTGAAAACAAAAAAACAAAATTGGACTAACTTCTAAAGCGTGAACAATTTTGAAAAAATGAACAAAATAGAAAACATTAACAATTTCTATATAGGCTGAACAATTTATATATATACATTGAACATTTTTGTACTATACACCAATTTATTTGTAAAAACACATTGAACATTTTTGTGGTATACACTGAACAAGTTTTCAAAATACACAATGAACATTTTGTAGTATACGTTGAACAATTTCTTAATAAATGATGAACAAGTTTAAAATACAAGGTGAACAATTTCTTAATATACGATGCATGTTTTTCTGATGCATGATGAACTTTTTCATAATATAAGGTGAATATATTTTTAATATACGATGATTTTTTTAATATGTGGCGAACCTTTATATCTCTACATAATAATAAAGCAGCTATTGCTTCTACCCGTACGTCATTAAAATTGCCCTTGAAGTTGGGCGAAATTACCCACCAATGCCATCCGTAAGTGGAAAAACGATTCGTTGCTATGACCTTATGTTGCCACTGAGTTGAAGGTAGCCCGACTCGATGGTGGCTCGTGCTCACAGATGTCCCTAGGAGACCTAGGTTCGATCCAGTTTCCCCCATTTCTACCTTCTTTTCTCTGCGAATTTGGCCTAAGAAAAATGTGTAGATTGTAAATATGATATTATCTTGCATGTTAATTATTTTTAAAATTGTGTTTATGTTGCACGCTTAATTAGTCCTACTTTTCTTTTCTCTACCTAATAATAAAGCAGCTATTGCTTCTACCCGTACGTCATTAAAATTGCCCTCAAAGTTGGGAGAAATTACCCACCAATGCAACCCGTAAGTGTCAAAAACAATTCGTTGCTATATAAGTGGCCATGGGCCGGATTGATTCATGTACTGCTATGACCTTATGTTGCCATTGAGTTGAAGGTTGCCTGACTGGATGGTGGCACGTGCTCACAATTGGGAGACCTAGGTTTGATCCAGTTTCCCCCATTTTCTACCTTTTTCCCTCTCCGACTTTTGCCTAAGAAAACTGTGTAGATTGTAAATATGATATAATCTTGCATGTTAATTATTTTTTAAATTATGTTTATGTTGCACGCTTACTTTTCATTTCTATATATATCAATGTTGAGGATATCTTTTCAAAAAAAATGTTTAGGATATCACTTATCGTTATCGTCTCGGTCAGCTATGGATTAGAGATTAATCGAAAATTGGCCGATTAATCGATTTTGTCCGTCGACTATTAATCATCCATTTTTTTTGCAAATCCCAGGTGTCGTGGTTTTATCACAGCAGATGCCCTCGTGGTTTTATCCCAATACTGAAATATACTATATTCAACACCAAAAAAGAATATTAGACAGAAGTATTACCTTGATTGCTAGCCTTTGGATCCTTATATAATGACAAACAAAATAGGACGATAGTACATATTGCATAACAAGGTCCACAAAACGCGAATAAACATAGTTTTTGCAAACACAGTGCTATGAATATGCCTGAATATACTTGTCATAGCGATAAATCGGCCCAGGTGATAAATAATGAAGATAAGAAATAATCTTATCGGTCACCCCAAGAGTAACGATAAATCAGATGATAAATCGTTGAATCGAAAGATTTTTTGAACATTGACATATATGTATAAAGTGTGTTTCCTATAGCCAATTTTCTGTATGTAAAGAATAAAAACAGAAAAGAAAAGAAATAATCACCCTTTATTGGGCTTTCATTTTTTTGGCTCATTGGTAGCATGTCTCGCACGTAGACAATGGGCCCGGTCCTCCGGCCTAGTGCTTATTTTCCTGCAGAGCCGGCCCGAGGTCATTGTACGTTAAAGAATTCTGACACAGAAAAAATTAATTCATTCTTGTGGACTCGAACCCTAGACCTCAACCACCGTTTAGAAGGTTGCAACCAATTGAGCTGGTGAAAGAACATGTGGTGCCCCCATGTTTGGTTTTGGTAATTGATGACAATCTCTATGGACTAATGGTTGCCTTGAGTTATATTTGAAGGTTTAGTCCATAGGCTTTTCTTGGAGTCCATGTGTTGGTTTCAAGTAGAGTTTGTGATGACCAAGGTGCTATTAAGGAATTATCCAAAGATTGGTCTTGTGAGTGTTGAGCTTATTGCAAGCATGTCTTGAAGAAGAAGAGTGTGTTAATTCATGTTTAACTTCAAGACATTATCCAAATGAAGAGAGTTGGAAAGATTCAAGGTTGATCAAGACTAAGTCAAAGAGTGAATCAAGTTGATCAACACACAAAGCATAGAAGATGTGCCGAGAGGGATCAAGCGATCCCATAGTATGGTAAGCATTGTCAATTACGCTTTGTGTACTAACCCATGGTCTTTGTGAGAGTTCTATGTGGGGATAGGTTATCTTCCATGGGCTTGCGTCAAGTGGTTGATCACATACAATCCATGGAGGATGACATCAAATCAAGGTTGTGGTGTGCAAGTTCAAGTGATGCATCACAAAGAGATCAAGTGCTTGAAGCTTGCCGTTCATTGTGGTGACAATGAACTTGTGAAGATGTGCCGAAGAGTGGCTCACCCATAGTGGAGTATGGGGGAGCAATCTACTAGTCTTCACCGAGCCAACGAAATCAAGAAAGGTGGTCCAACTTGAGGAAGTCAAGATCGTCTACATCTAGCTCAAGTGGGCTTTGTGCAAGGCAAAGGTTTGCCCTTGATAGGTGATGACCCACAAGTGTAGGGGATCTATCGTAGTCCTTTCGATAAGTAAGAGTGTCGAACCCAACGAGGAGCAGAAGGAAATGATAGGCGGTTTTCAGTAAGGTATTTTCTGCAAGCACTGAAATTATAGGTAACAGATAGTTTTGTGATAAGATAATTTGTAGCAAGTAATAAAAGGTAAAAGTAAATAGTTGCAGCAAGGTGGCCCAATCCTTTTTGTAGCAAAGGACAAGCCTGGACAAACTCTTATGCAAGGTAAAGCGCTCCCGAGGACATATGGGAATTATCGTCAAGCTAGTTTTCATCACGATCATCTGATTCGCGTTCGGTAGTTTGATAATTTGGTATGTGGGTGGACCGGTGCTTGGGTGCTGCCCTTACTTGGACAAGCCTCCCACTTATGATTAACCTCTAATGCAAGCATCCACAACTACAAAAGAAGTATGAAGGTAAACCTAACCATAGCCTGAAACATATGGATCCAAATCAGCCCCTTACGAAGCAACACATAAACTATGGTTTAAGCTTCTGTCACTCTAGCAACCCATCATCTACTTATTACTTTCCAATGCCTTCCTCTAGGCCCAAATAATGGTGAAGTGTCATGTAGTCGACGTTCACATGACACCACTAGAGGAGAGACAACATACATCTCATCAAAATATCGAACGAAGACCAAATTCACATGACTACTAATAGCAAGACTTCTCCCATGTCCTCAGGAACAAAAGTAACTACTCACAAGACATAATATTGTTCATGATCAGAGGGGTATTAATACGCATAATGGATCTGAACATATGATCTTCCACCAAATAAACCAACTACCATCAACTACAAGGAGTTATCAACACTACTAGCAACCCACAGGTACAAATCTGAGGTTTGGATACAAAGATTGGATACAAGATATGATCTAGGGTTTGAGAGGAGATGGTGCTGGTGAAGATGTTGATGAAGATAGCTTTCCCCAAGATGGGAGAGTTGTTGGTGATGACAGTGGTGACGATTTCCCCCTCCCGGAGGGAAGTATCCCCGGCAGAACAGCTCTGACGGAGCCCTAGATTGGTTTTCGCCTCGGTTCCGCCTAGAGACGGCGGCGTTTGGTCCCGAAAGCCTCATCTTGATTTTTTTTCAGGTCAAAACGCTTCATATAGGAGAAGATGGACACCGGGGGCCCACCGGCTGGCCCTCGAGGCAGGGGGCGCGCCCTGGGAAGGGGGCGCGCCCCCCACCCTCGAGGCCAGCCAGTGGCCCCTCTCGTGGGTTTCTTTCGCCAAATATTTTTTATATTTTCCGAAAAAATGTTTTGTGGAGTTTCGGGGCTTTTGGAGTTGTGCAGAATAAGTTTCCAGAGTTTGCTCCTTTTCCAGCCCAGAATTCCAGCTGCCGGCATTCCCCCTTCTTCATGTAAACCTTGCAAAATAAGATAGAAAAGGCATAAGTATTGTGACAAAACATGTATGAACAGCCCATAATGCAATAAATATCAACTTGTAAGCATGATGCAAAATGGACGTATCAACTCCCCCAAGCTTAGACCTCGCTTGTCCTCAAGCGAAAGCCGATATCAAAAAATATGTCCACATGTTTAGAGATAGAGGTGTTGATAAAAACAGAATACGGACATGAGGGCATCATGATCAATCTTATAACAGCAACTTATATTAATATAGTCATATGATTCTTATGCCAAAGTAACAATTCCTCCACAATATCAAGTATGCATCATAAACTTCGTTGGAAACTAACAAACTTTGGTCTCGATCATTGAAGCAATTGCAATTTATCGTAACATCAGAAGAGTCAATATAAGAGCTTTTCAGCAAGCCTACATACTCAACTATCATATAGTCTTTCACAATTGCTCACACTCATGCAATACTTATGTTTATAGAGTTTTAATCGGACACAGAGAAAGATAGGGGCTCATGGTGTTGCCTCCCAACCTGTTACCTCAAGGGTAATGTCAACAGTAATAGATCATGAAAACTTACATCCAAGTGGGTATATATGTCAGGATCTTTCCAACACAATGTGCTTACCAAAGGATAAAATGTAAAAAGGAAAGGTGGGTTTCACCTTGACACTTATAAGACGAGAACAAAAGATAGGCCCTTCGCAGAGGGAATCAGAGGTTGTCATGTGTTTTTATGGTTGGATGCACAAAGTCTTAGCATAGAAGAACTTCGCTTTATATTTCCACTTGTGATAAGGACCTTTATTATGCAGTCTGTCGCTTTTATTACTTCCATATAACAAGCTCGTATAAAGCTAATTTCTCCCACACTAATAAATCATACATATTTTAGCGGGTTTGCAACATGACAACTTACTTGGAAGGATCTTTCTCAATCCATAGGTAGGTATGGTGGACTCTTATGGCAAAACTGGGTTTTAGGATATATGGAAGCACAAGTAGTATCTCTACTTAGTGCGAGAAGTTTTGGATAGCATGAGGGGGAAAGGCAAGCTCAGCATGTTGGAAGATCCATGACAATATACTTTATTTCAGATATAAGAAGACATAACCCATTATGTTGTCTTCCTTGTCCAACATCAACTCTTTAGCATGTCATACTTTAATGAGTGCTCACAATCATAAAAGATGTCCAAGATAGTATATTTGTATGTGAAGCCTCTCTTCTTTTATTACTTCCTATTAATTGCAACGATGACCAAAACTATGTTTGTCACCTCCCAACAACTTTTATTTATCATACTCTTGTATGTGAGGTCATTACTTCCCATAAGATTGATATGATTTCTTTGATACTCTTTTTGTTTTTTTTTATCATGACCCAGGTGAGGAAATCAAACCCTTGACTCAACGCTAATCTTTATTATATAGCTCACGGACTCGATTACAAAGGATAAAGCTCACAAAGCAAAAGCTCATAACTAGATCATGCTAACTTTATTCTAATAGATCAAGATACTACCAAAAGGATCAAACTAAGTAAAACGGTAAAGATAGGAGTGATGGTGATACGATACCGGGGTCACTCCCCCAAGCTTGACAGTTGCCAAGGGGAGTGCCCATACCCATCTGATTATGTCTCCTTCTTCGGGGTTGGTGATGATGGAGTTGCAAGCAGTGACGAGGGATCCTCATATATCGAGCGTAGGAGATCTTCCAGCTTGCAGATAATACCTTTGAGAGCAGCTATGTAATCCTTCAACAAAAGATTTTCACTTGTGAGATGCTTGTTGCGGATCTCAGCTAACTCAAGCATCTTGAAAGCTTCTAGCTCAGTTGAGGTAAAGAGATTAGGAAGGGATTTGGAGATGTCTTCTTCTCCCACTGCCGGAGCCGGATCTTCCACCTCCATCTTGATCTTCTTCTCCTTGTGGATCTCCTCGGGTCCTTCCCTCTTCAGATCTATCCTCATCAGCCAAGCATCGTTGCCTTCGTTGTTGGAGGAGGGAGACGACATGATGCCTGGCTTCGCAAACCTTAACAAAAAAACAGCTCGAAACGAGAACAGAGGAATTTTGCGTGATACAGAGGTCAAAAACTTCGGGAGTATATATAATGAATTTTTCCTTAACGAAAGGAGTAACCCACAAGAAAACGGAGTCCAGGGGACACACGGGGTGCCCTTGAGGCAGGGGGCGCACCCTGGGAAGGGGGCGCGCCCCCAACCCTCGAGGAGGCCCGGTGTCTCCTCCGGACTGCGGTTTATTTTTCTATTTTTCTAAATATTCCAAAACGGAGAAAATTGCCTTTAGAACTGTTTTGGAGTCGGTTTACTTACCGTATCACGTACCTCTTCCTTTTCGGAGGCTCAATCGTTCTAGACAGTGTCCCTTATGTATTCCTCCGGGGTTATGGTTTCAATAATATTAGTTTCAACATTTATGGGATTACCTGAGATGTAATGTTTGATCCTTTGACCATTCACCACCTTCGGATTTGTGCCTTCTAAGTTGTTGATTTTTATGGCACCGAAACGATAGACCTCCTCGATAACGTAAGGTCCTTCCCACTTGGAGAGAACTTTTCCTGCAAAAAATCTTAAACGAGAGTTGTATAGCAAAACATAATCACCTACGTTAAACTCACGCTTTTGTATCCTTTTGTCATGCCATCTTTTAACTTCTTCTTTAAATGACTTGGCATTCTCGTAGGCCTGGGTTCTCCTTTCATCGAGACAACTAATATCAAATAGCCTCTTTTCACCGGCAAGTTTGAAATCATAATTGAGCTCTTTGATAGCCCAATATGCCTTATGTTCTAGCTCAAGAGGTAAGTGACAAGCTTTTCCATATACCATCTTATATGGAGACATACCCATAGGATTTTTGTATGCAGTTCTATAGGCCCATAATGCATCATCTAGTTTCTTGGACCAATTCTTTCTAGACCTATTAACTATCTTTTGCAAGATTAATTTCAACTCCCTATTACTTAATTCAACTTGACCACTAGTGTGTGGGTGATAAGGTGATGCAATTCTATGGTTGACATCATACTTAGCAAGCATCTTATGGAAAGCACCATGAATAAAGTGTGAACCATCATCAGTCATTAGATATCTAGGGACTCCAAACCTCGGAAATATAACTTCTTTAAGCATCTTAATAGAGGTGTTATGATCAGCACTACTAGTTAGAATAGCTTCTACCCACTTAGTAACGTAATCAACGACAACTAGGATATGTGTGTACCCATTAGAGGCAGGAAAAGGTCCCATATAATCAAAGCCCCAAACATCAAATGGTTCAATAACAAGTGAATAATTCATAGGAATTTCTTGACGTCAACTAATATTACCGATTCTCTGACATTCATCACATGATAAGACAAACTTACGGGCATCCTTGAAGAGATTAGGCCAATAAAAACCGGATTGCAATACCTTATGTGCAGTTCTATCTCCCGCATGGTGTCCTCCGTAAGCTTCGGAGTGGCACTTGCGTAGGATCTGTTCCTGTTCATGCCCAGGCACACAACTTCTAATAATACCATCTACTCCTTCTTTATAAAGATGTGGGTAATCCCAAAAGTAATGTCTCAAATCATAGAAGAACTTTTTCTTTTGCTGGTATGTGAAGCTAGGAGGTATAAACTTAGCAACAATATAATTAGCATAATCAGCATACCATGGAGCAGTACGAGAAGTACTTATGACAGCTAGTTGTTCATCAGGGAAGCTATCATCAATAGGTTGTAGGTCATCAAGTATATTTTCTAACCTAGACAAGTTATCCGCTACGGGGTTCTCAGCTCCCTTTCTATCAATAATATGCAAGTCAAATTCTTGCAGCAAGAGAACCCATCTTATAAGTCTGGGTTTAGCATCTTTCTTTTCCATAAGGTATTTGATAGCAGCATGATCAGTGTGGATGGTTACTTTAGAATCAACGATGTAGGGTCTAAACTTATCACAAGCAAATACAACTGCTAAAAATTCTTTCTCAGTGGTAGCATAATTTCTTTGGGCACTATCTAGAGTTTTACTAGCATACTGGATAACATTCAATTTCTTATCAACTCTTTGCCCCAGAACAGCTCCTACAGCATAATCACTAGCATCGCACATAATCTCAAAGGGTAAATTCCAGTCAGGAGGCTGGACAATAGGTGCAGAGATCAATGCTTTCTTAAGTATTTCAAATGCTTCTAGACAATCATCATCAAAGACAAAAGGAATATCTTTCTGTAAAAGATTAGTCAGAGGCCTGGAGATTTTGGAGAAGTCCTTAATGAACCTCCTATAAAACCCGGCATGACCAAGGAAACTTCGTATACCTTTGATATCCTTAGGGCATGGCATCTTTTCAATAGCATCCACTTTAGCTTTGTCAACTTCAATACCTCTTTCAGAAATTTTATGTCCCAAGACAATGCCTTCATTAACCATAAATTGGCACTTCTCCCAATTCAAAACAAGGTTAGTGTCTTCACATCTTTGCAAAACTCGATCAAGGTTGCTTAAGCAATCATCAAAAGAAGTTCCGTAAACGGAGAAATCATCAATGAATACCTCAACCATCTTTTCACAAAAATCAGAGAATATAGCCATTATGCATCTTTGAAAGGTAGCAGGTGCATTACATAAACCAAAAGGCATACGTCTATAAGCAAAGGTACCGAAAGTACAAGTAAAGGTGGTCTTTTCTTGATCCCCTTTTGACACATGTATTTGAGAAAAACCAGAATAACCATCTAGAAAGCAGAAATGAGTATGTTTGGATAACCTTTCTAGCATTTGATCAATAAATGGTAATGGGTAATGGTCTTTCTTAGTAGCTTTATTTAACTTACGGAAATCAATTACCATCCTATAACCTGTAACTATTCTTTGCGAGATCAATTCATCCTTATCATTAGGGACAACGGTCATACCTCCTTTCTTAGGAACACAATGGACATGACTTACCCACTGGCTATCAACAATGGGATAGATAATACCTGCTTCTAGGAGCTTTAGTATTTCCTTCCTTACCACTTCTTTCATCTTAGGATTTAACCGTCGCTGATGATCAATAACTGGTTTAGCATTTTCTTCCAATTTTATCTTGTGTTGACATATAGTGGGACTAATGCCCTTAAGATCATCCAGAGTATATCCAATAGCAGCTCGGTGCTTCTTCAGAGTTTTCAATAATCTTTCTTCTTCCTGCTCTGAAAGGTTAGCACTAATAATAACAGGATATATCTTCTTTTCATCAAGATAAACATACTTAAGATTATCAGGCAGAGGTTTAAGTTCAAACACGGGATCACCCTTGGGTGGAGGAGGATCCCCCAGAATTTCAACAGGCAAGTTGTTTCTCAATACGGGTCCCTGTGTAAGGAGTATTTCATCTATTTCCCTTCTCTCATTCATATGCATATCATTTTCATGATCTTGCAAGTATTGTTCTAAAGGATCATTAGGTGGCACGGCAATAGAAGTGAGACCAATGAGTTCATCCTTACTGGGTGGTGCCTTTTCAAGGGGTTGTCTACGGAATTTAGCAAAGTTAAATCACGAGACATGTCCCATAATCCGACAGTGACAATATCTTTTACGCATTCTATCTTGGCATTAACAGTATTCAAGAAGGGTCTACCAAATATAATAGGACATAAAGCATCTTGTGGGGAACTAAGAACAAGAAAGTCAGCAGGGTATTTAACTTTCCCACACAAGACTTCAATATCTCTAACAATCCCAACTGGTGAAATACTATCTCTATTAGCAAGCTTATTAATAGTAACATCAATCCCTTCTAACTCAACATGTGCAATATCATGCATAACTTCGTTATACAAATCAAGAGGGGTAATACTCGCACTAGCACCTACGTCACATAAACCATGATAGCAATGATCTCCTATCTTGAAAGAGATAACAGGCAAGCCTGAAAGAGCTGTATATTGACTAGAGGGGAGGTGAATAGGCGATTTTTATGAAAGTCTTCAAAACATGGAAGTTTCGAAGACAAACGATACAACCAATCCTATTTATATGCAGCAGAAGGTAGACTACACTAGACAAGCCATAGTCAAGTATTCAATGAAGTGAAAGCATGAAGACTAATAGCAGTTAGGCAGTATGGATCATGATGGAAGATTGAATAAAGCCAATCAGAACAAGTGGTCACACAGTGAAATCAAACAGATAAGGCAAGCAGGCAATGACTTCACAAAGGCAGGCAATAAGTAAAGAGAAGGAAGGGATAGAACCAGTAGCTTGGGGAAGATAGTGATTTGTTAGACCAGTTCCAGTTGTTGTGACAACTGTACGTCTGGTTAGGGAGGTTGAGATTTAACTCAGAAGACCGCGTCTTCACCTTATTCCCCTTGAGCCAAAGACACCTAGTCCTCGCCCAATCACTCTGGTAAGTCTTCGAGGTAGACTTCCAAACCTTCACAGACTTCGTTCACCGGCAATCCACAATGACTCTTGGATGCTCAGAACGCGACGCCTAACCGGCTAGAGAATCACAGTCCTTAAGTGTAATAAGTCTTCAGGTCACGCAGACATAAAGACTTCAGTGATGCCTAACACTCTTTGGCTCTGGGTGTTTGGCTTTGTCCTCGCAAGGATCTCTCTCTCAAATGCTTCGGAGGTGGGTTGCTCTCAAACGACAAAAACCATGTAATAACTCTGAGCAGCCACCAATTTATGGTGTAGGGGGTGGGCTATTTATAGCCACTAGGCAACCCGACCTGATTTTTCTGAAGTGACCCTGGGTAACTAAGGAACTGACACGTGTTCCAACGGTTAGATTTCAATCACACGCGGCAACATTACTTGGGCTACAAGTAAAGCTGACTCATCCAACTCTGGATAAGATTTGCTCTCATTGTCTTCGCTCGAAGACATAGGATTTGGTTGAGCATCACTTCAGTCACTCTGACTTTGTTCACTTGGACCCCAGTTAACAGTACGGTGGTTCCTATGACTCAACAAAGAAGAAAAGGAAACAACGAAACGTCTAAGTCTTCGCGCTCCATAGTGTTCACACAATGTCTTCTCTCGTCATAGTCTTCATTATGAATATCTTCATATACCACCATTATTGTCAATGTCTTCATACATTTTTAGGGGTCATCTCCGGTAGGTAAACCAAATCAATGAGGGACTACTACCTGTGTTATCCTGCAATTCTCACAAACACATTATTCCCTCAACCAGGTTTGTCGTCAATACTCCAAAACCAACTAGGGGTGGCACTAGATGCACTTACAATCTCCCCCTTTTTGGTGATTGATGACAAACTGGTTGAAGTTTTCAACGGGGATAAAAGTATGTGAAATTGTAAGGATAAAGATATTGTCTTCATAAGTAGCAAAAGGCTCCCCCTGAAGATGTGCATATAATTAATTTTCTTTTGAATGCAAATGCACATGGCAGGTTGTACTTGTGGAGATCCTCTTCAACTTATGAAGACAATTCATCATGCACAATTGATATTTCGAATATAATGATATGCATAATGAGAAATGGACGTCTGCAGAATGAATAAGTGCGGAATTTATCGTCGCACATGCGGAATTTATCATCGCATTACAGAGTATCAGAAAACGTAGCAGACGACCATCAAGTTTAAGTGTTACAACTCAAAGAACCAAATGTAGCAAAAACGAGAGTTGTAAACACTAGGCAAAATATAAAGCACCCGCCCATATGGACCCGCTTGAAGACTACCAACTCATATGCTTCTCCCCCTTTTGTCAGTAAGGACCAAAAAGGTTTGAAGACATAGAGCCTCTACTCGTTCCCAGTTGGAGTAGGAGAAGATGCAGGGTCGGCATTGGTGGCGGTGCAGAAGAAGTTGGAGCAGTGTCGACACGCGCTGAAGGAGGAGGTGGTGAGGTAGCATCATCTTGATCATTGATCACTCTGGCATCCACCGTTGCAGCGGAGGAGGAATAATCAGAGTCTTCAAAATACGGAGTTCGACGCAGAACAACATTCCTTGGGGGAGTGTGGTCAAACTTGAATCTTTCAGTGAAGCCATCGTCTTCAAGATCTGCTTCAGCACTCAGCAATGTCAAACTCTTCCATGACCTCCGACATGTTTCATGAGCAACAAAGGCATTCTTGGTGGCAAGGTTGCGAATACGACTGACGTCCACCAAGAGGCTTTGCATCTGACGCTTCAGCCAGTAGTGATGCTTATCCTGTTTCTGATGTAAGGCAACGAGAAGTTCTCGGTCATTAAGAACACGAGATCGCTTCCAAGGCCTTTGGGCAATGGTGATCTCAGTGGCTTCAGTCTCTGCATGGCGAGGTAAGCGAGTATGTCCAGCCAGAGGATAAACACGAGTGACTGCTGGAACTCCATCAATGGGCTGAGTGAAGCTTTGGTGATCAGCATTGTGAAAACTAAAGACAAACATGCTCTTTGGCAGGCTCCTGGTATATGGCTTCAACTGACATATCAACCTCTGGCAAGAATATGAGATGGTTGCGAGCAGAAGGCTGATAGTTGATGGCAGAATGAAGCTTGATGAGGCGCATGACCCATGGAGCATAGAACTTAAGTCCAAAGAGATCAGAGCCTGATACAGCCAACTGCCTGATAAAGAAGTCTTGAGCGTTGAAGCTGATGCCATTGAAGATATAGAAGACCAATGTCTTCATTGTTCCTTCAAGTTTGGCTGATGAAGAGTGTCTTTTGACAGGCCATAGAGTTCGCCTGATGATATGATATATAGTGCGTGGCAGATACTCGAGGTCTTCAACAAAGAACTCCTTTGGGTACTCAGCATCGATTGGCAAAGGCTTCATCATGCTCAGCATTTGGCTCATGTTGGGCTTTGCTTCTGAAAGATGCTCTCCAAAGCTTCGCAGTGTCGCTGACAGCCAGGTTCATATAGTTCTCCTGGAGTGGGCAGGCTAGTTAGCTCAATGAGGTCAAAGGCTTTGCCTTCATGATGGACATTTCCTGTCATCCACTCAAGGACCCATGTCTTCGGATCCCTGTTGTAGCCGCGAATGTGGAGGGTTGCATAGAATTGCAGAAGCAGCTCTTCATTCCAGTGCTCTTTATCAGTCACAAAGTTCAGCAAGCCAGCATCATGGAAGCAATCAAGAGCTTCTTCAAGACAGGGCAGCCCAGTAATGGCTTCAGTGTCAAGACGCATATGTGGGAAGATGCGCCCTTGATCATAGAGAACTCGTGAATAATAGCTGCGCTATTGATGGCTCCAGAACCTATCTGATGAAATCCTTGGTTTGGAGTAGGGGTTCTTGGCGCTATCAAAGAAAGTGTTGTGTGCAATGAAGCCATTAGCATTGAAGGACCCTGGCGAAGTGGCAGTACCTGGGAACCTGGGCAGTCTTGGCTTTGGCTTCTGAACCTGAGGCCTGTGCTCGACGTGGTAATCAAATTGAGGACCAGCAGCAGGCGGATTAGCAGCAAGCGGAGGAATCAGAAGAGGCCATTTGACAGAAATGAGCTCGTCATCTTTGTCGTATGCTTGCTCGATAGTATGGGGCCTTGGAGGCGGAACAGGAGCAGTGGCATTGACTTCGGGCTGCTGAGTGGCGTCAGGTGCAGCACTGGCTTCAAGTGCCATCACTTCAAGCACCACATTGACTTCAGGCGCCAGATTAGCTTCAGCCATGACAACGTCATTGGCTTCAGTGGTGATGTTTGTGGCAGCCTCAGAATGCGTAACCTCCACTTCAGGAGCTGCAGGGTCGGACACGTTCTCCTCGAGAACAACTTGGTTGGCAGGGGGTGTGGCAACACGTGCTACTTCTTCTCTTGTTACTGCTTCATCGGCTGATGCAGCCGGAATATCTTCAGCCGCTTTGGCTTCAGACTCAGGGAGTTTCACAGTAGGAGAGGCTTCAGGAACAGATTGGTGCTCATCTCCTTCTGGAATACTTGATTGATTGACTTGAGGCCTTGGTCCTTTGCGAAGCCTGCGAAACACTGGCGACGCTTGTGGAGATGGAGTTGATTGGGCCTCAAAGTCTTCATTGTCAACCACTGGAGTGGTGACCTGTGTTGGGGGAGTAACTGGTGTATCTTGTGGGTGATCAGCCCATGAGTCATCCTGAGTAATTGGCGTCAATGGACGACCAATGCTGATGCGTTTGCTGTTCGTGAGAACAGGCGGTGATACCACATTATACTCGATCCGAGGAAGGACTTCATCATCTTCAACATTGTCATGGTGACCAATGTCAATAGCTAGAATGTCTTCAGGAGCCTCTGTGGGAGCAGGCTCATGAACAGTCAGGCGATGTTCTTGTTGTGCAGACGCAGGACGAGCAAGAGAGATCGGCTCGACAACAAGGGGCTCTATGGGAGCAGCACGGACCTTCTTGATCTTGCGCTTCTTGGTGGGTGGAGCATTATCTGTGGTGTTCTTGCACTTGCGGGCTTCAGCTTCAGCCACTTTCGTCTTCTTGAGCTCTGAAGCAACTGTGGGGACCTTAGGCTTCAAGCCTGTCATGCTGGCAGGGAAGACAATGTGAGGTTCTTCCTTCCTTGATTCTTCAGCTGGGGCCACAGTTGGCTTCTTCTTCTTTGCAGCCATCCTGGGGTCGATGCCAGGACGCCCAAGGGCCTTGCGCTTCTCAGCTTCATTGTAAGCTTGAACACACTTGGCAGCCAAGGCCTTTATGCGCTCACAAGAACCTTTAGCTTCTTCACGCTTCTTGTGAAAGGCTTCCTTGAGCTCATGCATCATGACTTTGAAATTCTGGATATCTTGGACGCTGAGCTTGGCCATATGCTTCTTGAACTGAGCCTTTTCAAAATCAATCTTTTGCTTCAGCTCAACAATTCTCTTAGCAAGAGCTAGCTCAGAAGCAATGGCACCGTTGAATGAGACGCTTAGGCCAATCGGAAGTTGCAGATCCTTGAAGCTGAGGTTGGGGGTGTCAAACCACTCATCAATGAAGTTATTGATGACTGCCACGTCAAAGAGAGGCAAGTCATTGAAGATTTCTGCATCTTGCTTGCTCTTTATCAATTGTTCAAGAGTGTCATCAGCAAGATCTTCATCACTTGACAGATTAATGGCTTCATCTTTGTTCCTCAGAACAGCAGCAGGAGTCAGAGCTGGACTGGGGTTGTGCATGGGCTTCTTCTGTAGCTTCTTCGGCTTGGAGATGCGAGAGTGTTCTTCAGACTGCACAGTTGGTGCAGGTGGAGCAGTGGCCAAAGGCTTCACTCTCGAAGCTATTGGTGGAGTGGAAGACTTTGAAGCCTTGGATTTCTTCTTCTTCTTTGGCTTCGGAGGTGCAGGCGCTTCATCAGAGTCAGTGTCGTCTGCAGGTTGTTCCACATCTGCCCCTTGAACCCTTATATGACTGATGAGACCTTCTAAGTTGTAGAAGGGCCCAACCAGATTTGGTTCAGCTTCGCGTGTGCCATCGGCACGAGGCGCGGAGGGGCCAGGGTTGAAGTCTAATCCCCAAGTTTTCTTGTTCTCCTTGGCCAAGTTCTTGGCATACTGGAGGTTGCGCTTGAATAGATTGTCGTCACGACACCATAGCAATGATGGTGGGTCGGCATCTGCTGGTTATGGCCCTCGGACCATGCAAGGATAGAAGCCTTGAGCAATGGCTTCAGCTTGGGTCCTGGGTGGAAGATTTTTGTACAGAATGTCTCCCCATGGTCGCTTGATGGCATTCTTCTCAGCATACTCCTGGGTCACAAGCCTATACTTGAACCACTGTTCTGCCCAATATCTTCGAATCCACTGGATTCGAGTTTTTCTCTGATTGTAATCCTCCTCTGGATCAGTCTTGTACATTTCATGGAGCTCAGGAGGCAAATCTCTGGAGGTGTTTCCACGGTGTTGTCTTCCACCCTTCCTAACAGACTTTTCAGTTGCCATTGGGTTCAACCTGAAAGGCTTCAACACTGTCAAAGGCTTCCGTTTGCTGGTCAGGAACTTGCTTCGGGAGAGTTGATGTGATGCTGTAAGAATTCTGCAAATGAATGCAGACTATGAGAACCAAGGGATTCTCCCACGGACATGTACATGTGACAGCATTAGAGATGCGAGGGAAGGGGAAGAGGTCATATGCATTCTCAGAATATTTTGAAGATAAATCAGTTTAGTAGACATTGACCTCATAGCGCGAAGACATTCACTTATATTTTGAGAGTTGGTTCCAGATTTGTACGAATCCAAGAATAGGTACAAGTGAGCAATCTAACTACGTGTAAAGCATAAGTGAATATACTAGGCAAGGTATGAGATGCAGACAGGATAGATCCAAATATGTGGAGGCAGAAACTTCTTTTGGTAGAAAGGATGAATCTATGTCGGATCAAGAAGGCAGTAAAAAGAGGGTTTTAATTTACCACACGATGAACTGCTAGACGGAGACGAAGAGGAGGCCGAGCAGTTCGATCTTCCGTGCCCTAACTTGGCGACGGAGGACACCGACGGCGGCGGCGGAGAAGACGATGTCCGCGGCCGGCGTGAAGACGGCGTCGACGAGGTCGCGGCAGCTAAGCGCTTCGTCGTCGGCGTCGTCGAGAGCTAGCAGAGGCGCTAGGGTTGGTCGAGGTGGAGAGGTGGTAGAAGAGTTTTTGACCGTGATGGGACGGGCATTTATAAGGAGAAGAGACGGCACAGCGCAATTACGCAGGTGCCCCTGGCAGTTCACATCTGAGGGACACGTGGCGAACGTGCAATACATGGGGAGTTGTTCCATGTGCCCACGCATGCCTGGACTGTCGGGGTGGTCGTTCTGGCTTCTCCGGGTTTTAGGCAAAAAGGATTGAGCATTAAAAACAGACTTACTGTTTGTCTCTGTATCTTCTGCTCACAAGGACGCAGATAAGACATTCGACGGTTCCAATAGAATGCATATGATTTGGATAGATAGAGTTTGAGGTGAGAAAGCATAGAGAGGTTAGGGTCCGATCACATTCACTTAGTTCAAAAGATTCAAATAAGAAGACATAGCTATAAGTGAATGTTGTAGAGGACAGAACACAAGTCTATGAAGATAAATCAAATGCGAAGATTTTGCAAATGTAACGCCAGGAGAAACACTTCAAGCAAAGATTTGGTGGTGGCGTTACCCACCGTATAGGAAGTATTAGACCCAGACACGGCGCACAATTATCGTGGCGCTCCGAAGTCAAATTCCACGTTAATGTATTCACACTCAGAATGTAAGTCTTCATTGATTGAAGATATACTTTACTTCGTGTGTTGCACATCTAAGTCATCAACATGCATAAGTGTTAGGATGTGTGCCTGATTACAGGACATTCGAGGATTCTAAGATATTTAGCTCACACCGCAACTTGCAAAACCTTTTCTCATCCAAGGACTTTGTGAAGATATCTGCCAGCTGCTCTTCAGTGTTGACGTGTATGATATCAATATCTTCCTTCATGACATGATCTCTGAGAAAGTGATGCCGAATTTCAATGTGCTTTGTCTTCGAGTGCTGAACTGGATTGTTGGCAATCTTGATGGCGCTTTCATTGTCGCAATAGAGTGGCACATGCTTCAGATGGACACCATAGTCCTTGAGTGTTTGCTTCATCCATAGAAGCTGAGCGCAGCAAGATCCAGCAGCAATGTATTCAAATTCAGCAGTGGAGAGTGATACACAGTTCTGCTTCTTTGAAGACCAACAGACAAGTGATCGTCCCAGAAAGTGACATGTGCCTGATGTAGACTTGCGATCAACTTTGTCACCAGCATAATCAGCATCCGAGAATCCAGCTAGATCAAAATCTGAGCCCTTTGGATACCATAATCCTAGCGTTGGGGTGTAAGCCAAATATCGAAGAATTCGCTTCAGAGCTAAGTGATGCGATTCCTTTGGTGCCGCTTGGAATCGAGCACACATGCAAACACTAAGCATAATATCTGGCCTAGATGCACATAAATAAAGTAAAGAACCAATCATGGAGTGGTATACCTTTTGATCGAAATCTTTACCATTGGCGTCGGGACTCAGATGACTTTTAGTTGGCATAGGCGTCGTGTATCCTTTGTAGTCTTGCATACCAAACTTCTTCAGGCAATCTTTGAGGTATTTCTCTTGAGATATGAAGATGTCGTTGCTTTGCTGACGAATTTGAAGACCAAGGAAGAACTTCAGCTCACCCATCATGGACATCTGATATTGCTCTTGCATCGTGTGAGCGAACTCATCACTGTATCTTTTGTCAGTGCAGCCAAAGATAATGTCATCCACATAGATTTGGCAAACAAACAGTTCACCATCATATGTCTTCGTGAAGAGTGTGGGATCCAGGGAACCAGGTTTGAAGCCTTTGCTCTTCGGGAAGTCTTTGAGTGTGTCATACCAAGCACGAGGGGCTTGTTTGAGGCCATACAGTGCCTTGTTGAGCTTGTATACCATATCAGGATGTTTTGGATCTTCAAAGCCAGGTGGTTGAGCAACATACACTTCTTCTTCAATCTTGCCATTGAGAAATGCACTCTTCACATCCATTTGATACAGAAGGATGTTATGATGATTTGCATAGGCTAGCAGTATGCAAATAGCTTCAAGCCTAGCCACAGGAGAAAATGTTTCATCGAAGTCAATCCCTTCAATCTGAGTGTATCCTTGAGCAACGAGACGAGCTTTGTTTCTGACAACTTGACCATGCTCATCTTGCTTGTTGTGATATATCCATTTTTTGCCTATTATGTTGTGCTTGCGAGGGTCAGGACGCTTGACAAGTTCCCATACGTTGTTCAGCTCAAACTGTTGAAGCTCTTCTTGCATAGCTTGAATCCATTCAGGTTCCATTAAGGCTTCAGCAACTTTCTTGGGTTCAGATATCGAGACAAATGCAAAGTGCCCACAGAAATTTGCTAGCTGTGTTGCTCTTGAACGAGTGAGTGGACTAGGTGCATTGATGCTGTCAATTATCTTCTCAACTTGTACTTCATTTGCAACACGAGGATGAGCTGGACAAAGATTTTTCTCTTGCTGGTCATTGTCATCATCAGGAGGATTGTCTTCAGGCTGAGCATTGTCTTCAGGTTGATTTGGAGCAGAAATGATGAGTTCCTCATCATGCTGTGCTTCAGAAGGCATGATTTCACCTGTTCCCATTAGCTTGATAGATTCACTAGGTGGAGCTTCATCCAGCACATTTGGCAGGAACTCTCTTTGTGAGCCATTCGTTTCATCAAACCTCACATCCACAGTTTCAACCACTTTATAGAGAAAGAGGTTGAAGACTCTGTAGGAATGCGAGTCCTTTCCGTAGCCGAGCATGAAACCTTCATGTGCTTTTGGTGCAAATTTTGACTTGTGATGTGGATCCTTGATCCAGCACCTAGCTCAAAATACCCTCAAGTAACTGACATTTGGCTTCTTGCTAGTAAGGAGTTCATAGGAAGTTTTCTTCAGAAGCTTGTGAAGATAAACACAGTTGTTGACATGGCATGCTGTATCAATAGCTTCGGGCCAGAACCTTCTTGGTGTCTTGTATTCATCGAGCATTGTTCGAGCCATCTCAATTAGGGTTCTGTTCTTGCGCTCCACGATTCCATTCTGCTGAGGTGTGTACGGAGCTGAGAACTCATGAGTGATTCCCATTGTATCCAGATATAGATCAAGGCCAGTATTTTTGAACTCAGTGCCATTGTCACTTCTGATATGCTTGATCTTGACATCAAAGTTGTTCATGGCACGGTTGGCGAAGCGTCTGAAGACATCTTGTACTTCAATCTTGTAGAGAATTATGTGCACCCATGTGTATCTTGAATAATCATCAACAATGACGAAGCCATAGAGACAAGCTGTAGTAGTGAACGTGGAGTAGTGAGTAGGGCCAAATAAGTCCATGTGAAGCAGCTCGAAGGGTTGGGATGTCGTCATGATTGTCTTCGAGGGATGCTTGGCCCAAGTCATCTTCCCAGCTTCGCACGCACCGCACAGATGATCTTTCTTGAACTTGACGCCCTCGATGCCTACGACGTGCTTCTTCTTTGCGAGAGTGTGCAAGTTTCTCATGCCGGCATGTCCTAGCCTCCGATGCCAGAGCCAGCACTCTGAAGCTTTTGCTAGAAGACATACGGCCATCTGTGGTCCTGCTGAGAAATCTACCATATACAGATCATCTTTCCGATATCCTTCAAAGACTAGAGACTTGTCAGATTCCATTAGTACAAGGCAACGATATTTTCCAAATATCACAATCATGTTTAAGTCACAAAGCATTGAGACAGACATTAAGTTGAAACCAAGGGATTCAACAAGCATGACTTTATCCATCTGCTGATCCTTTGAGATTGCAACTCTACCTAGACCCAATACCCTGCTTTTACCAGTATCAGCAAATGTGATGTGACTCTTGTCAGATGGACGTAAGGTTGAGTCCATAAGAAGACTTCGATCTCCAGTCATATGATTAGTGCATCCGCTGTCCATAATCCATTCTGAAGTCTTTGGTGTCATACCCTACAGTGCAGTTATGGGGATAGGCTTCACGAATAGTCATTGTGAAGCATAAACATTTGACGTGCAAGCGGATTATGAAAGCTTAGATCCAAGTTAGGACTGATAGGATGATTGGAAAGCGATTCATGAACAAAATACATAGTAAGACCATTTGGGCATTTGATCTTGCGCCCTACAAGATGGTTTAGGTCCACAGCAATAGCATCAGACGCCTTTGATTTTTGGCTGGAGACCTTTCCCTTGGCACAGCGTGCCATGAAGCAGTAGGTAGGAGCAGAGTCGTCGTTCTCATCATCATCAGTGTTGGTGACGGTGCCATTGTCTTCAGTGTTGAAGATGGACTTCGCAACGTAGGCTGTGGCTAGAGCCAGACTTGCAACACCAGAATCGGACTCCTCCTCGGACTCCACCTCCGCTTCTTCTGAAGCAGACTCCTCCTCTGAATCCATCTCCTTGCCAACAAACGCACGAGCCTTGCCAGCTGTATTCTTCTTGTGTGATGAAGACTTCGATGAAGACTTGGAAGAAAACTTTGAGGATTTCTTCTTTTTCTTGTCATCAGAATCATATTCCTTGCTCTTCTTCTTCTTCTCTTCTTCTCATTGTCCCATTGAGGACACTCAGAGATGTAGTGATCAGGTCTCTTGCACTTGTGACATGTTCTCTTCTTGTGGTCATGGGTAGAAGCTTCATCATTTCTTGAGCTAGATCGAGAAGACTTTCTGAAGCCTTTCTTCTTAGTGAATTTTTGGAACTTCTTCACAAGCATGGCAAGCTCCTTTCCAATGTCTTCAGGATCATCAGAACTGCAGTCAGATTCTTCTTCAGATGAGGAAGCGGCCTTTGCCTTCAAAGCGCGAGTTCGGCCATAGTTGGGACCCTAGATGTCACGTTTCTCAGATAGCTAGAACTCATGTGTATTGAGCCTCTCAAGTATGTCAGACGGATCGAGAGTCTTGAAGTCAGGGCGTTCTTGAATCATCAGAACAAGGATGTCAAATGAGCTGTCAAGTGATCTCATGAGTGTCTTGACGATTTCATGCTTGGTGATCTTAGTGGCGCCAAGTGCCTGAAGCTCATTTGTAATGTCAGTGAGGCGATCGAATGTGTGCTGGACATTCTCATTGTCGTTTCTCTTGAAGCGATTGAAGAGGTTGTGAAGGACACTGATCCTTTGATCTCTCTGGGTTGAGATGCCTTCGTTGACCTTAGAGAGCCAGTCCCAGACTTGCTTCGACGTTTCCAGAGCACTCACACGACCATACTGTCCTTTGGTCAGATGACCACAGATGATATTCTTAGCAGTGGAATCCAGTTGAACGAGCTTCTTGACATCAGCAGGGGTGAGACCTTCACCAGTCTTGGGAACGCCGTTCTTGACGACATACCAGAGGTCCACATCAATGGCTTCAAGATGCATGCGCATCTTGTTCTTCCAGTAGGGGTATTCAGTGCCATCAAAGACGGGGCACGCAACGGAGAATTTGATTATCCCAGCAGTCGACATAGCTAAAACTCCAGGTGGTTAAACCGAATCACACAGAACAAGGGAGTACCTTGCTCTGATACCAATTGAAAGAGCTGTATATCGACTAGAGGGGGGTGAATAGGCGATTTTTATGAAAGTCTTCAAAACTTGGAAGTTTCAAAGACAAACAATAGAACCGATCCTATTTATATGCAGCGGAAGGTAGACTACACTAGACAAGCCATAGTCAAGTATTCAATGAAGTGAAAGCATGAAGACTAATAGCAGCTAGGGAGTATGGATCAGGATGGAAGATTGAATAAAGCCAATCAGAACAAGTAGTCACATAGTGAAATCAAACTGACAAGGCAAGCATGCAATGACTTCACAAAGGCAGGCAGTAAGTAAAGAGAAGGAAGGGATAGAACCAGTAGCTTGGGGAAGACAGTGATTTGTTAGACCAGTTCCAGTTGCTGTGACAACTGTACGTCTGGTTAGGGAGGCTGAGATTTAACTCAGAAGACCGCGTCTTCACCTTATTCCCCTTGAGCTAAAGACACCTAGTCCTCGCCCAATCACTCTAGTAAGTCTTCAAGGTAGACTTCCAAACCTTCACAGACTTCGTTCACCGGCAATCCACAATGACTCTTGGATGCTCAGAACGCGACGCCTAACCGGCTGGAGGAATCACAGTCCTCAAGTGTAATAAGTCTTCAGGTCACGCAGACATAAAGACTTCAGTGATGCCTAACACTCTTTGGCTCTGGGTGTTTGGGCTTTGTCCTCGCATGGATCTCTCTCTCAAATGCTTCGGAGGTGGGTTGCTCTCAAACGACAAAAGCCGTGCAATAACTCTGAGCAGCCACCAATTTATGGTGTAGGGGGTGGGCTATTTATAGCCACTAGGCAACCCGACCTGATTTGTCCGAAGTGACCCTGGGTCACTAAGGAACTGACACGTGTTCCAATGGTCAGATTTCAAATACACGCGGCAACTTTACTTGGGCTACAAGTAAAGCTGACTCATCCAACTCTGGATAAGATTTGCTCTCATTGTCTTCGCTCGAAGACAAAGGATTTGGTTGAGCATCACTTCAGTCACTCTGACTTTGTTCACTTGGACCCCACTTAACAGTACGGTGGTTCCTATGACTCAACAAAGAAGAAAAGGAAACAACGAAACGTCTAAGTCTTCGCGCTCCATAGTCTTCACACAATGTCTTCTCTCGTCATAGTCTTCATTATGAATATATTCATATACCACCATTGTCGCCAATGTCTTCATACATTTTTAGGGGTCATCTCCGGTAGGTAAACCGAATCAATGAGGGACTACTACCTATGTTATCCTGCAATTCTCACAAACACATTAGTCCCTCAACCAGGTTTGTCGGCAATACTCCAAAATCAACTAGGGGTGGCACTAGATGCACTTACAAAGCCTACGACGGGTTTATGTTTATTCCTAGCATTGTGTTTGGCTATTCTAGCAGACTCCTCTTGGAGATAAATAACATGTCCATCTAATTCTTCTACCAAGAGATCTTTAACCATAGCAATACTAGGTTCAACTTTAATTTGTTTAGAGGGTGTAGGTGTTCTAGTATTACTCTTACGAACTACAGTTGAAGCTTGAGCATGATCCTTTATCCTAACAGGGAAAGGTGGTTTCTCGATATAAGTGGTAGGAATAACAGGATCAACATTATAAGTGATAGTCTTTTCTTCAACTTTAATAGGTTCAACTACTTTTACTTCAATGGGGGGATGGTATTTAAACCACTTCTCCTTAGGGAGATCAACATGAGCAGCAAAGGATTCACAGAAAGAAGCTACTATCTCAGAGTCAAGTCCATATTTAGTGCTAAACTCACGGAAAACATCGGTATCTGTCGTGGAAATAACACGGCAGATGTCTGGTTTAACGGACTTGATGATGGAACCGTCGCACGGGTTAGCTTGAAAGGATTCATGGCACACAAAGGACACAGAGGATTTATACTAGTTCGGCCCCTTCAGAGAAGGTAAAAGCCTACGTCTAGTTGGTTTGATATTGCTTGGGCGTCGGTTTACAGGGAGCGGATTCGCTTTGCCTGTGCCTCGACGGGTTGATTGTTGCTCTCTTCTGAACCGTCCAGGCCGTCCCCTTATATAATGGCAACGCCTGGTCCGGTTTACAGAGTCCCGAGGCCGGCTCATACTTGTGTCCGCCTCGGTCTCTGTCTTCTCTTTCTTATCTCTCAAGTTACATCTCTTGGCGGTTTACAAACCATACTCCTATACATGGGCCTTGAAATCTCATGGGCCGTAGTCTCTACTAAAATATTAAAACCAAATATAATATAACTAAACCGGTTTACAATATCCGGTTTATACCCACTAACCATATCCCTGACATTAGGCCCCAGAATGATTTGAACTTGTTCACATCAGTCTTCTTTGTCTTGTATAATTTTCTTCTTTATCCTCATCTTTTTGTAAACCGGCTCTGACGTCATCCTCCAAGATCATTAAAGTCTGACAATGACATCATCTCCGCATTTAACGCCGTGAGCTGTACTGTAGCTTATTTTAAGGGTTATCCCGAAGATCGAGGCGTCACGGGATCTTTATCCGATTTTCTGTCTCCTCGATTCTCGCACTTGTCGTTTCAGATCTGACTCCTGGTTATAAATACTGCCACCCCTCATTCATTACCTCCTTCTCGCTTCGTCCTCTTCCTGCGTCTTCTTCCTTCGTCTTCTTCCTCTGTTGCCGCCCGAGCTCGAACCGCCGCCGACGACCGCTGGATCTCAAGTCCTCGCCTGGCCGCTGCATCAACCTGAGCTCGACCAGAACAATCTCCGCCGTCGATTCTTGCTGTCTCAGGTATGTTCGTCCTCCTTACTTATTGATCTATAACCTCTAGGGTTTCTTCTTATCCCTCCGCCATTAGAACTTTTAGCAAAGCTTCATATTTGTTAGATCTTGAGCCCGTGACCCGTAATGATTTTGTTTTTTCGACCTTCTCCATTTTTACCCCGCTGTAGATGCTTCAAATCTTCGTCACTCCTGTCTGGCATGTAAATCCATCTATTTAGTATAAAGTCTTTGTAGCCTTTCCTTGCATACTCTTAGATTAGTTTCTTTTTCCTCAGCATACTCAGATCTTTCCCCCTTAGCAATCTTTCGAAAACCTGTTTTTCTCCTTGGTAGATTCGCTAAGTATGTTCCGGTTTAAGTTGAAATACCACATACTTCGCGAAATTCCGTAACTTGTCGCAATGGTTGAACTGTTCCTCTTCAACTGCCATGAACCGGAAATGATATAACCTGCTTTTATAATTGCCGGTTTAACCGCGCCAACTAGTCCTCAGTTTAAACCGTTGCGTAACCTTCATAGATAAGTCCCGGATTACTGTACTTTCATAATCCGTTTCTGTATTTTTACCTTCTCCAGCACTCTGTTCTTTCACTGCAATGGCTAAGCAATATGTCTCCTGCGATTGGGTCCCTTCTGTCGTTACTGAAGATGACTTAATCAAGCTGTCTGAAATCGGTACACTAGGGCCTCAGTCTGAGTTAAAGTGGCGTGCTTCGGGTAATGAATGCCCTCCTACTCCTAGATCCGGGGAAGTCATCGTGTTTTTGGATCATATCTCCAGAGGCTTCTCTCCCCCCGGTTCAAGGTTTTTCCGGGATGTTCTTGCCGCTTTCCAGCTACACCCACAGGATATCGGACCCAATTCCGTTTCAAACATTTGTGATTTCCAAGTGTTTTCTGAGGTGTATCTTCAAGAGGAACCTTCAGTTGACTTATTCCGGGATTTCTTTCATTTAAACCGGCGCACTGAATTTACCAGCGGACCTCACCAAGAACTTGGTGGAGTTAGTATTCAGAAGAGGAGGTATGCAGTCTTTCCCCACGCCGCTTTACATACTCATCCAAAAGATTGGAACAAGTCCTGGTTTTACTGTGTTGATACTTCTCCTGAGGGTGAAAATCCTTTGCCGGGTTATCGCGAAACTCGTATTCCGGAGAATCACCCCTTGCCACCACGGCTTAGTGCTGCTGAACGGACCCGGTTCTCATCTCAGCTCTCCAAACTGAGAGCTTTTATAGCAAATGGTCTGATCGGCACTGATTTCCTTCGCTGCTGGCTATCCTGGAGCATCCTTCCCTTAAGCCGGCGTTCTCAGTTAATGTGTAAATACTCTGGTAAACCGGATGATCCTCAAAGGTTTACTAAGGATAAGCTTTCTGAATCGGAGGTAGTGGAGTCAGCCAAAAAGATTCTCAATGCTTCCTTAGCAGATTGTGCTAAGGTCGGTTTGGCTCCGTATTTCAAGAAGAACAAGCTGCCCGAAGTAAGTTTTTCTTTGCCCTGTATTTGTAAACCGCCCTTTTTGAACCGTCTTTCAATTGCTCTTGCTTTTTCAATTAGGCTGATGACCCCTTCTGGAGGAGAAAGCCTCAGGAAAAAACCGTAAAACAGACTCGCCGGAAGACCCCTGCAAACAAAAAGAGGAAAGCAGCCGTCGATGCCGGTTCTCCTACTGAGGACGATGATCCGGACTCCGAGGTATGCTTTATTCCGGTTTAAATTTCTTGCTTTCATGCACTTGTAATCATATCTAATGATACCTTTTCACAGGAACTGCCTGAAGGTGATAACCCGACTGAGATTGAGGTAACACTTCTTTCTTCTGATTCAGAACCTCTTCCTCAAAAAAGTCGTCGGACCGTCAGGAAATATCAATTTTCTCATCCTTATGCTCAGTTAGACCCTAACTTTACTTTGAAGAAGCAACAGCACGAAGCCTTTCGCCGGACCACTCGCCACAGTGGCCTGGCGGTGGAGTCATCTGGAATCTCCTTAACTCCGGTTCGACAACGCCGTGCTGAGGTGATACTCTCTCCGACTCTTCTTCATCCCAAGGCCGGACTTATCCGAAAACCCCTTAAACCGTCTGATCCTGACTATCAGGAAACTCCGCTGTCTTCTTCCGGTGAATCAACCGCTACGCAGCTTCCTCCTTTGAAGACCGTCCCGGGGTAACTCTCTTCGCCTTTTCCGGTTTATGATACCCTTTTTTTCTTTATAATGCTAACTTATTTTGCATGTTTTTCCAGAAAACCGAAACCCAGCAAAAAGCCCAAGGCGAATAAGCCTGTTGCCGACCCTACTGCTGATGATCCGGTTATTGATCCGTCCACAGTTGTTCCTCCAGAAGGTACTCCTGCAGCTCCTGTTGAAGACCCTGCTCTTGACAATCCTCTTACAGAAAACGTCCAAGATCCACCAAGCCCGGCCCGGGTTAATTCTCCTCAATTTAATCCGGCGTCTCCTGATCCGGCTCATGTTGACGTTACTCCCCCCAATGTACCCACTTCTCCTGATGTCGTGGTTACTGGTACCGCTTATGTTGCTCCAGCTGAGCCTACCGTTTTAGAAAAACATACAGCTAAAGCGGAAAAGATAGCTCAAGAAAAAGGAAAATGGAGTACTGACATATCCAGCCTTTCTAGCATGAGCGCTCAAGACATTTATTCCGGGTATTTGAACCGGCTCCACAGCAGTCGGGATTATGAAGCCAACTTGGTGAACCTGATGAGAGAAAAATACGAGGTAAGTTTCTTCTTCTGACTTTGCTTTTTGACGCATCTTTATCTCATAGCAGCCCCCAAGTTCCGGTTTAGCTGCTTTACTGAAGGTGATCCGGAACTTTGTATTTTGAACTGTTGATCCATACATTAGCCCCCAAGTATCAAGTAGATAACTTGGTTATGTAGTTGATACTTGTAACTTCAAATTGTCTTTGGTGCATTGCTTCAACTGCCATTAGCCCCCAAGTGTCAAGTAGACAACTTGGTTGTGTGCTTGAGACTTGTACTTTCAAATTGTCTTTGCTGTATTGCTTCAACTGCCATTAGCCCCCAAGTGTCAAGTAGACAACTTGGTTGTGTGCTTGAGACTTGTAATTTCAAATCTTGCTTTTGAACTTTGTCTGCAGGCTGAGCTGAACCGGAATGCTCTGGAGATCAATGAACTTCGAAGCCGGCTTACGGAGACTGAGTCAGCCGCTTCAAAGGCTAAGAAAGAACTTCAAGTGAGCTTAAAGACTGCTGAAGATTTGAAAAAATACTTTGAAGAGGAGCGGACTATTTTTGAGGTCCAGAAAAAAGATCTTGAAAAACGTGTTCAGGACGCTGAAGGAGCACTTAATCCGGTTACTGAAGAATTGACCGGGTTAAAGCGCCAAATTGACTTGATGACCTCTGCTATTTTTGGTAAATATAATCTGAATTCCTGTCTTTATCTTTGTAACCTGTGACTTGTACCGGTTTAACTTTCATTGTTGTATATAGGGCGCCGTGTCTCCCATCTTGGGGACGACTTACGGAAAAAACTCAAAGCCTGCTATACCTTGGTCGAACAGCTGTACTCCGGAACACAAAGGATTATCAGTGCCACTTCATTTGGTAAACCGGCTCCTTCAACTATCCAAGATACTTTGAATAGTTTGTCCATTCTACCGGCTCGTCTTGAAGAAGTTAAGAAATCGGCCGCTCGAGGAGGTGCTCTTCTGGCCCTTACGAGGGCTAAAGCTTGGGTCCCGGACCTTGATCCGGAGGAGGTGTTAACCGGATTTCCTGATACCAAGGAGGACGGTTCAGCCTTTAATGAAAGAGATCTTTATGCCCTGACAAAGGAGATGCGTCCCCTCGCCAGCAAGCTTGTGGTGGAATCTGACTTGTCGCGATATCATCCAGCATACAACCTGCAGAACGAGCGGGTGGAGCGACCGGTTTACGATATTATAAACTTAATTCCGCCGGTTCGTCCTCACACCTTTGCTCCTGACATTGACCCTGCTGAACTTATCAACGATGAAGTATATTTCCGTGCTTTGGCAAAGATTGATTGGCGTGCGCCGGACTTCCAACCGCTTCACGAAGATGAAGATGTTCCGGATCAAGACGGTGGCCAGCCATCTCAGCAAGGAGACGCACAATCTTGAATTCTATTGCTGTAACCATGATTGTTATTCCGTTAAACAATGCTTCCAACTATTGGGCTTTTTTCGCCTTGTAATAGGTTTAGCTGAGACTTAATGTGCCTTGGTCCGACATTTTGTCTTTATGAAGTATTCATCCATTGACCTGTTGCCTGATGCGGTTGCCTTCTTCTGTTCATATAAAGAAAAATATCGAAAAATATGTCCTAGTGGCTTACCACTGGACGGGTTAATTTGTTCTCTTTAAAACATCAAGCGAACATACCTTTATCATAAAGATAACTTGTATATCTGAAATTTGTGGAGCCAATATACTTTAAACCGGTCAGGACTTTAAAGTCACTTTATAAAGGTCTTCATGAACCCAAATATACACTCGAAATTCTCCGGTCCATCTTGATGATAAGTCCGGTTCATTTTGTTTCAGAAAGTTGGAACCTTTACCCAATACTCGGTCCGGGTTTTATATAACGCCGGTTTACTTGGTCTGAGATACATGATCCAGATTTTCAATCAGATAGATATACGGTCAAGTTTGTGTAGCTGTTCCACTCTTGTTGAAAAAACGTTACAGAACACCAAAACACCAAAAACATGCGATTTTTTGCAAATAAAACCATGTAGTCGAGGCTTTTCCAAAGAGCTGCCAGGCTCAAAGCAAGGTTCAGCCAATCAATGGAATGTGGATTATCCATCTTTTCCAAGGGGCCTAGCCAATCACTGAACGTGGGCGTATCAACTGTTCAGAGGGCCGATAGAACCGCAAATAAAAGCCGAGCCAATCAATGGGACGTGGGCAAACCATCTGTCCCAAGGGGCCTAGCCAGTCACTGAACGTGAGCGTATCAACTGTTCAGAGGGCCGAAAGAACTGAAAATAAAAACCGAGCCAATCAATGGGACGTGGGCAAACCATCTGTCCCAAGGGGCCTAGCCAGTCACTGAACGTGAGCGTATCAACTGTTCAGAGGGCCGAAAGAATTGTATCTATTATTCCGATCACTGGGACGCGGATTGGCCGACACTCCCAGGGGGCCTCCAGGGTTCCTCCTGAACCGGTGGGTCAATCTAAACCAATCACTGAATGTGGACTTG
>LR738711.1:897238756-897249436 GCA_902687465.1 Secale cereale | reverse complement strand
AAAGAACTGAAAATAAAAACCGAGCCAATCAATGGGACGTGGGCAAACCATCTGTCCCAAGGGGCCTAGCCAGTCACTGAACGTGAGCGTATCAACTGTTCAGAGGGCCGAAAGAACTGAAAATAAAAACCGAGCCAATCAATGGGACATGGGCAAACCATCTGTCCCAAGGGGCCTAGCCAGTCACTGAACGTGAGCGTATCAACTGTTCAGAGGGCCGAAAGAATTGTATCTATTATTCCGATCACTGGGACGCGGATTGGCCGACACTCCCAGGGGGCCTCCAGGGTTCCTCCTGAACCGGTGGGTCAATCTAAACCAATCACTGAATGTGGACTTGTCCAACTTTTCAGAGGGTCGAAAAGAACTATGAAGCTTAATCCGATCACTGGGAGCCGATGATACCAACTCCCAGGGGGCCTCCAGGGTTCCTCCTGAACCTGTGGGTTTTGCTTTTTATGGAGTTTTTCTCTTCTTGAACCGGATATGATCTCTTGTTCCCGAGAGTTCTATTGCTCCTTCACATACCCTGCAAAAATTAGTTTCTAAACCCGCCCACATTGAAATATGATATTTGATAATAAACTGGTATGATTACTTGTCACCAAATTTGTGTATATGGAAAAAGGGCTGAGCCCCCGGTTTACCGAGGGTGCCGGTTTATTCATTATTCATAATATATACATAGGATACATTGGAGCACATAGCTCAAGTATAATATGGCCGTAAATGGGCGATGTTCCACGGCCTCTTCGTCTCCTCTTCCGACGTCCGTGAATCCTTGTGTTCTCGAATGTCCACCAAGTAATATGAACCGTTGTGTAAATTCTTGCTGACCACAAAGGGCCCTTCCCATGGCGGGGATAGCTTGTGCATGTCTGTTTGATCTTGGATGAGCCGAAGTACCAAGTCACCCTCCTGGAATGTCCTGGTTCTAACTCGGCGGCTATGATATCTGCGCAGATCTTGCTGATAAATCGCTGACCGTGCCGCAGCTATATCACGCTCTTCATCCAACCGGTCTAAACCGTCTTGTCTTGACTCCTCATTAACGGCTTCCACATAGGCCGCTACCCTTGGCGAGTCATGGCGTATGTCACTTGGAAGGACTGCTTCTGCACCGTAAACCATGAAGAAAGGCGTATAACCTGTAGACCGGTTTGGTGTAGTGTTAATACTCCAAAGGACAGATGGCAATTCTTCAACCCAACAACCTGGGGTTCTCTGCAAAGGTGTCATAAGCCGGGGTTTGATTCCTCGCAAAATCTCCTGATTTGCCCTTTCAGCCTGACCATTCGATTGGGGGTGAGCCACAGAAGACACGTCCAAACGAATATGCTCTCGTTGACAGAATTCTTCCATCTCACCCTGAGATAAATTGGTGCCATTGTCTGTGATGATGCTGTGTGGAAAGCCAAACCGGAATATTACTTTTTTGATGAATTTGACCGCTGTTGCCGCATCACACTTGCTTATAGGCTCCGCTTCAACCCACTTTGTAAACTTGTCTACTGCTACCAGTAGATGAGTTTTCTGATCTTGGGATCTCTTGAAAGGACCAACCATGTCAAGCCCCCAAGTTGCAAAAGGCCAAGTTATTGGTATCATCCGGAGTTCCTGTGCCGGAACAAGAGCACGTCTTGAGAACTTCTGACAAGCATCACATTTTCGGACCAGATCCGCCGCATCTGCATGCGCGGTTAACCAATAGAAGCCATGTCGGAATGCTTTAGCCACTAAAGACTTTGATCCGGCATGATGACCACAATCCCCTTCATGAATTTCCCTTAGAATCTCACAACCTTCCTCAGCCGAAACACATCGTTGAAATACTCCAGAAGTGCTACGATGGTGCAGCTCTCCGTTTGCGATTGTCATAGACTTGGAACGCCGGATTATCTGCCGTGCTTCCTCTTCGTCTTCCGGTAACTCCCCTCGGCTTAAGTACGCCAAATAGGGTAACGTCCAATCCGGAATAATATGGAGTGCTGCAACTAACTGTGCTTCTGGGTCCGGAACAGCTAAGTCTTCTTCCGGAGGTATTTGAACCGAAGGACTGTGCAATTCATCTAAAAAGGTGTTTGGTGGCACCGGTTTACGCTGCGATCCTAGCCGGCTTAGAGCGTCAGCCGCTTCATTCCTCCGCCGGTCTATATGATCCACCTGGTATCCCTTGAAGTATCCTGCAACCGCTTCAACCTCTCGCCGATAAGCCGCCATGAGGGGATCTCTTGAATCCCACTTGCCAGAAACTTGTTGTGCCACTAGATCTGAATCGCCCAGGCACTTAACCCGGCTCAAATTCATCTCCTTTGCCAGTCGCAAACCATGAAGTAGTGCTTCATATTCTGCTGCATTATTAGTACAAGGAAATAATAAGCGGAGGACATAACAAAATTTATCACCTCTGGGGGAAGTTAACACAACTCCAGCCCCCGAGCCCTCCAACTGTTTTGAACCGTCGAAGTGAATCGTCCAATAAGTAAGATCCGGCTTCTCCTCAGGAGTCTGCAACTCTGTCCAGTCATTGATGAAGTCTACCAATGCCTGAGATTTTATAGCCGTACGCGGCACATACTTCAATTCATGTGGACTGAGCTCAATGGCCCACTTGGCTACCCTGCCTGTAGCTTCCCTGTTCTGGATTATGTCTCCCAACGGAGCTGAACTAACCACCGTTATTGGATGCCCTTGGAAATAATGCTTCAGTTTCCGGTTTGCCATGAACACCCCATAGACCAACTTCTGCCAATGCGGGTACCTTTGTTTAGACTCAATGAGTACTTCACTCACATAATAAACCGGGCGCTGAACCGGATGTTCCTTCCCTGCTTCCTTGCGCTCAACCACAATCGCAACGCTGACTGCCCGTGTGTTTGCAGCAACATATAACAGCAAAGGCTCCTTATCAATGGGAGCAGCTAAAACCGGTGGTTTTGCTAGTTGCTGTTTCAGATTCTCAAATGCTGTATTTGCCTCATCACTCCAAATGAAACGGTCTGTTTTCTTCAACATTTGATAAAGCGGGATCGCCTTTTCTCCCAAGCGACTGATGAACCGGCTTAGCGCCGTGATCTGGCCAGCTATGCGCTGAACATCATTGATGCAAACCGGTTTTGTCAAAGATGTGATGGCCTTGATCTTCTCTGGGTTGGCTTCTATTCCCCTGTTCGAGACCAAGAATCCCAGAAGCTTACCAGCCGGAACACCAAAAGCACATTTCTCCGGATTAAGCATCATTCTGTAAGCTCGAAGATTATCAAAGGTTTCTTTGAGGTCCTCTATCATTGTTCTTTCTTCCTTTGATTTGACCACAATGTCATCCACGTAAGCATGCACATTCCTTCCTATCTGCCCTTTCAAACAATTCTGAACGCAACGCTGATAAGTTGCCTGTGCACACTTGAGTCCAAAGGGCATAGATACATAGCAAAAAGCACCAAAAGGAGTTATGAAAGCTGTCTTCTCTTGGTCTTCAACTGCCATTTTGATCTGGTGATACCCTGAATATGCATCCAGAAAACTCAGCCGCTCACACCCTGCTGTGGCATCGATAATCTGATCAATGCGAGGTAGAGCAAAAGGATCAGTTGGGCAAGCTTTATTGAGGTCTGTGTAGTCCACACACATCCTCCACTTCCCATTCTTCTTTAGAACCAGCACCGGATTAGCCAACCATTCCGGATGAAAAACTTCCACTATGAACCCTGCCGCCAAAAGTCTGGCTACTTCCTCTCCTATAGCCTTGCGCCTCTCTTCATTGAAGCGGCGCTGATACTGTTTTACCGGTTTAAACTTCGGATCAATATTCAACTTGTGCTCAGCGAGTTCCCTCGGTATACCTGGCATGTCAGAAGGTTTCCATGCAAAGATATCCCGGTTCTCACGGATGAACTCGATGAGCGCGCTTTCCTATTTGGGATCAAGGTTAGCACTGATGGTGAACTGTTTAGACGAGTCTCCAGGTACAAAATCAATCTGCTTAGTTTCTTCCGCTGACTTGAACTTCAATGCCGGATCATGCTCGGTCGTTGGTTTCTTCAGTGGAGTCATATCTGCCGGATCAACATTATCTTTATAAAATTTTAACTCTTCCGTGGCACACACCGCTTCTGCATAAGCTGCATCACCTTCCTCGCATTCCACCGCTATCTTTCGACTGCCATGAACCGTGATCGTGCCCTTATGACCCGGCATCTTAAGCTGCAAGTAAACATAACATGGCCTAGCCATAAATTTAGCATAAACCGTCCTTCCAAACAGAGCATGATATGGACTTTTAATTTTGACAACTTCAAAAGTGATCATCTCCGATCTGGAATCATACTCATCTCCGAAGGTAACTTCTAAGTCAATCTTACCAACTGGATAAGCTGACTTACCTGGGACCACCCCGTGAAACACTGTGTTTGACGTTCTTAACCTTTTATCTGTCAGACCCATACGACGGAAAGTCTCGTAATATAGTATATTGATACTGCTTCCACCGTCCATGAGAACTTTAGTGAATTTATAACCCCCCACTTGAGGTGCTACTACCAAGGCTAAATGGCCCGGATTATCCACCCGCATTGGGTGGTCCTCTCTACTCCATACAATAGGCTGCTCCGACCATCGAAGAAATTGCGGTGTCGCCGGTTCCACCGCATTAACAGCCCGCTTTAACACCTTCTGGTCTCGTTTGCATAGACTTGTGGTGAAGACATGATACTGCCCACTACTTAATTCCTTCGGGTTACTCTGATACCCGGATTGCGGCTGCTGTTGCGGACGCTGTTGCTGCTGGTTTCCTTGATTATTATAACTCCCTTGGCCCTGTTGCTGATTATTCTGACCATTGTAACCACCCTGATGATGGGATTGATTCCCCTGACTATTGTAACCACCTTGATGATGTGATTGATTCCCCTGACCATTGTAATTCCCTTGATTATTTTGGCCGCCTGGTCGGGGTTGATAACCGCCGTTATTGCCCCTATATCCTGATCCGGAACTGTTCCCCTGATGACCCGGACCATAAAATCCGGGCCCTGAACCGCCGTGCGGGGGCCGGCTAGGAGGATTAAAACGGCCGTTCACTGCCTTCATAAAGGGTATGCATTCTCTCATAGTATGCCTTGCCGTCCTCCCCCTTCCGCTATGCTTTGGACAGGGTCGATCCAAATCCTGCTCCCAGCCCGGATCTCCTCCGCCGGTTTGGAGAGCGAAACCCTCCGGATTAACCTGAAAACCGTCTTGAACTTGAGTATTAGCCACAAAATCGGAACTACCTTCTGCTTTCCGTTTCCCCAAAAGGCTTGAAGCAACCGGATTAACCGGCGCCGGTTTACCAGACTTGCTGGCCTTCCCCGCTTTATCCCCTTCTGCCTCCGGATACTTTGTATTGTCCGAGTCTCCGTACTTCAACAGGGCGCTCATTAAAGTCCCCATGTCATTGCAGTCCCTTTTAAGCCGCCCGAGCTTTAATTTTAAAGATTCAAACCGGCAATTGTTTTCCAACGTCACTATCGCCGTACTAGGATTAATACCATTCGAAGAGTGTAAGATCTCTGCCACTCTGCGTACCCAAGCTGCTGTAGACTCCTGCTCTCCTTGTACACAGGCTGCCAAATCTATCACTGACATCGGCTGCTTGCATGTATCCTTGAAGTTTTTGATGAACTGACTGCGCAGCTCCCCCCATGACCCAATGGAATTCGGGGGTAGGGCTTTTAACCAGGTCCGAGCCGTGCCCTCAAGCATCATAGTGAAATATTTGGCACAAGCTGATTCATCCACGTCTAACATCTCCATGGCCATCTCATAACTTTCCACCCAAGCTTCGGGCGGTAAATCGGCTGTATAATTAGGTACCTTGCGGGGCCCTTTGAAATCCTTGGGCAACTTAACACTCCGTAGAGCGGGGACAAGACACTGTACCCCGAAAGAGCTCGCCATAGCTCCTGTTCCTGCAGTGGCTGTGTGAACCGGCGTCGATTGACGAATTTCCTCCCTGGCCTCCGATCTAGGCCGGTTTAGGTCTGGGGCCGGCATCTCCGCCCTTGTCGGATTATCCTGCCTGCGCTGATGTCTCCTGCGCTCACTGCTAGATACTTCTGGCTCCTCCCAATGTCTAGAATAACTTCGGTTGGGACGTGGTGTTGAATGTAACCTTTCCCTGCTATGAGAGTACGCTTGCTGCTGTATTAATGCAGTATAAAGTAGCTTCTGGACCCTGCGCGCCTCTATCGCCACCGGGGACGTTTCTTCCGTAGGTAAAGCGGCCAGCCGTGCCGCTGCTGCAGCAATATTATCCAAAGGGTTTGAATAGTGCCCTGGAGGGATAGGGACATAAGGTGCCGATGTAATCCGACGCTCCTGTTCTGCGGCGGGCTGTTGAACCGGCTCATCCCGAGCCGGGGGTGTCCTCCGGTTTAAGGCCGGATTATTACTGGCCCCAGCTCCAGGTGTCCTGAACAAATTCGCGGATTCGTAACCCGGCGGATTGCGGGACCGGTACTTTCGCCCCCTTACTTCTTCCACAGAAGCCTGCTCCATCCTCAGATAAAAAGCTTGATCATCCAACTCTGCTTGCCTTGCTGCTATCATCTCTCTTTCTGCCTTTAAGTCCTCCTTTAACTGATCGATCCGACCCTTCAACTGAAGAAGCTCTGCATCATGATGCGCCTTGTCTGTTGGAGCTACGTCTGCCATTGCTTTAGCTGTGAACTCCTCGATCAAGGTGGATAGAACTTCAGTAAGGGAGGGATTTGAACCGCTTCCCCCCGCACCAGTTTCCGCTGTCGTTCCGTTCATCGGGGGCTGTGAACCGGCCATGAAGACCGCCACCCGGTTTGGCGGGTCAAAGGGGCCCGGAATACTGTTTCCATCGGACTCGCCCTCAGACCGGCCGTCCCGCAACTGATACAGAGATTCAGTTTCCCCGGATGAAGATTCGTCATCTGAATAGACGATTGTCGCACCATCAGATTCCGATCCGTTCTCGGCTCGACCTCCGTGGATTGCTCCAACGAACACATGCTTCATGGCAGGCTGAACCCGGGCCGATCTCGCACGCTGAGCCGGCTCGACGATGTTGGGGAAGATGTCCGGCTCAGGTCCCGGTTCACCAATTTTGCCGATGAAGACTTGGATGCTGCCGAAGGGGACCCGGTACCCGTATTCGATCGAATCGGCCTCCGGTCCCCAACCCGCGTCGTCGATGTAGATCCGGCCGCGACGACTCTTGGTCATCCGGCCGACTGCATAACCCTTTAGCCCTTCGAAGCCGCCTTTCAAGAACTCGAAACCATCGCGCGCAGGCCCCACGGTGGGCGCCAACTATCGTGGAAATAACACGGCAGATGTCCGGTTTAACGGACTTGATGATGGAACCGTCGCACGGGTTAGCTTGAAAGGATTCATGGCACACAAAGGACACAGAGGATTTATACTAGTTCGGCCCCTTCAGAGAAGGTAAAAGCCTACGTCTAGTTGGTTTGATATTGCTTGGGCGTCGGTTTACAGGGAGCGGATTCGCTTTGCCTGTGCCTCGACGGGTTGATTGTTGCTCTCTTCTGAACCGTCCAGGCCGTCCCCTTATATAATGGCAACGCCTGGTCCGGTTTACAGAGTCCCGAGGCCGGCTCATACTTGTGTCCGCCTCGGTCTCTGTCTTCTCTTTCTTATCTCTCAAGTTACATCTCTTGGCGGTTTACAAACCATACTCCTATACATGGGCCTTGAAATCTCATGGGCCGTAGTCTCTACTAAAATATTAAAACCAAATATAATATAACTAAACCGGTTTACAATATCCGGTTTATACCCACTAACCATATCCCTGACAGTATCCATAGAAGCTTTAACACAATCAAACTTAGGGGTCATACCTCACTCCTTACCTTCGTAGAGATCCCAATCTTCGGAGTTGCGTTTAATTCTTTCCAGTAAATCCCATTTGAAGTAAATAGTCTTCATCATATAAGAGCCAGAACAAGAAGTGTCGAGCATGGAGCGATTATTATGAGAAAGCCGAGCATAAAATTTTTGAATGATCATTTCTATTGAGAGCTCATGATTGGGGCATGAATATAACATTGACTTAAGCCTCCCCCAAGCTTGAGCGATGCTTTCCCCTTCGCGAGGCCAGAAATTATAAATATAATTACAATCACGATGAACCTGGTGCATAGGGTAGAACTTCTAATGAAATTCCAACTTCAGACGATTATAGTTCCATGATACCATATCATCGCATAGCCTAAACCATGTCAATGCATCTCCCTTCAAAGATAAAGGGAAGACCTTCTTCTTGATAACATCCTCGGGCATACCTGCAAGCTTAAACAATCCACAAACTTCATCCACATAGATTAGATGTAAATCGGGGTGAAGTGTTCCGTCTCCTGTAAAAGGATTTTCAAGCAATTTCTCAATCATACCCGAAGGAATCTCAAAGCAAACATTTTCAATAGGTGCAGTAGGTTGAGGAGCAACTCTTTGCTCTTCTGCTTGGGGTGAAGATACCCCAAACAAGCCCCTCAAAGGATTTTGAGCCATAGTAACAAATGACAATAAATTTCAGCACACTATATAGATTTTTCCTTACCAAAGGCGCTTCACTCCCTGGCAACGGCACCAGAAAAGAGTCTTGATGACCCACAAGTGTAGGGGATCTATCATAGTCCTTTCGATAAGTAAGAGTGTCGAACCCAACGAGGAGCAGAAGGAAATGATAGGCGGTTTTCAGTAAGGTATTTTCTGCAAGCACTGAAATTATAGGTAACAGATAGTTTTGTGATAAGATAATTGGTAGCAAGTAATAAAAGGTAAAAGTAAATAGGTGCAGCAAGGTGGCCCAATCCTTTTTGTAGCAAAGGACAAGCCTGGACAAACTTTTATGCAAGGTAAAACGCTCCCGAGGACATATGGGAATTATCGTCAAGCTAGTTTTCATCACGATCATCTGATTCGCGTTCGGTACTTTGATAATTTGGTATGTGGGTGGACCGGTGCTTGGGTGCTGCCCTTACTTGGACAAGCCTCCCTCTTATGATTAACCTGTAATGCAAGCATCCGCAACTACAAAAGAAGTATTAAGGTAAACCTAACCATAGCCTGAAACATATGGATCCAAATCCGCCCCTTACGAAGCAACGCATAAACTAGGGTTTAAGCTTCTGTCACTCTAGCAACCCATCATCTACTTATTACTTCCCAATGCCTTCCTCTAGGCCCAAATAATGGTGAAGTGTCATGTAGTCGACGTTCACATGACACCACTAGAGGAGAGACAACATACATCTCATCAAAATATCAAACGAAGACCAAATTCACATGACTACTAATAGCAAGACTTCTCCCATGTCCTCAGGAACAAACGTAACTACTCACAAGACATACTATTGTTCATGATCAGAGGGGTATTAATATGCATAATGGATCTGAACATATGATCTTCCACCAAATAAACCAACTAGCATCAACTACAAGGACTAATCAACACTACTAGCAACCCACTGGTACCAATCTGAGGTTTGGATACAAAGATTGGATACAAGAGATGAACTAGGGTTTGAGAGGAGATGGTGCTGGTGAAGATGTTGATGAAGATAACTCTCCCCAAGATGGGAGAGTTGTTGGTGATGACGGCGGTGACGATTTCCCCCTCCCGGAGGGAAGTATCCTCGGCAGAACAGCTCTGTCGGAGCCCTAGATTGGTTTCCACCTCGGTTCCGCCTCGAGACGGCGGCGTCTGGTCCCGAAAGCCTCCTCTTGATTTTTTCCAGGTCAAAACGCTTCATATAGGAGAAGATGGACACCGGGGGCCCACCGGATAGCCCTCGAGGCAGGGGGCGCGCCCTGTGAAGGGGGGCGCGCCCCCCACCCTCGAGGCCAGCCAGTGGCCCATCTCATGGGTTTCTTTCGCCAGATATTTTTTATATTTTCCGAAAAAATGTTCTGTGGAGTTTCGGGGCTTTTGGAGTTGTGCAGAATAGATTTCAAGAGTTTGCTCCTTTTCCAGCCCAGAATTCCAGCTGCCGGCATTCCCCCTTCTTCATGTAAACCTTGCAAAATAAGTGAGAAAAGGCATAAGTATTGTGACAAAACATGTATGAACAACCCATAATGCAATAAATATCAACTTGTAAGCATGATGCAAAATGGGCGTATCAATAGGTTCTCTATTTTACCGTTCTCATGATGGTAGTTTGGAGACCGGGTTATAGGATCGATTGCCGTACTATCAAGGGGGGCTCTCAAGTGAGTAGCTTGATGTTGGGGATCGTTGCAGAAAATCAAAAAAATTCCTACGCATCACCAAGATCTATCTATGGAGATTACTAGCAACGAGAGGGGAGTGCATCTTCATACCTTTGAAGATCGCAATGCGGAAGCGTTGCAAGAACGCGGATGAAGAAGTCGTACTCGTAGCGATTCAGATCGCGGTTGATTCCGATCTAAGCGCCGAACAACGGCGCCTCCGCGTTCAACACACGTGCAACCCGGTGACGTCTCCCGCGCCTTGATCCACCAAGGGGAGAGGGAGAGGTTGGGGAAGACTCCGTCCAGCAGCAGCACGACGGCGTGGTGGTGATGGAGGAGCTGGCAATCCGGCAGGGCTTCGCCAAGCACCGCGGGAGAGGAGGAGGACTTGGGAGAGGGGGAGGGTTGCGCCAGTACTTGGGTGCGATTGCC
>LR738711.1:897087745-897236794 GCA_902687465.1 Secale cereale | reverse complement strand
CCCCCATTAGTGTTTCCCCAAAACCCTAGGCGCATGGGCCCTAGGGGGAGGCGCCCAGCCCACTAAGGGGCTGGTCCCTCTCCACAGACAGCCCATAGAGCCCTCCGGGGCAGGTGGACCCTCCCGATGGACCCCCAGAACCCCTTCGGTGGTCCAGGTACAATACCGGTAACCCCCCGAATTATTCCGGTGACCGTATGATGACTTCCCATACATAAATCTTTACCTCCGGACCATTCCGGAACTCCTCGTGACGTCCGGGATCTCATCCGGGACTCCGAACAACATTCGGTAACCACGTACATCTATTCCCTATAACCCTAGCGTCATCGAACCTTAAGTGTGTACTCCCTCTGTAAACTAATATAAGAGCGTTTAGATCACTATTTTAGTATTCTAAACGCTCTTATATTAGTTTACGGAGGGAGTAGACCCTACGGGTTCGGGAACCATGCAGACATGACCGAGACATCTCTCCGGCCAATAACCAACAGCGGGACCTGGATACCCATGTTGGTTCCCACATGTTCCACGATGATCTCATCGGATGAACCACGATGTCAAGGATTCAATCAATCCCGTATACGATTCCCTTTGTCTATCGGTATAGCACTTGCCCGAGGGTCGATCGTCGGTATACCGATACCTTGTTCAATCTCGTTATGGCAAGTCTCTTTACTCGTTCCGTAACACATCATCCCGTGACTAACCCCTTAGTCACATTGAGCTCATTACGATGATATATTATCGAGTGGGCCCAGAGATACCTCTTCGTCATACGGAGTGACAAATCCCAGTCTCGGTTCGTGCCAACCCAACAGATGCTTTCGGAGACACCCATAGTGTACCTTTATAGCCACCCAGTTACGTTGTGATGTTTGGCACACCCAAAGTATTCCTACGGTATCCGGGAGTTGCACAACCTCATGGTCTAAGGAACAGATACTTGATATTGGAAAAGCTTTAGCATACGAACTACACGATCTTGTGCTAGGCTTAGGATTGGGTCTTGTCCATCACATCATTCTCCTAATGATGTGATCTCGTTATCAATGACATCCAATGTCCATGGTTAGGAAACCGTAACCATCTGTTGATCAACGAGCTAGTCAACTAGAGGCTTACTAGGGACATGTTGTGGTCTATGTATTCACACATGCATTACTGTTTCCGGATAATACAATTAAAGCATGAACAATAGACGATTATCATGAACAAGGAAATATAATAATAACCATTTTATTATTGTCTCTAGGGCATATTTCCAACAGTCTCCCACTTGCACTAGAGTCAATAATCTAGTTACATTGTGATGAATCGAACACCCATAGAGTTCTGGTGTTGAGCATGTCTTGCTCGTGGAAGAGGTTTAGTCAACGGATCTGCGACATTCAGATCCGTATGCACTTTACAAATATCTATGTCCCCATCTTGAATATAATTCCGGATGGAGTTGAAATGGCGCTTGATGTGCTTGGTCTTCTTGTGAAACATGGGCTCCTTGGCAATGGCAATAGGTCAAGTGTTGTCACAGAAGAGAGTTATCGGGCCCGACGCGCTTGGAATAACTCCTAGGTCGGTGATGAACTCCTTCATCCAGACTCCTTCCTGCGCTGCTTCGGAAGCAACTATATACTCCGCTTCACATGTAGATACCGCCACGACGCTTTGCTTGCAACTGCACCAGTTGACTGCCCCTCCATTCAAAATATACACGTATCCGGTTTGTGACTTGGAGTCATCCAGATCTGTGTCGAAGCTAGCATCGACGTAACCCTTTACGACGAGCTCTTCGTCACCTCCATAAACGAGAAACATATCCTTAGTCCTTTTCAGGTACTTCAGGATGTTCTTGACCGCTGTCCAGTGTTCCATACCGGGATCACTTTGGTACCTCCCCACCAAACTTATGGCAAGGTTCACACCAGGTCTGGTACACAGCATGGCATACATAATAGAACCTATGGCTGAGGCATAGGGGATGACACTCATCTTTTCTCTATCTTCTGCCGAGGTCGGGCATTGAGCTGTGCTCAATCTCATACCTTGCAATACCGGCAAGAACCCTTTCTTGGACTGGTCCATATTGAACTTCTTCAATATCTTGTCAACGTATGTGCTTTGTGAAAGACCAATGATGCGTCTCGATCTATCTCTATAGATCTTGATGCCTAATATGTAAGCAATTTCTCCAAGATCCTTCATTGAAAAACACTTATTCAAGTAGGCCTTTATGCTTTCCAAGAGTTCTACATCATTTCCCATCAGCAATATGTCATCCACATATAATATTAGAAATGCTACAGAGCTCCCTCTCAATTTCTTGTAAATACAGGCTTCTCCCCAAGTCTGTATAAACCCAAACGCTTTGATCATCTCATCAAAGCGAATGTTCCAACTCCGAGATGCTTGCACCAGCCCATAGATGGAGCGCTGGAGCTTGCATACCTAGTTATCATTCTCAGGATCGACAAAACCTTCCGGCTGCATCATATACAGTTCTTCCTTAAGGAAGCCGTTAAGGAATGCCGTTTTGACGTCCATTTGCCATATCTCATAATCATAAAATGCGGCAATTGCTAACATGATTCGGACGGACTTCAGCATCGCTACGGGAGAGAAAGTCTCGTCGTAGTCAATTCCTTGAACTTTTCGATAACCTTTAGCGACAAGCCGAGCCTTATAGATGGTCACATTACCATCCGCGTCAGTCCTCTTCTTAAAGATCCATTTATTTTCTATGGCTTACCGATCATCGGGCAAGTCAACCAAAGTCCATACTTTGTTATCATACATAAATCATACCTCGGATTTCATGGCTTCAAGCCATTTGTTGGAATCCGTGCCCGCCATCGCTTCTTCATAATTCGAAGGTTCACCGTTGTCTAACAACATGATTTCCATGACATGGTTGCCGTACCACTCTGGTGCGAAACGTGTCCTTGTGGACCTACAAAGTTCAGCAGTAACTTGATCTAAAGCTTCATGATCATTATCATTAACTTCCTCTCTAGTCGGTGCATGCACCACAGAAACATCTTCCTGCGCTGCGCTACTTTCCGGTTCGGAAGGGGTGACTATCACCTCATCAAGTTCCACTTTCCTCCCACTTACTTCTTTCGAGAGAAACTCTTTCTCCAGAAAGGATCCTTTCTTGGCAACAAAGACGTTGCCTTCGGATCTGAGGTAGAAGGTATACCCAATAGTTTCCTTAGGGTATCCTATGAAGACGCATTTTTCCGATTTGGGTTTGAGCTTTTCAGGTTGAAGTTTCTTGACATAAGCATCGCATCCCCAAACTTTTAGAAATGACAACTTAGGTTTCTTCCCAAACCATAGTTCATACGATGTCGTCTCAACGGATTTAGACGGTGCCCTATTTAAAGTGAATGCGGCAGTCTCTAAAGCATAACCCCAGAATGATAGCGGTAAGTCGGTAAGAGACATCATAGATCGCACCGTGTCCAACAGAGTACGATTACGACGTTCGGACACACCATTACGCTGAGGTGTTCCAGGCGGCGTCAATTGTGAAACAATTCCATAGTTCCTTAGGTGTGTGCCAAATTCGTGACTTAAATATTCTCCTCCATGATCTGATCGTAAGAATTTTATTTTTCTGTCACGTTGATTCTCAACCTCATTCTGAAATTCCTTGAACTTTTCAAAAGTCTCAGACTTGTGTTTCATCAAGTAGACATACCCATATCTACTTAAGTCATCAGTGAGGGTGAGAACATAACGATAGCCACCGCGAGCTTCAACACGCATTGGACCGCACACATCTGTATGTATGATTTCCAACAAGTTGGTTGCTCGCTCCATTGTTCCGGAGAACGAAGTCTTGGTCATCTTGCCCAAGAGGCATGGTTCACACGTGTCAAATGATTCATAATCAAGGGACTCCAAAAGTCCATCCGCATGGAGCTTCTTCATACGTTTGACACCAATATGACCAAGGCGGCAGTGCCACAAGCATGTGGGACTATCATTATGAACCTTACATCTTTTGGCATCCACACTATGAATATGTGTAACATCACGTTCGAGAGTCATTAAGAATAAACCATTGACCAGCGGGGCATGACCATAAAACATTTCTCTCATATAAATAGAACAACCATTATTCTCAGATTTAAATGAGTAGCCATCTCGCATTAAACGAGATCCAGATACAATGTTCATGCTCAAAGTTGGTACTAAATAACAATTATTGAGGTTTAAAACTAATCCCAAATGTAGATGCAGAGGTAGCGTGCCGACGGCGATCACATCGACCTTGGAACCATTCCCGACGCGCATCGTCACCTCGTCCTTCGCCAGTCTCCGCTTATTCCGCAGCTCCTGCTTTGAGTTAGAAATGTGAGCAACTGCACCGGTATCAAATACCCAGGAGCTACTACGAGCGCTGGTAAGGTACACATCAAATGTATATCACATATACCTTTGACGTTTCCGGCCTTCTTATCCGCTAAGTATTTGGGACAGTTCCGCTTCCAGTGACCCGTTCCCTTGCAATAAAAGCACTCAGTCTCAGGCTTGGGTCCATTCATTGGCTTCTTCCCGGCAACTAGCTTACCGGGCGTGGCAACTCCTTTGTCGTCCTTCTTGAAGTTCTTCTTACCCTTGCCTTTCTTGAACTTAGTGGTTTTATTCACCATCAACACTTCATGTTCTTTCTTGATCTCCACCTCCGATGATTTCAGCATTGAATACACCTCGGGAATGGACTTCTCCATCCCTTGCATATTGAAGTTCATCACGAAACTCTTGTAGCTAGGTGGGAGCGACTGGAGGATTCTGTCAACGACCATGTCATCTGGGAGATTAATTCCCAACTGAGACAAGCGATTGTGCAACCCAGACATTTTGAGTATGTGCTCGCTGACAGGACTATTCTCCTCCATCTTACAACTGTAGAACTTGTCGGAGACTTCATATCTCTCGACTCGGGCATGAGCTTAGAAAACCATTTTCAGCTCTTGGAACATCTCATATGCTCCGTGCTGCTCAAAACGCTTTTGGAGCCCCGATTCTAAGCTGTAAAGCATGCCGCACTGAACCAGGGAGTAATCATCACTACGCGACTGCCAGGCGTTCATAACGTATTGAGTTGCTGGGAAAACGGGTGCATCACCTAGCGGTGCTTCAAGGACATATGCTTTCTTGGCAGCTATGAGATGATCCTCAAGTTACGGACCCAATCCGTATAGTTGCTACCATCGTCTTTCAGCTTGGTTTTCTCTAGGAACGCGTTGAAGTTGAGGGCAACATTAGCGTGGGCCATTGGATCTACAAGACATATTGTAAAGATTTTAGACTATGTTCATGACAATTAAGTTCATCTAAACAAATTTAATGACTCCCACTCAGATAGACATCTCTCTAGTCATCCAAGTGATACATGATCCGAATCGACTAGGCCGTGTCTGATCATCACGTGAGACGGACTAGTCATCAACGGTGAACATCTTTATGTTGATCGTATCTTCTATATGACTCATGGTTGACCTTTCGGTCTTCCGTGTTATGATGCCATGTCTGTACATGCTAGGCTCGTCAAGTGAACCCTAAGTGTATTGCGTGTGTAAATCTGGCTTACATCCGTTGTATGCGAACGTTAGAGCCTATCACAGCCGATCATCACGTGGTGCTTCGGAACAACGAACCTTAGCAATGGTGCACAGTTAGGGGGAACACAATTCTTGAAATTTTAGTGAGAGATCATCTTATTTACTACAGTCATTCTAAGCAAATAAGATGTAAAACATGATAAACATCACATGCAATCAAATAATGACATGATATGGCCAATATCATCTTGCTCCTTTTGATCTTCATCTTCGGGGCTCCATGATCATCATCGTCACCGGCATGACACCATGATCTCCATCATCGTGTCTTCATGGAGTTATCTCGCCAAACATTACTTCTACTACTATGGCTAACGGTTAGCAATAAAGTAAAGTAATTACAAGGCGTTTTCAATGACACGCAGGTCATACAATAAAATAAGACAACTCCTATGGCTCCTGCCGGTTGTCATACTCATCGACATGCAAGTCGTGATTCCTATTACAAGAACATGATCAATCTCATACATCACATATATATCATTCATCACATCCTTTTGGCCATATCACATCACACGGCACATGCTGCAAGAACAAGTTAGACGTCCTCTAATTGTTGTTGCAAGTTTTTACGTGGCTGATATAGGTTTCTAGCAAGAACGTTTCTTACCTACGCCAAAACCACAACGTGATATGCCAATTACTATTTACCCTTCACAAGGACCCTTTTCATCGAATCTGATCCGACTAAAGTGGGAGAGACAGACACCCGCTAGCCACCTTATGCAACTAGTGCATGTCAGTCGGTGGAACCTGTCTCACGTAAGCGTACGTGTAAGGTCGGTCCGGGCCGCTTCATCCCACGATGCCGCCGAATCAAGATAAGACTAGTAGCGGCAAGTAAATTGACATGATCTACGCCCACAACAATCTTGTGTTCTACTCGTGCATAGTAACTACTCATAGACCTAGCTCATGATGCCACTATTGGGGATCGTTGCAGAAAATCAAAAAAATTCCTAGGCCTCACCAAGATCTATCTATGGAGATTACTAGCAACGAGAGGGGAGTGCATCTTCATACCTTTGAAGATCGGGATGCGGAAGTGTTGCAAGAGAGCGGATGAAGGAGTCGTACTCGTAGCGATTCAGATCGCAGTTGATTCCGATCTAAGCGCCGTACAACGGCGCCTCCGCGTTCAACACACGTGCAGCCCGGTGAAGTCTCCCGTGCCTTGATCCAGTAAGGGGAGAGGGAGAGGTTGGGGAAGACTCCATCCAGCAGAAGAACGACGGCGCGGTGGTGATGGAGGAGCGTGGCAATCCTGTAGGGCTTCGCCAAGCACCGCATGAGAGGAGGAGGACTTGAGAGAGGGGGAGGGCTGCGCCAGTACTTGGGTGTGGCTGCCCTCCCACCCCCCACATATATATAGGGGCAAGGGAGAGGGGGCCGGCCCCCTCAGATCCAATCTGAGGAGGGGGCGGCGGCCAGGGGGGTGCCTTGCCACCCAAGGCAAGGGGGCGCCCCCCCCCCTTAGGGTTCCCTCCAAACCCTAGGCGCATGGGCCCTAGGGGGTAGGCGCCCAGCCCACTAAGGGGCTGGTCCCTCTACACATACAGCCCATAGGGCCCTCCGGGGCAGGTGGACCCTCCCGGTGGACCCCCGGAACCCCTTCGGTGGTCCGGGTACAATACCAGTAACCCCCCGAATTATTCCGGTGACCGTATGATGACTTCCCATACATAAATCTCTACCTCCGGACCATTCCGGAACTCCTCGTGACGTCCGGGATCTCATCCGGGACTCCGAACAACATTCGGTAACCACATAAATCTATTCCCTATAACCCTAGCGTCATCGAACCTTAAGTGTGTAGACCCTACGGGTTCGGGAACCATGCAGACATGATCGAGACATCTCTCCGGCCAATAACCAACAGCGGGATCTGGATACCCATGTTGGTTCCCACATGTTCCACGATGATCTCATCGGATGAACCACGATGTCAAGGATTCAATCAATCCCGTATACGATTCCCTTTGTCTATCGGTATAGCACTTGCCCGAGATTCGATCGTCGGTATACCGATACCTTATTCAATCTAGTTATGGCAAGTCTCTTTACTCGTTCTGTAACACATCATCCCCTGACTAACCCCTTAGTCACATTGAGCTCATTACGATGATATATTACCGAGTGGGCCCAGAGATACCTCTCCATCATACGGAGTGACAAATCCTAGTCTCGGTTCGTGCCAACCCAACAGATGCTTTCGGAGACACCCGTAGTGTACCTTTATATCCACCCAGTTACGTTGTGACGTTTGGCACACCCAAAGTATTCCTACGGTATCCGGGAGTTGCACAACCTCATGGTCTAAGGAACAGATACTTGACATTGGAAAAGCTTTAGCATACGAACTACACGATCTTGTGCTAGGCTTAGGATTGGGTCTTGTCAATCACATCATTCTCCTAATGATGAGATCTCATTATCAATGACATCCAATGTCCATGGTCAGGAAACTGTAACCATCTGTTGATCAACGAGCTAGTCAATTAGAGGCTTACTAGGGACATGTTGTGGTCTATGTATTCACACATGCATTACTGTTTCCGGGTAATACAATTAAAGCATGAACAATAGACAATTATCATGAACAAGGAAATATATAATAACCATTTTATTATTGCCTCTAGGGCATATTTCCAACACTTGATCGTATCGTTCGTAGAGATCTCAAACCAATGCATGCTTGCATCATATTTCTTGGTTTTTGTTTGGTTTTATTCTTGTGATATTTGGAGCTTATGGTCATCTTCTTGACAAGCTTGAGTTCATGGAAAACGGAGGTCACATGCTTCTTCTATTGCGTTTTCGGTGTTGGAGGTTTTACCGGCCTCTTTCGAGGAAGGGTTCTCTCCATTTTCTTATGGGCCTTTTCTCATTTGCTTCTTATTGTTATTTCTAACAAGATTTTGTTAGGCCATGTCATTAGCTTTCCAACAAACTTGGTTTCGTTGAATTCGGAGTCGGTATGCAAAAGTTGTGTCAATTTTGGTGTCCTCAAAAGTGCTGCAGCGGTACTACCGCTTGGAGCGGATGTAATTTTTTACTTCCGTGGTTTACTTCCGCTCCGGACCAAAAACTCGTTATAATTCCAGCGGTGGTAGGCACGGATGTAATTTTTTAGTACCGCTCGCAAGCAGTAGTACCGCTACCGTTAGCAATAGTACCGCTACCCCTTGCGGTAGCACCGTGAGGTCAAGCGGTACTACCGCTCCGACGATTCTTCTGGCCTTTTTGCCTCCTCGTTGTTGTGTTTCAAAGGGCTACTACCGCCCTAGCGGTAGTACCGCTCGGTGCGGGCTGTGAGCATAACGGTTGGACTTTTCCCTACCTATAAAAGGGGATCTTCTTCCCCAATGAACCTGATCCTTCGAGCAAGTGTTCTTCCCCCAGCGTTGACCTTCTTCGAGCTTGCTATCTCTCAATCCATCCATGGATTCTTGCTAGTTTTGGGGGGAAAAGAGAGAGGAGATCTTGATCCACATTTCCACCGATCACTTTCTCCTCGAGGGGAACCCTTTGGATCTAGTTCTTGGAGTTCTTCGTGTTCTCTTCTTCGTTCTTCCTCTCATTTCCCTCCCTAGCATTAGTTGCTTTGGTGGGATTTGGAAGAGGAGGACTTGGGCACTCCGTGTGCCCTTGCCCTTGCATTTGGTGCATCGGTTTGAGTTCTCCACGGCTTGGGTGCTTGGTACCCTTGAGCTTGTTCCTCTTGGGTGCTTGGGCGTCCTAGACGGTTGAGGTCACCTTGGAGCCATATTCCATTGTGGTGAAGCTTCGTGGTGTTGTTGGGGAGATAGCCCAAAACCTTTGTGGTGTTTTGAGCTCAATCATTGTGGTGTAAAGCTCCGGGCTAGCGTCGGGGCCTCCAATTAGGTTGTGGAGATCGCCCCGAGCAATTTGACGGGTTCCGGTGACCGCCCCCAAGGGTTGCCAAAGTGTACAGGTTCGGTGACCGCCCCCAAGGGTCGCCATTTGTACGGGTTCGGTGACCACCCTCAAGGGTCCCTTAGTGGAATCACGGCATCTTGCATTGCGCGAGGGCGTGAGGAGATTACGGTGGCCCTAGTGGCTTCTTGGGGGGCATTGTGCCTCCACACCGCTCCAAACGGAGATTAGCATCCGCAAGGGTGTGAACTTCAGGATACATCGTCGTCTCCGCGTGCCTCAGTTATCTCTTGCCCGAGCCCTTTACTTATGCACTATACTTTGTGATAGTCATATTGTTTCTTGTCATGTATCTTGCTATCACCTAGTTGTTTATCTTGCTTAGCATAAGTTGTTGGTGCACATAGGTGAGCCTAATTGTTGTAGGTTTTGTGATTGACAAATTAACCGCTAGGTTTATTCTGCATTTGTTCAAGCCTAAACCGTAATTATTTTAAAGCGCCTATTCACCCCCCCCCCTCTAGGCGACATCCACGATCTTTCAGCTGGGCTATGTACTAATCTACAAAAATGAAGGATTATGTGACCGTGATGTGCAACAAACATAATGCAACCAGGAGGTGAGAGGCGCTATGTAAATGTCGAGTTGCATGCAACAAACTAGGGTCGTTTCGCTCACACACGGACATTTTTTAATTGATCTTCAAGTGCATGAAGCCATGGCCTAACACACGTTTAACATAACCCTTTATTTCATATTTTTTGCACGATTTGGTGCAAATTTCAAACATCGCTTCAACTTAAAAATAATGCCCTCGGATAAAGATTTGAAAATTAAGATGTTCAATATCAGAATCCCCGTACGAATCCGTACCAAAAGTATTATATGCATAGCTTGCTTCTTAGTGTGCGTCACTCTGCATGGCCGGATGGCACCATTCAGATGTTGTTGGACCGTGCTGATGAAGTGATGGTTATTTCGATAGATACATCAATTAACTCTTTCGTTGCAACGCATGGACATATGTGCTAGTACTACAAAATTGAAAACAGAGAAAAGAAACAGCAAAAAAAGAACAGAAGAACAAAAAGGAAAGAAGAAATAAGCGTAGAAGTAGAAAAAAGAAATCGAAAAATAATTAAACCCAGTTAAAAACAAAACAGGAAAACCCGGTTCAGAAGGTTCCGCAAACCGGCCAGGCTTCCGGAACGTTCCCCAAGGATCCGCAACGAAGAAACGGCAGCGAAGCCGAATCCTGGGCCGGCCCAAGTGGAAGCGTCGGGTTGCTCGCATATCGATTGATTAATAAAGCCAGTTTGATCTAAAAAAAACGCTAACGAGCGTCATACACCACCGACAAAAAGTAGCGAAAATCTCCGACCTGCCGGATTCGAACCAGCGACCTAAGGATTGATCTGCAACACTACAGTCCTCCGCTCTACCAACTGAGCTAAGGTCGGTTTGTGTTAAAATTTAATGATTAAGGGTTCGCCCTGTTCGTTGCGGTCTCGGTGGGCGCCAACTTCTCCGGCGGGCACGTGAACCTGGTCGTGACCTTCGACGCCTTCGTGGGCGGCAACATCACCCTCTTCCGCGACCTGCTCTACTGGATCACCCAGCTTCTAGGCTCCACCGCCGCCTGCTTCCTCCTCCGGTTCTCCACCGGCGGGTTCCCCACCGGCACCTTCGGCCTCATCGGCAACGGCACGTGGGAGGCGGTGGTCCTCGAGATCGTCATGACCTTCGCGCTGGTGTACACGGTGTACGCCACCGCCGTGGACCCCAAGAAGGGCAGCCTGGGCTACAGAGGAACTTTGCCACCTGGGCACCCATCGCCATCGGCTTCATCGTGGGGCCGTCCACGGGCCTGTGCGAGCAGTGCGACCGCACAGGGCCCCAAAATTCCAGAGGCCCCTCTTTTTGGGCCAACGTCTAGTATAGTTTTTGTTTTGGGCCCTTTTTCACACCTATTAACTGGCTCCTCCGAACTGGGCCTGCTCCTAAATCTCCCAGACCGAGGCTTTCCCGAGTCCCGATCTACACAGCATGCCGATCGATCGATCGACCTGCGTATCTTTCCTAGATGAACTGACGGAAGTGCGCCGCCGTCGCGGTGACCTACGCTAGCAATGTCTTCTCGTTTTTGATTGCTTCATTTCCTGCCCTGAGACATAGCCCACAGCCCCTCTCGTATGAAGAACTAATTCATGATTCTACTGGCCACCGGACGCTCGGCAAGTCGCAGCAAATCACAACGCAGAAGTAGAAGCAGCAGGTGGCCGAGACCAAGGTGAGGCATCACCAATCTGTCACCAGGTGCGCTTAAATTGATTCCCTATTTTTTAGTCTATTATGTTTTGTTGAATAATTTTATTAGTGAGAATATTGTGTGCATATATATGCAGTACTTCACCAATCAATTATTTGTAGGGAAGATATATATGGAGTAGTTGGTTAGTTAATTACATTGACACACAGCAATATTTTCAAGATAGTTGCCCGTTTAAAATTCAGGTTCAGTCTTGTTTTTGTATTATCTTGACAAGCATACAATTTATGAAGTGTTTGAATTTATTCAAATTTCTTTTATTGACAACCGTGTATTCTAGAAATTTTAGAGCCACAATTTGTATTTTGCACCGGGGCCCCGAATTTCTGGAGACGGCCCTTCGTGGGCGCCAAATCCTGGTCGGCGGCGCCTTCTCCGGCGGCGTCCATGAACCCCACCGTCTCCTTCGGCCCCGCCCTCGTCATCTCAGAGTGGGTGTACTGGGTCGGCCCCCACATCGGCGGCGGCCATGCCGGCGTCATCTACGAGCTGCTCTTCATCTCCCGAAACCACAGCAGCCCTCACCACCGACTACTAAGCGAGCTTGCATGCAAGCTCGCCGTCCGTCCGCGTGATGATCGATCGCGTCGTCGTCTCCTTCCTTGCCATCACGCCATGAGTCGTTTTAGTTTGCTTTCAATGAGTCCATCCTGATCCATCCATCCCAGGGTAGATCGGTCGGCCAGTCGAGTCAATTTGTGGTGCGTTTGTGCGTGGACCTGTAAGTGGATGATCTCGATATGGGAGGACTGACCCAAATATGCTTCTGTAAAACTGTGAATTCGCCCACCCGAGTAATTTCAAGTTCAGTTGAGAGTTCGAATGGATCGACCGTGCCTTGTTAATTTTGAAGGAGGAACTTGAATTCTCCAATTAATCCGTCTGTGAGATTGCCACTGAGGTCCACTACTGTTTAGTTTGTCTGAAGCTGTTGCTGAAATCGCCATGGCTCTAGCACTGCGGGGGGCATGAGCGTGCGGGTCAGTGTCAATAATGGAGTGGCATCGCGATGGCATGCATGTGGCGGGTGGCGACGAGGATGACGGTACGACGCTAGTATGCATGTTGATGACAATGCGCACCTCGTTCATGAGGCTGTTGACGAGGTCGACGCTGTTGATGATGGCGATGCCGAGTTGCCGACCTCTCGCGGGTGTCCTCGGAGACGTAGCCGGTGGGGCTGGGGCCGAGCACGCGGGCGAACACGCGCCGGTAGTCGTCGTAGTGGAGCGTCTCCAGCCCAATATCCAGGCTGGGCTGGCACAGCGGGTCGTCCACCTGCGTCACCTTCACCGGCTCCTCCGTTGCGGCCAGCCCGAGCTCCAGCAGCGCGCCGCGGTCGATGGCGACGTCGATCCCATGAAGCCGATGTTGCTTCTGACGTTGAGGTCGAGGCCGGAGCAGAGGGACGACGGGAGGCTCAACAGCTTGCATGGCGTCGATCTGATCGGATTGCTTGGTGCTTAGGTTGATCGAGCGTCAGTAGATGTTGTCGGAAAATGCGCGAAAGATATCTGCAGAAAATAGACGGGAGAACAAGTTAGTAATATAGCTTTACGTGGCTTTCAAAATCATCTTGTCTGGGTGGTGTAGTTGGTTATCACGTTAGTCTCACACACTAAAGGTCCCCAGTTCGAACCTGGGCTTAGACAAATTTGTTTTTTGACATTTTTCATCATTCGTCAGGTTTTAGAACATTGAAATTCCCCAAAGATGATCCGCGTTAATTTGGATCAACATCAATGCACTTAATCACAGTTAATCTGCTATATGCAAGGTTCATGTCAAAATGAAGTCAGCAGACTAAACACGATGAAAATAGTCCAGAGCTTTTCTTCTTCTTCTTACCCTGTAAGACCAGAGCTTTTCCTTTGCCGCTTTGTCCTCCCAAATGTTCCTCTGCTGTTTTCTTGAGTAGTCTACGGCCCCCTTGATCCAACGGGCAACATCACAATCAGATGGGATGTGAGGAGCTGGGTTCCAGATGGCTATGCGGTATGGATGAATCACTTGTTAAACAACAATAATGCCTCTACAATTCCACATTATAAAATATATATAAGCAAATCTTTTCCTGTCCAAGTGGTTACAATAATCCTTCTATAAATTTTACCACTTATCTAGTTCTGCTCATCCATTTTAGATAAGAATTTAATTACAGATTTAATTAACATGAAGCAAATAGTTACATAAGTTAGAAAATAAACAATCATTGTATAGGCTTTTCACCACAATAGGAAAGAAAATATTATTTTCACCCTGTAGAATGGTCAGCATACAATTTATAAAGGAAGAGAAAAAAACATTGGGCATATGTATCTCTTGCAGCAGTCAGGAAAATTACAATAATGAAATTACCAGTAAGCAATGACTGCTCGGGCATGCTATATTTGAGGAGGAGACTGTACCTTTCTGTTATTTGAACTCTCCATCAGCCAGCTATATTTCGAGTTCAACAGCCAGTGCTATAAATGTTTATCCTCTTCCCAGTTTACTCTACTTTCCAAATGCTGACATGAAGTAATTTCTCCAGGATGAGGTTTCACTATTTAACTATCAGCAGTACCGCCAAAATTCAGCCACTGGGGTGGAAGCTCGGGTGGGTGTGGACAAAGAAGGAGGTAATCTGGTATGTGCAAGGTGGACAGGCTACAGAGCAAGGCAATTAATTGCTCCAAATTCAAAGAGACTATCTCTCAGAGTTGCAAGGTGAATCCGAAGATAGTCGACCTGCTTCCTGGGGCACCTTCCAATAGGCAGTGTCAACTGCTGCAAAAGAGGAGTCCTTAGCTCACTGGCACAGGACCTTGCTAATGTTGTGGCCTCCTTTGAAGTTTCAGTTGGTCGATCAGGGACCAAAACGAAGACCCTGGAATTGCTTGTGAATTCCATTTTGAAGGCCCCTGGTCCAAGGTATACCTGTGGACCTACAACCAAGTTAGATGAACCTACAAAGTTCACTACACCAGATGGAAGGAGGAAAACTCAAGCCCACGGTAAGCCATTGTCTAATTTCTTGATGCATGGAAAGAATATCTCAGTAACTAGCATGCATATCTGACTGTTTATTTTTTTTGCAGTGACATGGACTGTGACGTGTACCTACTCAGAGTTTCACGCTCTGAAGTATCCCACATGCTGTGTATCACTCAGCGCATTCTACAGCGACAGACTTATTACCTGCCCCAAATGCTCATGTGGCTGCCAAGACAACAGTACAAAACCAGGAACCTGTGTAGAGTAAGTTACATTTGACATAACCCAAACAAATTACAAAAAGTTGGATCCGAATCAAAAACTAGCATGGATAGGGGGCATATGCCCCCCTCTCACTTCACCACGTTGTATTTATACAATAGTTATTTATAATTGAGTACATTATTTGCATCATATAATCACATATAGATGGTGTATTGAGACTTTATTTGCCAACTATTTTTTTCTATGTTTATGCCTTTTTATTATTATGATATACAATATATATTGTTGAAAGTATATATATGTGTTACTCTATTAATATTCATAGTGCAAGGTGGTAATCTGGTATAGAATAATAGAAGGAGGTAATCTGGCATGTACAAGGTGGATAGGCTACAGAGCAAGGCGATTGCTCCAAATTCAAAGAGATTATCCCTCACAGCTGCAAGTTGAATCCGGAGATAGTCGACCTGCTTCTCGGGGCACCTTCCAATAGGCAGAGTGCCAACTGCTGCAAAGGAGGAATCCTTAGCTCACTGGCACAGGACCCTGCTAATGTTGTCGCCTCCTTTGAAGTTTCGGTTGATCGATCAGGGACCACAACCAAGACCCTGGAATTGCCTGTGAATTTCACTATGAAGGCCCCTAGTCCCGAGTATACTTGTGGACCTGCAATCAAGTTAGATGAACCTACAAAGTTCACTACAGGCGTGGTAGACACGGGCTCGGCTGCATCGCTTGATCGTCGTCCGCAGGTGGAGGCAATCGAGTGGTCGAGCCTAGCTGCGTCAATCGCTCGGCCATGGGAAACGAATCCCGCACGTGGACGGATGCATGGTCCCGATGGCCCCGCATTTTTTTCTCCAAATAATGATGCATGGTTTGTGGTGTGGAGTGTGTGACGGGCAAGCAGGACGGTGCCAACAAGCACAGTACAAGAGACTAGATGGAAGGAGGAAAACTCAAGCCCATAGTAAGCCATTGTCTAATGTCTTGGTGCATGGAAAGAATATTTCGGTAACTAGCATGCAGATCTGACTGTTAGTTTTATTTTGCAGTGACATGGACTGTGACTTGTACCTACTCACAATTTCGCGCTCTGAGGTCTCCTACTTGTTGTTTATCCCTCTCAGCGTTTTACAGTGACATGCTTGTTACCTGCCTCAAATGCTGATATGGCTGCCAAGATAACTGTACAAAACCAGGAATCTATGTAGAGTAAGTTACATTCGACATAACTCGAATAATAAACTAGAATGAAGAGCCTGCTTGTTGTTTAGTTATGTGACAGTGGATGCCAAGATAGCTATATGTTGAACATGTAGCTATCCTTAATTTTTACTTTACCATTTACAGCGGACACATGGAGCTGGTTTGGTGCCTATCTCTTTGAGTATGTTGAACCTTGTATGCTTGCTTTCGCTTTCAATGAAAATGGGTTTGTTGCGAGACCCCTGTTCATCGAGGGCGCGGGGTATCTTTCTTCTAAGAAATCTTTCGAGGTCCTACATACTTTATCAAGAAAGAAATATTTATTTACATTGCCAAATCAGTCTCACTAGATCTAAGATGATACATATTCTAATATTGTACTCCCTCCGTTTCAAAATAAATGACTCAACTTTGTATTAACTTTATTTTAATACAAAGTTAATATAAAGTTGAGTCATCTATTTTGGAACGGAGGGAGTACTAGCAAAATGGCTCATGCGTTGTAACGGAAAAAAATGGTTCAAGATTTCACGAGTCTAGGTCTTCTATTTAATACATTAGGCAGACAACGGCTTTCAGCTCAAGCATCACCAACTTAGGGCATGTTGAGTAGCATTCCAGCACTGACTCCGTTGACCGTTGTCACGACCTCTAGCATATCCTCACGCCACTCACCCGAGTTCGTCCTCGCTTCACTCTGAACTCAAACGTTTGGCGTGCGACGCCTTCTCCTCGTAGCGGTTCACGTCGTCGTACCGCTGCATGTAGAAATGCTCCGGCCATGACAAGCAGGAGAAGGATTGTCACGATCACGAGGCGATTGATTTGCAAGTCCGTCGCGGTCGTGGCCAGCAGCTCATCAGCATTACCTCCTACCGAGAAGCGAGTCCCTGAGCCAGGTGTCGAAGTCGGAGGCCCACTGCGGCACCGGCTCGTCGTCACGCCCCCATCTTGCCGAGGTTGCGCGTCGCGCTGCCGGAGCCGAGGACGAGGACGCCTTCGCCCCTGATGGGCGCCAGCGCCTTGCCCAGGTTGTAGTGGTAGCGGTAGGTGCCGTCGCGGTGGGTCTGCACCGAGAGCTGGCACACCGGGATGTTATTAGCCTCCGGGTACATGAACATCGGGGGCACCCACGCGCCATGGTCAAGCCCGCCTCCGTCCGTGAGATCGCCTCGTCGAATAGAGTAGCAATCCTTTGCTTACAGGAAACTAAGATTGATACATGGTCGCCTGGCCTTGTGCGGGAACTTGGTGGAACAATCTAGATGAATGCATCGCCCTCCCGGCCATCGGAGCTAGTGGTGGCGCAGCTATCCTTTGGAACAAGCAACTCGCCACTGTCACCTCCCACGCCATTGGAGCCTTTGCCATCACGGCAAAGGTAACCATCCTTGGCCAGCCGCATAGCTTCTGGCTATCCTCGGTCTACGGACCTGCTGATGATGCAAGAAAGGATAGTTTCCTCCTCGAGCTTAGCCGCACAACCCCCCCTAATGCTGACCCTTGGCTGATCAACGGAGATTTCAACCTCATCTACGAAGCACGCGACAAAAACAACCTCAACCTCAATCGTAGACTTATGGGGAGATTCAGATCGTCCATAGACGTAGCGGGGCTTAAGGAGATCAAATGCAAGAATCGCCGGTACACTTGGAGCAACGAGCGCCAAGACCCCACGTTGGTTAGCATAGACAAATTCTTCTGCAATCAAGCTTGGGAATCTCTCTTTCCCAACTTTGCAGTACTGGCGGCATCGACGGCAACATCTGACCACTGCCCGCTTATCTTAGTCGATACAACTGCACCCCCGCGCCGGGCGTCTTTCAGATTTGAGAGTTTCTGGCACCGGTTCCCTCATTTCAATGAAACTGTGGCACATGCCTGGAGTAGGCCAGTTCAATCCACGTGTGCTTTCCACCGCCTGCACATCAAGATGATGCGCACAGCACATGACCTGAAGATCTGGAGCAAAGCACTCTTCAGCGACGCGAATCTCCAGTTCCACATCGCGGCTGAAATCGTGCTAAGGTTGGATGTAGCCCAGGAGACACGCCGTCTAACCGACGGCGAGTTCAACCTCAGAAAGCTCCTGAAACTTCGCCTATTAGGGCTGGCGGCGATCGACCGTGCCAGAAAGCGACAAGCATCTCGCCTGACCTGGCTACGTGCGGGCGATGCGGGCACAAAATTCTTCCATGCAAAGATGAAGTCCCGCACTCGGAAAAACTACATTCACAGCTTGAAGGTAAATGATGTAGTTGTCACAAAGCATGATGAGAAGCAAGCAGCCATTGATGCACACTTCCTAGAGAGCATTGGAAAAAAGATGTCAAACTCCACTGGAATCAACTGGCAAAACCTGGACATGCCAACGATCCAAGCGGCTGGTCTAGACAACCCTTTTTCAGAAGATGAAATATGGCAAGCAATCCAAGCTTCTCCATCTGAAAAAGCGCCGGGGCCAGATGGCTTCACGGGCACCTTCTTCAGAACCTGCTGGCCCTTGATCAAAACGGATGTACTGCTGGCTTTCAACAAGTTCTATCACCTAGCTGGAGGAGGTTTCAACAATCTCAACACTGCCTTAGTAGCCCTCATCCCTAAAAAAGATGGTGCTGAAACAATTCAAGACTACAGGCCAATCAGTTTGATCCACTCAATCGCCAAGCTCATTGCCAAGGTGCTCGCAATAAGATTAACTGCGGTGATGTTGGAGATATGCCCTAGAGGCAATAATAAAAGCATTATTATTATATCTCCTTGTTCATGATAATTGTCTGTTATTCATGCTTGAATTGTATTGTACGGAAACAGCGATACATGTGTGAATACACAGACCACAATGAGTCCCTGGTAGGCCTCTAGTTACCAGCTCGTTGATCAACAGATGGTCACGGTTTCCTGACCATGGACATGAGATGTCGGTGATAACGGGATCACATCATTAGGAGAATGATGTGATGGACAAGACCCAAACTTGAGCATAACACGAGATCGTATAGTTCGTAATGCATAAGCTTTTCGGTGTCAAGTATTTATTCCTTAGACCATGAGGTTGTACAACTCCCGGATACCGTAGGAGTACTTTGGGTGTGCCAACCGTCACAACGTAACTGGGTGGCTATAAAGGTACGCATCGGGTATCTCCGAAAGTGTCTGTTGAGTTGGTACGAACCGAGACTGGGATGTTGTCACTCCGTATGACGGAGAGGTACCTCTGGGCCCACTCGGTAAGACATCATCATAATGAGCTCAATGTGACTAAGTAGTTAGTCACGGGATGATGGATTATGGATCGAGTAAAGAGACTTGCCATAACGAGATTGAACAAGGTGTTGGGAATACCGACGATCGAATCTCGGGCAAGTACCGTACCGATGGACAAAGGGAATAACATACGGGATTGAGTGAATCCTTGACACGGTGGTTCATCCGATGAAGATCATCGAGGAACACGTGGGAACCAACATGGGTATCCAGATCCCGCTGTTGGTTATTGACCGGAGAGTGGTCTCGGTCATGTCTACGTGTCTCCCGAACCCGTAGGGTCTACACACTTAAGGTTCGGTAACGCTAGGGTCGTAGAGATAAATGCACGTGGAAACCCAAAAGTTGTTCGGAGTCCCGGATGAGATCCCGGACGTCACGAGGAGTTCCGGAATGGTCCGGAGGTAAAGATTGATATATGGGAAGTCCAGTTTCGGCCAACGGGTGATCTCCGGGGGTCACCGGGAGCGTCCCGGGACCACCGGAGGGGCCCCGGGGTCCACCGGGTGGGGCCACCCATCCCGGTGGGGCCCCTAGGCCGCAAGGGGATGTGTCCAGTCCTCTGGGCTGGCGCACCACTGAGGGAGGCCCACCTCCCCTGCGCCTAGGGTTAAAACCCTAAGGGGAGGGGGGCCACCACTTGCCTTGGGGGAGGAGGACTCCTTCCTGGCCGCCGCCCCCCCCTTAAAGATTGGATCTGCAAGGGGCTGGCGCCCCCCCTGGCCCCCTATATATATGTGGGGGGGGAGGGCAGCCGCACCTCAGCCCTGGCGCCTCTCCCCCTCCCGTCACACCTCCCAACTCCCACGCAGGGCGCCCGGCGAAGCCCTGCTGCGATCTCCACTGCATCCGTCATCACGCCGTCGTGCTGCCGGATCTCTGACGACTTCTCCTCCCCCCTTGCTAGATCAAGAAGGAGGTGACGTTGCTGCACCGTACGTGTGTTGAACGCGGAGGTGCCGTCCGTTCGGCGCTAGATCATCGGTGACGAAGAACGTGAAGAGTACGACTACTTCATCCCCACTTCGTTGAAAGCTTCCGCACGCAATCTTCATAACGGTATGTAGATGCACTCTTAGTTGCTCGTTGCTAGATGTATCCATAGTTGGATCTTGGTGAAGACGTAGAAAATTTTTGATTTATGCTACGTTCCTCAACAGTGGCATCTAAGCCTAGGTTTTATGCGTAGCATCTTGCACGAGTAGAACACAAAGCAGTTGTGGACGTATGATCTTGTTCAACTTTCTTACCGTTACTAGTCAATCTTGATTCGGCGGTATTGTGGGATGAAGCGGCCCGGACCGACCTTACACGTACGCTTACGTGAGACTGGTTCCACCGACAGACATGCACTAGATGCATAAGGTGGCTGGCGGGTGTCTGTCTCTCCTACTTTAGTCGGATCGGATTCGATGAAAAGGGTCCTTATGAAGGGTAAATAGAAGTTGACAAATCACGTTGTGGTTTTGGCATAGGTAAGAAACGTTCTTGCTAGAAATCCTATAGAAGCCACGTAAAACTTGCAACAACAATTAGAGGACGTCTAACTTGTTCTTGCAGCATGTGTTTTGTGACGTGGTATGGCCAAGAACGAAGATGTGATGAATGATATATGTGATGTATGAGATTGATCATGTTTTTGTAATAGGGAATCACGACTTGCATGTCGATGAACTTGACAACCGGCAGGAGCCATAGGAGTTGTCTTAATTATTGTATGACCTGCGTGTCACTGAATAACGCCATGTAATTACTTTACTTCATTGCTAAACGTTAGCTATAGTAGTAGAAGTAATAGTTGGCGTGACGACTTCTTCAAGACACGATGATGGAGATCATGATGATGAAGATCATGGTGTCGAGCCGGTGACAAGATGATCATGGTGCCCCGAAGATGGAGATCCAAGGAGCAAGATGATATTGGCCATATCATGTCACTTTAAATTGATTGCATGTGATGTTTATCATGTTTATGCATCTTGTTTACTTAGAACGACGGTAGTAAATAAGATGATCTCTCACTAAAAATTTCAAGTATTGTGTTTCCCCTAACTGTGCACCGTTGCTAAAGCTCGTTGCTCCGAAGCACCACGTGATGATCGGGTGTGATAGGTTCTAACGTTCGCATACAACGGGTGTAAGACAGATTTACACACGCGATACACTTAGGGTTCACTTGACGAGCCTAGCATGTACAGACATGGCCTCGGAACACGGAAGACCGAAAGGTCGAACACGAGTCGTATAGAAGATACGATCAACATGAAGATGTTCACCGTTGATGACTAGTCCGTCTCACGTGATGATCGGACACGGACTACTCGATTCGGATCGTGTATCACTTAGATGACTAGAGAGATGTCATTCTGAGTGGGAGTTCATTATAATTTGATTAAGATGAACTTAATTATCATGAACTTAGTCTAAATTCTTTACAATATCTCTTGTAGATCAAATGGCCCACGCTCCAGTTTCCCTCAACTTCAACGCGTTCCTAGAGAAAACCAAGCTGAAAGACGATGGTAGCAACTATATGGATTGGGTCCGTAACCTGAGGATTATCCTCATAGCTGCCAAGAGATCATATGTCCTAGAAGCACCGCTAGGTGATGCACCTGCTCCCGATGCGGCCCAAGACGTTTTGAACGTCTGGCAGTCACGTAGTGATGATTATTCCCTGGTTCAGTGCGGCATGCTTTACAGTTTAGAATCGGGGCTCCAAAAGCGTTTTGAGCACCATGGAGCATATGAGATGTTCGAAGAGCTGAAAATGGTTTTCCAAGCTCATGCCCGAGTCGAGAGATATGATGTCTCCGACGCATTCTACAGCTGTAAGATGGAGGAGAACAGTTCTGTCAGTGAGCACATCCTCAAGATTTCAGGATTGCACAACCGCTTGTCTCAGCTGGGAATGAATCTCCCAGATGAAGCGGTCGTTGACAGAATCCTCCAGTCGCTCCCACCAAGCTTCAAGAGCTTCGTGCTGAACTTCAATATGCAGGGGATGGAGAAGTCCATTCCCGAGGTGTATTCGATGCTGAAATCAGCGGAGGTGGACATCAAGAAAGAACATCAAGTGTTGATGGTCAATAAAACCACTAAGTTCAAGAAAGGCAAGGGTAAGAAGAACTTCAAGAAGGACGGCAAGGGAGTTGCCGCGCCTGGCAAGCCTATTGCCGGGAAGAAGCCAAAGTATGGACCCAAGCCTGAAACAGAGTGCTTTTATTGCAAGGGAACGGGTCACTGGAAGCGGAACTGCCCCAAATATTTAGCAGACAAGAAGGCCGGCAACGTCAAAGGTATATATGATATACATGTTATTGATGTGTACCTTACCAGCACTCGTAGTAGCTCCTGGGTATTCGATACCGGTGCAGTTGCTCACATTTGTAACTCAAAACAGGAGCTGCGGAATAAACGGAGACTGGCGAAGGATGAGGTGACGATGCGCGTCGGGAATGGTTCCAAGGTCGATGTGATCGCCGTCGGCACGCTGCCTCTACATCTACCCTCGGGATTAGTTTTAAACCTGAATAATCGTTATTTAGTACCAGCTTTGAGCATGAACATTGTTTCTGGATCTCGTCTTATGCGAGATGGATATTCTTTCAAATCGGAGAATAATGGTTGTTCTATTTATTTGAGAGATATGTTTTATGGTCATGCCCCGCTGGTCAATGGTTTATTTTTGATGAATCTCGAACGTAGTAATACACATATTCATAGTGTAGATGCCAAAAGATGTAAAATTGATAATGATAGTCCCACATACTTGTGGCATTGCCGCCTTGGTCATATTGGTGTCAAACGTATGAAGGAGCTCCATTCGGATGGACTTCTAGAGTCTCTTGATTATGAATCATTTGACACATGCGAACCATGCCTCTTGGGCAAGATGACCAAGACTCCGTTCTCCGGAACAATGGAGCGAGCAACCAACTTGTTGGAAATCATACATACCGATGTGTGCGGTCCAATGAGTGTTGAAGCTCGCGGAGGCTACCGTTATGTTCTCACCCTCACGGATGACTTGAGTAGATACGGGTATATCTATTTGATGAAACACAAGTCTGAGACCTTTGAAAAGTTCAAGGAATTTCAGAATGAGGTTGAGAATCAACGTGACAGAAAAATAAAGTTCTTGCGATCGGATCGTGGGGGTGAATATTTAAGTCATGAATTTGGCACACACCTTAGGAGCTGTGGAATTGTTTCACAATTGACACCGCCCGGAACACCTCAACGTAACGGTGTGTCCGAACGTCGAAATCGTACTCTGTTGGACATGGTGCGATCTATGATGTCCCTTACCGATTTACCGCTATCTTTTTGGGGTTATGCTTTAGAGACTGCCGCATTCACTTTAAATAGGGCTCCGTCGAAATCCGTTGAGACGACTCCGTATGAACTTTGGTTTGGCAAGAAACCGAAGCTGTCGTTTCTGAAAGTTTGGGGTTGCGATGCTTATGTCAAGAAACTTCAACCTGAAAAGCTCGAACCCAAATCGGAAAAATGCGTTTTCATAGGATACCCAAAGGAAACAATTGGGTACACCTTCTACCACAGATCCGAAGGCAAAGTCTTTGTTGCCAAGAATGGATGCTTTCTGGAGAAAGAGTTTCTCTCGAAAGAAGTGAGTGGGAGGAAAGTAGAACTTGATGAGGTGACAGTCACCCCTCCTGGACCGGAAAGTAGCGCAGCGCAGGAAACTGTTCCTGAGGTGCCTGCACCGACAAGGGAGGAAGTTGATGATAATGATCATGAAGAAACAGATCAAGTTACTACTGAACTTCGAAGGTCCACAAGGGCACGTTCCGCACCAGAGTGGTACGGCAACCCTGTACTGGAAATCATGTTGTTAGACAACGGTGAACCTTCGAACTATGAAGAAGCGATGGCGGGCCCAGATTCCAATAAATGGCTTGGAGCCATGAAATCCGAGATTGAATCCATGTATGAAAACAAAGTATGGACTTTGGTGGACTTGCCTGATGATAGGCACGCCATAGAAAATAAATGGATATTTAAGAAGAAGACAGACGCGGATGGAAATGTGACCATCTATAAGGCTCGGCTTGTCGCTAAGGGTTATCGACAAGTTCAAGGGATTGACTACGACGAGACTTTCTCTCCCGTAGCGATGCTGAAGTCAGTCAGAATCATGTTAGCTATTGCCGCATTCTATGATTATGAGATATGGCAAATGGACGTCAAAACAGCATTCCTTAATGGCTTCCTCAAGGAAGAGTTGTATATGATGCAACCGGAAGGTTTTGTCGATCCAGAGAACGCTAACAAGGTATGCAAGCTCCAGCGCTCGATTTACGGGCTGGTGCAAGCATCTCGGAGCTGGAATATTCGCTTTGATGAGGTGATCAAAGCGTTTGGCTTTATACAGACTTATGGAGAAGCCTGTATTTACAAGAAAGTGAGTGGGAGCTCTGTAGCATTTCTCATATTATATGTGGATGACATATTGCTGATGGGAAATGATATAGAATTCTTAGAAAATGTAAAGGCCTACTTGAATAAAAGTTTTTCAATGAAGGACCTTGGAGAAGCTGCTTACATATTAGGCATCAAAATCTATAGAGATAGATCGAGACGCCTCATTGGTCTTTCACAAAGTACATACCTTGACAAAATATTGAAGAAGTTCAATATGGATCAGTCAAAGAAAGGATTCTTGCCTGTTTTGCAAGGTATGAGATTGAGCAAAGCTCAGTCGCCGACCACGGCAGAAGATAGAGAAAAGATGAGTGTCATTCCCTATGCCTCGGCCATAGGTTCTATCATGTATGCCATGCTGTGTACCAGACCTGATGTGAACCTTGCCATAAGTTTGGTAGGGAGGTACCAAAGTGATCCCGGTACGAAACACTGGACAGCGGTCAAGAACATCCTGAAGTACCTGAAAAGGACTAAGGATATGTTTCTCGTTTATGGAGGTGACGAAGAGCTCGTCGTAAAGGGTTACGTCGATGCTAGCTTCGACACAGATCTGGATGACTCTAAGTCACAAACCGGATACGTGTATATTTTGAATGGAGGGGCAGTCAGCTGGTGCAGTTGCAAGCAAAGCGTGGTGGCATCATCTACATGTGAAGCGGAGTACATAGCTGCTTCTGAAGCAGCACAGGAAGGAGTCTAGATGAAGGAGTTCATCACCGACCTAGGAGTCATTCCAAGTGCGTCAAGCCCGATGACTCTCTTCTGTGACAACACTGGTGCTATTGCTATTACCAAGGAGCCCAGGTTTCACAAGAAGACCAAGCACATCAAGCGCCGTTTCAACTCCATCCGGAATTATGTTCAGGATGGAGACATAGATATTTGTAAAGTGCATACGGATCTGAATGTCGCAGACCCGTTGACTAAACCTCTTTCACGGGCAAAACATGATCAACACCAGAACTCTATGGGTGTTCGATTCATCACAATGTAACTAGATTATTGACTCTAGTGCAAGTGGGAGACTGTTGGAGATATGCCCTAGAGGCAATAATAAAAGCATTATTATTATATCTCCTTGTTCATGATAATTGTCTGTTATTCATGCTTGAATTGTATTGTACGGAAACAGCGATACATGTGTGAATACACAGACCACAATGAGTCCCTGGTAGGCCTCTAGTTGCCAGCTCGTTGATCAATAGATGGTCACGGTTTCCTGACCATGGACATAGGATGTCAGTGATAACGGGATCACATCATTAGGAGAATGATGTGATGGACAAGACCCAAACTTGAGCATAACACGAGATCGTATAGTTCGTAATGCATAAGCTTTTCGGTGTCAAGTATTTATTCCTTAGACCATGAGGTTGTACAACTCCCGGATACCGTAGGAGTACTTTGGGTGTGCCAACCGTCACAACGTAACTGGGTGGCTATAAAGGTACGCATCGGGTATCTCCGAAAGTGTCTGTTGAGTTGGTACGAACCGAGACTGGGATGTTGTCACTCCGTATGACGGAGAGGTACCTCTGGGCCCACTCGGTAAGACATCATCATAATGAGCTCAATGTGACTAAGTAGTTAGTCACGGGATGATGGATTATGGATCGAGTAAAGAGACTTGCCATAACGAGATTGAACAAGGTGTTGGGAATACCGACGATCGAATCTCGGGCAAGTACCGTACCGATGGACAAAGGGAATAACATACGGGATTGAGTGAATCCTTGACACGGTGGTTCATCCGATGAAGATCATCGAGGAACACGTGGGAACCAACATGGGTATCCAGATCCCGCTGTTGGTTATTGACCGGAGAGTGGTCTCGGTCATGTCTACGTGTCTCCCGAACCCGTAGGGTCTACACACTTAAGGTTCGGTAACGCTAGGGTCGTAGAGATAAATGCACGTGGAAACCCAAAAGTTGTTCGGAGTCCCGGATGAGATCCCGGACGTCACGAGGAGTTCCGGAATGGTCCGGAGGTAAAGATTGATATATGGGAAGTCCAGTTTCGGCCAACGGGTGATCTCCGGGGGTCACCGGGAGCGTCCCGGGACCACCGGAGGGGCCCCGGGGTCCACCGGGTGGGGCCACCCATCCCGGTGGGGCCCCTAGGCCGCAAGGGGATGTGTCCAGTCCTCTGGGCTGGCGCACCACTGAGGGAGGCCCACCTTCCCTGCGCCTAGGGTTAAAACCCTAAGGTGAGGGGGGCCACCACTTGCCTTGGGGGAGGAGGACTCCTCCCTGGCCGCCGCCCCCCCTTGCAGATTGGATCTGCAAGGGGCTGGTGCCCCCCCTGGCCCCCTATATATATGTGGGGGGGGGGAGGGCAGCCGCACCTCAGCCCTGGCGCCTCTCCCCCTCCCGTCACACCTCCCAACTCCCACGCAGGGCGCCCGGCGAAGCCCTGCTGCGATCTCCACTGCATCCGTCATCACGCCGTCGTGCTGCCGGATCTCTGACGACTTCTCCTCCCCCCTTGCTGGATCAAGAAGGAGGTGACGTTGCTGCACCGTACGTGTGTTGAACGCGGAGGTGCCGTCCGTTCGGCGCTAGATCATCGGTGACGAAGAACGTGAAGAGTACGACTACTTCATCCCCACTTCGTTGAAAGCTTCCGCACGCAATCTTCATAACGGTATGTAGATGCACTCTTAGTTGCTCGTTGCTAGATGTATCCATAGTTGGATCTTGGTGAAGACGTAGAAAATTTTTGATTTATGCTACGTTCCCCAACAGGTGATTCATCAAGTAGTCTCGCCGGCCCAGTCAGCTTTCCTAAAATCCAGAAGCACACAGGATAGTTTCCTCTTCGTTCAGAATGCCATTAGATCGCTCCATAGAAGGAAAACGCCAGCTCTCCTCTTTAAACTAGACATCGCTAAGGCTTTTGACAATGTCTCCTGGGAGTACCTACTGGAGCTGCTTCAAGTGCTAGGCTTCTCTGCAAGGTGGCGTGACTGGGTTACTTTGCTTCTCGCCACGGCATCTTCTTCCTTCCTGCTAAATGGCACTAAAGGAATAAGCATACGTCCCCGCAAGGGGCTGAGGCAGGGTGATCCGCTCTCGCCTCTCCTATTCATCATTGCCATTGACCCCCTACATAGACTGCTTCAGCGGGCAACCAATCTAGAAATGCTTGCCCCTATGCCTGGTAGAGACATCCCCCTACGTGTCAGCCTCTACGCGGATGATGCGGTAATCTTCGCCAACCCTCAGAGAGAAGAGGTCGACGCCCTGCTCAACATTCTACGCGATTTCGGACACACAACTGGGCTAAAAGTAAACCTTTCCAAGTCAACGGTTGCTCCCATCAGATGCGACGGCATCAACTTGCAGCACATTCTTGCCAACTTCGGAGGGGCAACAGTGGGTTTCCCTCTCAGATACCTGGGTCACCCACTGACTCTCTCCAGACTACGCCTCGTCCACATCCAATTTATCCTTGATCGGATCAGGGCAAGGCTAGCAGGATGGAAGAGCAAACTCATGACTATTGCTGGTAGAAGGGTGTTGGTACGTAGCGTGCTCACCGCGTTACCAACCTACGCCCTCTCCGTGCTCCGCCCGCCAAAGAAATTTCTTATGGAAATTGACAAGGTTAGACGACGTTTCCTATGGGCCCAAGAAGAGGAGCTGACCGGAGGCAAATGCAAAGTTGCATGGCCCGTGGTATGCACACCAACGGATAATGGTGGATTAGGGATTCTAGACCTCCCACGCTTCAGTATAGCACTTAGGCTTAGGTGGCTGTGGCTAGCTTGGACAGGTGCCGACAGGCCTTGGCTAGGCATGCCGGCTCCATGTGATGACGGCGACAAAGCCCTGTTCAACGCCTCAACTTCGGTCACAATTGGCAACGGTGAAAAGGCTACCTTCTGGCACTGCTCTTGGACGGGCTCAGGAAACCTAAAGACTGCCTTCCCTACCCTTTTCAAGCATTCCAGAAGAAAAAACAGATCGGTTAGGGAGGCCTTGACAAATGACACATGGGTGCAAGACCTCGCCCATGGAAACACCCAGGATATTTGGGCTGATGCCATTAGGCTACAAAGATGGCTGCAAAGCATGAATCTTCGTCTTCAACCACAGACTGCAGACAAAATCACTTGGAAGCACGAGGCCTCAGGAACATACACTGCTAGCTCAGCGTATAAGGCTCAATTTCACGGGCTAATCAAGTCGGACACCAAGAGGATGATCTGGAGCACTTGGGCACCTGCTAAGTTGAAGATTTTTGCCTGGCTGCTTCTCCGAAATAGGCTATGGTGCAATGATCGCCTGCAATGTAGAGGCTGGCCCAACGGATACTTCTGCCAACTTTGTGTCAGAAACTTAGAAACCTCCGTTCATCTCTTCTGGCAATGCCCGCTATCACTTGCTGTCTGGGAAGAAATGGCGGCTGGTTTTGGCTGCAGCACACTTCAGCCCGCCAAATGGCAGAGCAACGCTAAAACAGCGGACATCATTGCTCAAATGATTGGAACGGCGAGACCGGAACACAAGAAGGCCATCAAGTCAGCCATCATCCTCATACTCTCAGAAATATGGAAGGGAAGAAATGAAGCCGTCTTCAGAAACAGGGTGCCCACGAAGACTAGCATTTGCGCTGCCATCAGGTGCACCTTGGAGCTTTGGCGACAAGCAGGAGCAACACTTTTGCAGCACCCCTTCTGGGAGCCACCATGAAAGTTGCAACATAGTTTTTTCAATCCTGCACTACGTGCATCCTTTTCATAGTCTTTCTTTCCTTTCTTGGCAAGAACCAGACCATCTTTGTTTTTGTCTACCATCTGCTACCTGCTTAATATCAATATAAGCCAGCATTTTGCTGGATCTTTCAAAAAAAAATACATTAGGCAGACAACGGCTTTCAGCTCAAGCATCACCAACTTAGGGCATGTTGAGTAGCATTCCAGCACTGACTCCGTTGACCGTTGTCACGACCTCTAGCACATCCTCACGCCACTCACCCGAGTTCGTCCTCGCTTCACTCTGAACTCAAACGTTTGGCGTGCGACGCCTTCTCCTCGTAGCGGTTCACGTCGTCGTACCGCTGCATGTAGAAATGCTCCGGCCATGACAAGCAGGAGAAGGATTGTCACGATCGCGAGGCGATTGCTTTGCAAGTCCGTCCCGGCCGTGGCTATTGAATTCATGCTCCAACCAACTCATCCAAAAGTCCGAACTGATGGAGTGAGGCGGGCAATATATTTCAACAGTGGCCAGCAGCTCATCAGCATTACCTTCTACCGAGAAGCGAGTCCCTGAGCCAGGTGTCGAAGTCGGAGGCCCACTGCGGCACCGGCTCGTCGTCACGCCCCCATCTTGCCGAGGTTGCGCGTCGCGCTGCCGGAGCCGAGGACGAGGACGCCTTCGCCCCTGATGGGCGCCAGCGCCTTGCCCAGGTTGTAGTGGTAGCGGTAGGTGCCGTCGCGGTGGGTCTGCACCGAGAGCTGGCACACCGGGATGTTATTAGCCTCCGGGTACATGAACATCGGGGGCACCCACGCGCCATGGTCAAGCCCGCGGCCGTGGTCCTCGCTCACCGGCCCGAACCCAGCCTGCTCCAGGAGCTCTTTGGTTCTCTTGGCCAGATCAGGAGCGCCGGGTGCAGGATACTTTAGCAGTTCAGCTGGATGGTGGAACAGTTTATTCAGTTAGTTCAGCTGACGGACCTGGTACATGGGCTCGGGGAGCCGCCGAAGTCGTAGATGGTGCCGTTGTTGCCATCGATGACGCTGACGGCCGGGGTGTCCGTCTCCCAGTGCGCCGACACCACCAGGATGGCGCGCGGCGCCTCCGGGCCTGCGATGGCCGCTGTCAGCAACGACCTGAAGAAGCTCTGCGCCGGGATCGTCTCGTCGATGGACAGCAAGGGCGAGCCGTGCGACAGGAAGAAGGTGTCCATGGCCGTCGGTGGGCTCCTCCCGGTGGCATCTGGTCGCCGTCGCTCCTCCCGGCGGCCTCGGCTCTGCCCGGTCACCGGCAGTGACTTCGTCCCTTGATATGCACGCCGCGAGCTCGGATTTGTTCGCCGTTTTTTTATGTTTCACGTTGCCACGCCGGTCGCGGATGTTTGAAGTTGAAGCAAGATTATCTTTTCCGCCCTCTGTGCCAACTGCCAAGTCACTGTATCTTGCTCCCGTAAGAAAAACAGTGTACACGAAAGTCACTAAAAAGAATTGAATCAACAAAATCATAAATCAAGGTACACGAATTGGGATGTCTCGACTACTGAAACTGTGAGGGTGCACATTTAAATGGCTCTTCCTATGTCTCCAAGAAGAAGATACCGTCGACCACATCCATGTTCAATGTAGCTATGCCAAGGAAGTTTGGCACCTTTGCTTTGCCAAGGTGGGCATCAGCGCATCCTACCCGGATATAAACGACACATTCACAAGCTGGTGGCTTGAGGCTAGGAAGAGCATCACTGCTAAACATAGGAGAGGATTTGACACGATGGTCATAGCTATAGCCTGGTCTATTTGGAAACAACGGAATGCGCGAGTGTTTGGCCGCCTCGGACAGCAGAGAACACCTCATCTTCTGGTAGATCAAATTATGGAGGAGCTTAAGGTTTGGAAGTTGGCGGGAGTGGGTAGATTACATCCTTTCGTGAGAGAGTAGCTTAGGTAGTTTGTGTGGTGTGGGTGTGCCAGCCAGATCCTTGCATCCTTGGCTTGCTTCTTGTAATTATGTTGCTCCCTTCTATAAAAATATGATACGCCATTGGCGTACTCTCGAAAAAAAAAATGCTTGACAAAAATTTCAACCGATGGTCCTAACATTTCAGAATCTAACACATCTTAACATGGCAAAAAAAGTTACAGCTGCTTGCTGGCCGCAAAATTCAAACACTAGACATGCTTCCTCTTCTTGGTCTTCGACAAGCTGGAGGCATGTTTCGTCAATCTGCCAAGTATCTTCCTCTCGCTCACGCGCAGCACCAGGGAATGGTAAAGGTTCCTTTCGCCGACCGGAGAGCATGTTCGGAGCTTCTCCTCGTCATCTTTTAAAGCGCTGGAACCATACAGGCTCTCCCTAATGTCAGCAATGGATGCAAGTGCAGAGCCAATGCTCTCACTATGCAGTAGCTTCTTCACATCAGGTTCTGGATTTTTGGCGGGACTTGTTACTCTGACAACCTTAGCAAAACTATCGATAGGATCCTCCTCATCGTCCTGCTCATCGTCGCCAATCAGATCCTCGGCTGCACAGACCAACTTGTCATAAACTTCAGGCTCCAAAAAGACGATGTAGAGGAGGATTAAAAGTTCGAGCTGGGGCTCTCCATCGTATGAGATCTCAAAGTACTCGGCATCTTCGCTGGTGCAGCCTGAATAGCCCAGCTTATGCCATAGTGACACCCTTGCTTTTGCATATCGCTGGGAGTACTTGGACGAGCACCACTTAGTGACCAGTGTCAAGTCGATGTTGACAATGTCATATGGGTTGTCAAGTTCTGTAAAACCATAGCGATGAAGCAAAGCAGCATTTCCCATGGTACCATACGTATTATAAACCTAGAGTCCAAAGACAGAAGAAAAGAAGTTGCATTATTAGTATGGTATTGTTTCATCCCAACAGAGAAAAGTGATTGCATTAATATAGCAGCCGTGCATTACCTCATCCCCTGGATTGGCATCTCTCACAATAATCATTTCCAAATCTTCATCGGTATATCCTTCACCTAAGTACAAAAATAATCATGAGCAAAACTCTCCACCGATCAATTACAAGTCTTGACAAGTTATAATGTGCATGTCGGTGAAACTAACCTGAAGGATTGGCGGTGGAATTTTCAACAGTTGATGGTTCATCAGCAGAAGCATTGGTCTGATCATCGTCGTCTTCTTCTTCAACCAAGTCTACATTGCTTTGATCATCCTCACCTTCTTCTTCATCTGAATCTGCATTGCTTTGATCATCATCATCTTCTTCTTCATCAGAGTCTGAGGCTTCTGACTTAGTGAAGTGGACATGCTCACCATCAGTCTTGTGATTAAAACTGATAACCAAATACAGTGAAGGGCACATATCCATGTTAATATTCACACCACTATACCTCACCAGTCACCACAATGTAACTGATGCAGCATTTGCAACATAAGCAGATAAAATGAATCAAATCACATAGGTAGATTGTAGCTTACAGGTCAGCCAGGGGAACCATTCCAGAACCATGATATTTATCTATACGGAAGGACCTCGATGAAAGAAGACTTTTAGCAGCAAAATATTTCTCCAGGCTAAGATCATCTGGCTTGACACCCAATTCCCCAGAAGAAATGAGTGGCTCGATACATTCTTTCCAATCCTCACAAAGGAATTCCCTGTCTTGCTTCACTGTCTGCCTAGAAATTTGTCATTTTTAGAGAAATCTCTATGCTTGGACAAGATCAATATGAAACATGGTACGATAAATTTGGCTGATACGATTTCACAGTATGGCGGAATCTTTATACATCATTAAAAATGGACCAATTAGCTCACACGGTACAAATAATTTGAGCAAACAACCCACAGTTTCAGGCAACTCAAACTAACCAAACTAGTGCAAGATACAGAATACCATAGAGGAATCCACTCCATAAACGCAAAATTCACAGAATTTACTGCATTGCAACATGAATCACAGACTAAGATACATACGCACCGCGACTTACTACAGGGGAAGGTTTCACCTTATCGAGCTCGGTGCCGGCGAGGAGGCGCGCGGCCTCGTCCTCGGGCCAGACGAGCGGCACGGGCTCGCAGTCCGGGATGAGGCGGAGGTAGTCGTGCCACGGCGACTCGGCGCCCCGCGCGCGCTCGTACATGACGGCGACGGCGAGAGCGAGCGTGCCGCCGAGCTGCGCGTCCTTGATGGCCGCCGCGGCCCCGGACGTGCGCGGCGTCAGGCACGCGCGGCGCGGGATGGTGGCGACGACGTCGCCCTCCCGGAGCGCGGCGACCGCGCGCACGTAGACGCCGCCGGCCTCGCTGGCGTCGAGGCGGAGCGCGTCGCTGCAGACGACGCCGTGCTCCCGCATCCAGCTCTCGAAGGCGCGGAGGCGGCTGCGTCGACAAGGTGGGGAACGGCATGAGGGTGGTCCAGGTCGTAGGCTGGAATATGAGGAGTAACGCAGAGGATTTCTTACCTTGCGGTGGCGACGTCCATGGCGGCGGCGGCGGCGGCGCAGGTCAGGTGTCGCGGAGGTTTTCGTAGACAAGCGAGGGGGGACGAAGGCTGAAGTTAAGTGGGGAAAAAAATTAGGTTTTCACTAGTTGTAATCTTTATGGTTATTAAGTAACGAGAAATGTAGTGACAAGGTAGTCGATATGTCCGAGTGGTTAAGGAGACAGACTCGAAATCTGTTGGGCTTTGCCTGCGCAGGTTCGAATCCTGCTGTCGACGCATTTTTTGTTCTTTTTTTTTTGTCTAAATGGTATGCATCATTGTCGAAAGCCGTGTCTTATCTTTTCTATGGCAAGGAAGCCATCCATGGCATTTCATTCACTATCAGAAAACAGAGTCATATTTAAAAAGCAAATGACAAAGGAAAACTAAGGCATCTCCAACACTTATTCGCAAACCGACACAACATCTGTCTGCGGATCGAGGGGCCAGTCCGCGGATATGGTTGCGGGAACCGGCCATCCAAAGGTAGCCCCATATGTCCAGTTGCATTTAAGTCAAAATATAATGAAATTGAACAAATTTGATGCGTATTTCTTTTTGCTCATAAATTTGATGCATATTTGAACAACCCAGGCAATATTCATCCATACTTGGATGTTTTTTACACAATCCGAATGATTTTCGACATATTTGAACTAGACCAGACTCTAAACCTAGCCTAAATGACCGTCGGCGCCCGTTCTCCATGTCCGGATGGCTATGAGCCCTAATAAATGAAGCTCCACCTCCTCCTTCGCAGCCTGCAAGAGACTAGTTGGTCGACGACGATGAGCCTGCCAAGCTTGGCTTCAACCGAAGTGAAAGAGCGGAAGCCTTTGTCAAGCCCATTTCTGAGAACTAAATCACAGAATGGCCTTAAGTCACATTGGCTCCCAAGCACAACCAGTGGACAACCTTGATATAGATAACCAGTACAATAATATTACACAGGGTTGAGTCAGGGTGACTCAATAATTTATTACAACAACTCAGCGTACTAGGATGGCGGAATATGACAGTGGGTAGTGGAACTCAACACTGAAATACTAGCATAAAGTCAAGCGTCAGGGTGAGACTTGACTATTTTATTGGTGTGGCGGAAGCTTGACGGATGATACACGTGATAGACTCCAAGACACAGGTGTGCTGACTGGGAACCTTCTAAGCGTCGGCCTCGCTAGCGCAATTCTCCTCCAAAAGCTCGTCCTCCTCCAAGTCTGGCCAAGTAAAATAGCCAGGGACAAGCCAGTGAGTACTTTGAATGTACTCGCAAACATTAAGAACATAAGATATACCGAAAGCATATGCCATGGAGGATAAACTACATGCATGTAACAATTATCAAGACATGGCATGGTGAAACATGGTTAATACAAAAATAAATATTAGTCACAATAATATAAAAAGATAAAAAGAATGCCGGTCGGATGCCAAGTGACATCACGGTAGGACTTGAAGAGAAATGCCAGTCGGGTGTCCACAAGAGTAGTGGCGTGATAAACCGCCTGACACTCGAGGGACGCCACAAAAAGGGCTTTAAAAGGAATGCCAGTCGGGTGTCCACAAGAGTAGTGGCGTGATAAACCGCCTGACACTCGAGGGACGCCACAAAAAGGGCTTTAAAAGGAATGCCAGTCGGGTGCCCACAAGAGTAGTGGCGTGATAAACCGCCTGACACTCGAGGGACGCCACAAGAGGACTTGAAAATAAAAACAAGTGTCCGGGGTAGTCTAGCCAGCCCCTGAGACACTCTTGAAAGTAACAATAAAACCATCGGGTTAGTCCATAAACATAATATTCATCATAAATAGATTCATGAGAATACTGGTTGTGACAAAAACATCATGCAGCCATAACATGCTCAAGTATATTATTTTCCTCCAGAGACTGACACCGGGACCGAATACTTGACCCACCCAACTAAGTCCTTGACCGTGGACGCGGCTATTCGAATAGATATAACTCTGCAGAGGGTGTACTCTTTACCCACGCGTATGGGATTTCCTTAGACAGCACCGTGCACTGACTAATACCCAATACGGACTTTGGGTTGAAAACACGCCTGACGCCTACACACCAACCGGATGCCTGGACTCACCCACAGCATCGCTCCAGAAACCTTAAGTCAGGGAGGCTACAACCTCCGAAAAGCATGGGATCACTATTAAACGCGCGGATTACAAGGGGTGCCCCCCTCTCGGCTACAACCGGAAACACCCATGCCCCTGACCCGATGACAGGCTACAACCTTCATCGTAGTATCTGTGTGGCGTGCACCCGTACAGGGGTTATCAACTTACTAGGCCGTACCCTCCTTTCGGAAGGACCCGTGGCAGCACGGTGTATAGCTAGGTGTATTAGAGCAAGACTCGATCTAGGCAGACTCAGGAGGTATTGTCAAAATAACATCAGTGTTCTTTATCAGTACCACAAAACACCACTGTGTCAACAAAGGACCATGCCTACTAGCATGTCCCAACCAGCAGCAGCATCTCTGCCCTCACGTAACCACTTGCATGCCAGGCAAGCTAGTGTGACATGCAAGCCAAGGTAAAACAAACATGACATGACCATGCATGCACATGTGATATAACATGCAACGTATGTGATGCACTACCATGCTATGTAACCATGCAAGGAAGCAACATCATATCTCAAGTTCAATAATGCTTGCCTTGTCCAAAGTAATCAGGAGAAAACCCTTCAGAAATCCCAGCAAAAGTTCCTTCTTCCTTTTCTGAAAAATTCAAAGTTGAATTCGAATAAGAGAATCAACACAGAACAGAAAAAGTTCTCAAAATATTTTTAAATAAATCTTAAAATAAACTAGAGCAGAAAAGAAAATTTTAGCAAAAAGAATCAACTCATTTGGATTTATATTTTAAAAGTTATTAGCTTTTCAAAACCAGGGGTTTTTCTGTAAAACAGAAGTCCCTGAGTTGTTTTAAAAGAAAACGTTTCGGAGACGTGTGCGTCTTCCAGTGCAGAAGACGTAAAGCGCAGAGTGCGCTTCCACTTAAAACGGAAACAGAGAGAGAGAGAGCTGACGGGTGGGGGCCACCCGTCAGGTTTAAAATTTTGAACGCGCTCGCGCGCGAGTACAGAGAAGCGGCGGCGATCGCCGGCGACGATCGCCGGGGTCTCAGGGCCCGGCGCTGGTCGCAAAGTGACCAGCGGGGACTTCCGCATCCAGGGGTGGTGGAGGTGGCCACCGGCGGTCACCTGAACGGCGGTGAGCTCGTCGCCGGCGGACGGTGGTTCTGGTGGAACTGCGGCTCGTCGGAGAGGGCTCGGGAAGGGAAATTGACTTAGGGATTCGGCAAGGTGGTGGAAAAGGGGAGGATCGACGGAGTTTGGGCTGCTCTGGTGGTGTAGGTGCTCGGTTCGGTTCGAGGACAGAGGCGGCGGAGCGGTGGCCGGAGAGGGAGAAGATGACCTCCTCGGGGTCTGGTGGGTGGTCAGGAGGGAGTGTGGGTGGTGGTGGAGGCGAGTGGTGGAGCTAGAGGGGCTCGGGGACCCTTTTTATAGGCGGTTCGAAGATAGCCGAGGCGGGTGAGGATCGCCGGAGTAAATTCGCTCGCCGGGGTAGGTTCTGGCCGGTGGTCTGGGCGTTGGGGCATTCAAGAGGCCCGTGGTGCTCGTCCGAAGCTTCCGCGTGTACGAGCTCGTGTCTGCTTGACACGTTTGCGGTGTGCTGTCCGCACGGGCGCGGCGGAGCGGCCGGCTCCGGCGACTGTCAAACGGGCCCCGTGCGGCGTGGCCGGTGTGTCCTTTGCGCGGAGGTGTGAGGGAGAGTGACGCGTGGCGGAGAGGTAGGTAGGGGCGCTGCTGGGCAGTGAATGGCGGCCGGTGGCCGAGGCTATCCGCTCGGCTCCGCCGTGGATGAGCCCGGGGTGGCTGCACCGGCCCGGTGCCATCTCACCGGAGTGGAGTGGCTGGGCGCTGGGCCAGGGGAGCGGTCGGCAATGAAAGCGAGCATCGACGCCGTGCGGGAGAGGAAGATGATGGATGCACGGCATCGCTGTCCCTGTCGGCCGAAAGAAATTCAGTTAACTGAATTTCATTCAGTGATGAACAGTATGCATGCCAACTGTTTGATGAATTGCTTTGGGGTGTTAATCATCTAGGTTGATCATGGGGCTTTCTGTGGTGGTGTGTGGATACTCAAAAATGAGTTTGCCAGAAGGCCAAGTATTTTGGTGAAGTTTGAAAATGGTTTGGGGCAGAAATATGATTTCTGGACCAAATTTGAAATGAACAGAATTTGAAATATTTGAACTATGGAACCAAAAGTTTTTGTAGAAATGGATTAAGGGTACCATATATATGTAGGAAAAATTTTGGTGGAGGCAGAAAGGTCATGGAACATATAGTTCCTTTGTAAAGGTCAAGAAACTATGATTAATTCAAATTCCATTATTGGAATCCAAAATATATAAAAAAAATATTTTTGTGGAGTGGGAAGTAGTTGAATAACATCACAGAGAGTGTGCAAGACTTGAGAGGTAAATCTTGGAGTGGCAGAGAATATTTGGAGAAGTTTATGGTGTTAGAATAGATGGAAGGGACTTTTGCCTATGAAAATAAATAACTAAAAACCAAGGATTCTCTAGAGAGAAAAAGTTTTGAAAACCTCCAAAACAATCAAATCAATATAAGTCCACCCTCCAAACAGAACCCTCCAAGAAATTTTTTTTTTTTTAAAATCTTAGCTAAAATTTTGAAAAGTTTTCAAAATTCCACATAAATATTTTTGGGGTGTGACAGCCTTCCTGGGACCTGAGCACCGGTGACCTCCCATGGTCTACTCTTTCTCGTTGCCGGCGACGCCCTCGGACGGGTCGGCTTCGTGGTCGTGGCGGCGGGGCGCGTCCGTGGCGCTGCTGGCGACCTCGTCCTCATCCTCGCTCTTGCCGTAGACTTCATCCGCCGCCCCGTCGATCTCCTTGAATGTGACTTCTAACTCCACCTAACGGGCATTGTACCGCCAGCGGCCGCGGCAGATTTCATAGGCGGTGCAAAAGGATTTGAGCAATGCCTTCTGCTCACCAACGTCCATGTCCGACATGGTGGCTGGCCCGGCGGCGAGTTCCTCCTCCGCATGCCGGTGCTCGTCGAGGAGGCAAAAGTTGTACTCCTGGTCCGCCTGACCTGCCGGAATGCACCCTGCCGCTCTTCCAACACCATCTGGGTGTAGTGAGCAGGGACATTGCCCATGGTGATGCCGACATTGGTCGGCGAGGATATTTTCTTTTAAGTCTTCGGGTTTTTAATCTCTTTCGCTCACTTAGAATTTTCTTTAAGCACGCAACTTTACTCGAAGTTAGATAGACTAATCCAAGTAAATATTTTTCTTGACCTTATTTCGGTGGGTGCACGCCGCACTCACTGAGTGTAGTCCCTGAGACTCCGATTGATTGTAGGTTGGTTGGAGTCTTTAGAACTTGATTTTTGAAACTCTCGTACTCGGAGTATTGTTCTTCACTCGAACGACCGAGTGGCTGATGTAGTCTCTAGGACCTTAGTTAGTGAAGGATTACTTGAGTATCTGGTACTGGTCAAACTTCTTCCTTCCTTAGGAGGATACTTGAGTATCTCATACTGGTCAAACTTGTTCATTCTTTAGGAGGATGCTTGAGTACCTGGTAGTGGTCAAGCTTGTTTCTCATTTTATTTTTGCTGCCGACTGATCGTTTTGTGTGTTTCCTTTGAGCAGATAACTTTTTCAGCTCGGAGCTCATCATGTAGCCCTGGAGCAAGAAGTGGCGAAGCTTCATGTTGAACATGAGGTAGAAAAGAACAAGAACACCCGGCTTGAGCAGGAGAAAAGGATTATGGGAGGTAAGTTCCGCAGCCCAAGTGATTTTAGTGATATTTATTTTCATTGACCCGAGCTACTTTCACTTTAACAGATATTTTAATGCAAATTCACTTATGCAAAAAAGGCTCAAGAACTGTATTCATGTAGAAACTATGAAGAATCCCTCTGAGGACAAAGACTCCGAGCTCGCAGAAGCTTGGAAAGACGCTAGGGCAAAAACCAAGGCAACGGAGGACACCATTAGGAGGGGAGGGGGGCGAAGACCTCAAGAAGACCAATGAATCTTTGAAGAAAGCCGCCACAATCATGAAGGAGAGATCGTAGACATGAAGAAGAGCTACTCCGAATGGTACAAGAAGTTTAAAGATCTATCATATGCTTTAGCGTAGAAGAAGTAGATTGATGAAAAAACTGCCGAAATGCTCAAGAAGAAGAATGAACTTGAAGAATTCGTCGAGAATGAGGTTGAAGTAGTGAACCAAAAACCCGATGGTACAACTCTTTGTCGGAGTGAAGTCTCTCTTTCTATACTTCAACTGATCAAAGGATACTTTGGTATACTGATCGCGCTTGCTTCTTTCTGGTGGCCAGGGTTTTGCTCGGACGCTGAAGAGGAAACCGAGAGAGTCCAAAATGACCTTGACCCAACGAGGCTGCTTCTACAAGACAACATAGCGATGCCGCTTCTTCGCTTCGACGAACGTGCCCGAGTGGCCACCAGATTTGTGGATTATCTGAGGGACTCAACGAAGAAGTTTGAAGATGTGTTATTCCCCAACAAAGAACTCGACAATGATAATGAAGCACTTCTATATCGGCTGAGGTAAATTCCAGTCCGAGTGGAGCAATGGAAAAAATTGCAGCTTGGTGTGGGGGTAGAGAGGTTGCCCTCTCGTTCGTTCAGATCCACTTCACGAAGGTTGATGAAGAAAAGCTGAAAGATCTGAAAGTCATCAACACAAAGAACCTCAAATTTGAAGACTTCTTGGATACATTCATCGAGACAGCTACTCGGATTGTTGAGGTCATAGATCTAAACACGTTCATCGACCCGGTTATCCCTTCAAAGGGCCCTGGAAGCGGTAATGGTCAAGCATGAAGGAGAAAACACTTGTTCTAAAAATAATTTTGCCTCGATATGCCGAGTGGCTATGTAACCATTAAACTTGATCGAGCTTGGAGCACGTGCACTGCGTTGCTTAAGACTTGCTCGTTTGCTTTTATAGTTTAAATCAACCAGTACTTTGAACCATTGCATGGCTCGTTTCTTGGTTTTATACTTAGACAAATTTGTTTGCGACCAAGTCTTCGATGTGAGAGGGGTGATCTCACTCGGATAGATTTTATACTTAGGAAAATTGGTTTGTAGAGTGCGAAGGATGGCGGGGTACTCGACCATGGAGGATGAGTTGTTGTGTGATGCGTGGTTGGCCGTATCCGTGGATTTCGTATGCAGGCACATAAGGGGGCTCTCTTGACAGCGCGTGCATCATTCGTCTCACGCTTGAAAGCACATTGTGCCATACGACATGCACATCATCCAACAACGCAATGTGAAGTTGTTATCGTATAGATGGTACGCCATCCACACCTTCATTGTCAAGTTTTGGGACACGATTGCTTCCCTGGAGACAAGGTGGCCATTGCGCGCGACAGTGCAAGAGATCGTAAGTTTTGCCTCTTCTTGCTCAACTTGACGATTGAATCATTCATTCACTCAATGTTGCTCTACATATTGTCGTGATATACCACATGATAGAGAGATGGCCGTTTAGGTACATACACTATTTGATGAAGCTGAAGGAGCAGTATGTGTGGGACGTCATGATTTGCTTATGAAAAACTTGTTGAACATCCGGTTAGTCTCATTGAATTTGAACTATTTTTGTAGTAGACTTATTTGCATGCCATGTATGGATGATTTGTGTTATTTTATATCCGAACTTTGATTAATTCTGTCGGATTTGCATGAATTTCGTCTGGTCTGTTGAAATGTTGTTTTAAATGTATGTGCATGGCGTTGGATGGCCAGCATCTGCGTCCTTGTCTGTGGACTGATCCTTCTCCATGGACGGAAGTAGGAAAAAAATTGCTGGTCAGCGTTGAAAACAGTCCGATTTGTCTACTACTACCATTGCATCGGAAGCTTTTGTTAGTCAAGCTAGCACCCGCGTGTCAGGCAGTCTATACTCCTCTTCAGGTGACCAGCGCATCAAAGCCTCGGCGTGTACATTTCCAGGAGAGTCGAGAGATCCACCGCAAGTCCTGCACAACACCCGTATAATGTACTGTATTATGTATATATACACAGCCCCGGCGCCTCTTCTTTTTTCTTGCGCTCAAGCCCGACGCTGAGAGAGGACGTGAGCTGCGAGCTGTGGCCTGTGGGCATCCTCCTGCTCGTCCGATTTGCTGCGGCTCTGCCTCTGCTCACCGGATGCGTGAACGTGGCGGTGCAAATTCAGACCAGCTCTATACGACAAACACCCGTGGCCGTGAACGTTTAACCCTCACTCTGCCAAGCACGTCCAAGCTAGCCGGCAAGACCGCAGGGAGGCGCGCGCCCGGCAAGGGTGCAACCTTCGTCTCCTCCCATTTTTGACGGGACAAACTCCTCTTTTGTAGGAAAAATTTCTCGCCGAGGCGGCTAACTTTCACTGTTGCTGCAAACGCAATGATGGCCGCAATTGAAAGATCGCCGGCCGCTGGCCCTGTGCAATTGCATTGGCCAGTGCAGTATTTTGTACCGGTAGTAATGCTGCGCACCTACAAACTCTGTCGGGCTGCCGCCCACAACAGCACGGCAAATACTACTGCACTGGATTTCGCAGTTTACTGGTACGGGGCAAGTATTTGTTCAGCTCAGCTGTCTTGCGGTCGCTGCTTCGCTTTACTGCGTGCCGTGCGCGAGTGAATCAAATTACACCTCCCTCGTCAGGAAACTCTCTTCGAGTCAACCGTTTCCATTTGTGTGTATGTGAGATGCTGAACTTGCACTGCGACTGGTCAAGCCAACCGCCCAGTAACCAAATGGTTGTCTCTCCAACGAATGCCTCGCGGTAAGTTCCACCGTGCATGGCAAATGATACGTAATCCCTCTTTTCCCAAATATTTGTTTTTCTAGACATTTTAAATAGACTACAACAGACGGATGTATATAGACATATTTTAAAATATAGATTCACTCATTTTACTTTGTATGTAGTCATTTGAGAACGGAGAGAGTACTATCTTTTCTTCTTCTTTTGGAACAACATATCGCTGTTGAGAGATTCGCTTAAAATTTTGAACCCATTCAAAAAAAAAATTTACAACTATTTTTTTTCAAGAGTAGGCCAAAGGTGTGCTATATTTTTATAGAAGAAAGCAATGGTAATATACAAGATGCTGTTGATGGAATGATCACAGCAGCTCCACTCCTACACTAGCTACTCACACATATCGTTAACTCCTTTACAACCAGCAAGTTTCCATGCATGTAATGAATTGAGCAAGTTCACAAACAGTGAAGAGTACTCCGCCTCCTCGGCTTACCTGACGCAATTTGCTAGTCCCTCCTTTTGTCCAATGAATACTACAATCTGGAAGATGTGGGCTCCACCAAAGGTGTACTATATTTTTTTGCTTGGTTGATCTTCCAAAATCGTATTTGGACAGCCAATCGTTTACTGTGGCGAGGCTGGCCAAGCTGCAATTTGTGCCCTCTCTGCAAGGAAGTGCAAAGATCTGCTGCTCACCTCCTATTTCAATGTAGGTTCACTGTCCAGATTTGGACCGAAATTTGCACTTGGTTTGGCATCATTGACTCCTCACCGATGATTTGGCGTCATGAAGACTCAGTTAGAGTTGGTGGCTCAAGGCGGTTAATGATGGAGGTTGCTGCAGGAAGGCCATCGCCTCCTTGATGACACTTGTCTTGTGAGAAATTTGAAAAAATCACAACGCAAGAATTTTTCAAAATGTCTCTGTCCTGACCTCCATTATTATCGCAAAAATCCAAGAGAAGGCTCATCTCTGATATTTGACGGGAGCCAAACAGCTTAGTACTGTTAGGTCGCGAGAGTAGACTTTTTTTTTGCCGCCTGGCGGCTTATGTCTAAACCTTTTTTTAATCAATAAAAATGGCAAGTATTTTGCGTTGTTTAAAAAAAAGAAATATGCCCGCTTAACATACGGCGAGCTTGATCATATCCATACAAGATGTTACTGCATGCCCAATACCCAATGCTACTGCAGACTGTAGAGTATAGCAGAGGCGTCCCTGCGTGCAGGCACCGAATTGAAGGAGAGAAACACCAACTCGTACGAGCTTCTTGAGCAGAATTGAAGCATGCGGCCGGCTGCAGCAGGATTGTACACTCCGTGCACGTAACCGTCCGTGGGGGCATTAACCATTCGAGAGGAGACCGACGATACAAGACAAGCGCTAGAAAATGAGGAGAAGAAATCAAGACTCTAAGCAAAAAGGACGTACGTGCGCCATAATTCACAACTGAAATGCAATTATATCTAGTCGACTGATGTACATACATGGCTTTACCCGTAATGAAATTATCATCTTTTTACACAGTACAACCACAGATGCTCACGTACTCTCGGGTGAAAACCCTAACTCCGGTGGGCGCGGCGGTGTCTTTGACGTTGTGACCTTCCCGAAGGCGTCACCTTGAGGGCTGAGCGGTGGTGGGCACTGTATGGGTCCTTGACGGTTGCTGACGATGGGCACTGCTTCGAGGGAAACCCTAGGATCTGATCTTCTAGATCGGACGATGGCAGTACCGCGGTGCCGGTTCTCTCTTGGGAGCATCGTTTGTGGAGCAGCGCTGAATGGCAGAGGTAGGAGGTGGAGCGGCTTCGTCTTGCACGGAGCTTTGGTGGAGCTGTCAAGTCATGCCTGGCCGACAGGTGCTACGCACGACAGTCTTCCAGAGTCTTCGCGTCTGGACGGATGAGCGCAGGGCGGTGGCGCCGTTGGGCGCGGTGGTGGCATCGACGGATGTCTGGACTGGTAAGGATGATGCAGATCTCTCTACTGAATATGGGTCAGTGGTCCGATGATGATGGCGGCTTCTAAAGCATGTGCATGTGGTGTGCGCTTTAGGTCTGCTAACACCGCCTGTTGGTCCCGATACGTTATGTGGATGGATTGCCGACGACATCAGTTTTAGATATGAGGAGTAAGAGCACTCCATATTATCGAGTTTGTAGGTGTGAGTGATGGTTTCGGATTGATGTATGTTTTGTCAGACATTTATAAAATAATTAATAAAGATGGCTGCATGTATCAACTGTGCAGGGGCGGGGGTTTAACCACCTTTTCAAAAGAAAATTTGCTCACGTACTCAAAATGAAAGCGTTGCGTGAGCCGCAGATAATCGCTTTTTTTGGGTCTTTGCCACGGTGCAGCTTTCTTCCTCTTGTTCCTTTCTTTTTTTGCCGCTGTTTCTTCTCCGGGCTACCGTCAGAGTGAGAGAAAACTCAACTTGAGCGCTTGATTTGGTCGTGGCAGCGCATGCGCACTTTGCATGCTGGCTATCCACGAAGCGTCCGGCGCCGACGTACATCTGGACATCTACCGGACGGTAGGCTAGACCACAGGGCGTCTGCCCGCGCCGTACGAGTAGCATTTACGCTCGGTTAATTAGGGTTCATAGCTCCTTGCAGGGTGCAGGCATCGTTACAGTCACCGCGGCGCTGTGTGTCAGGGATAAGAATAGTTGGCGTATCAGATGCCTAAGCGCTTGAGTGGAACTCTTCTTCCGATGCTTAGGCAGGGGCTGTACAGAGGGTAGCTCCAGGGGCTTCTGTTGCAGCTGTAAACAAGGAACGCTGACATGCCCCTGCCTAACCCACAGCAGATGGACCATTTTATTAATGATTGAACCAGCGTCAGTAGCATGGAATTTTGATTTTGGTCATGCATTTGCATTCCCGAACACACCATGAAACTCCTTTTTGTTTATAATACGCAATAATAAAATGTGTCCCGCTTCATTGGTTACAAGTGGAGGGCTTCAAAGATACAGTGAAGAACATATGGGAATAGGAGGTTGGGGCTGAGACCAGTGCCAAAAGAATCACCGCGAAGTTTAGAAGATTGAGAAAAGGACTCAGGAGCTGGGCTGCGATCTGTCCAATTTGGCTCTTGACATCAAAAATTGTAATGAGCTCATTCTTCTCTATGACATGCTAGAGGAATGTAGAGCTTTGTCTACTGAAGAATGGAATGGAAAAGAGTATATTTAAAAGGCATTTGAGCAATCTGTTGAAATATCAGAACATCTATTGAAAATAAAGAGCTACAATTAGAGGTGAGAACACATAACTTTTCAAGCCAAGGCAACCATTAATAGGCACTTCTATCCTACATTGAAAAATATAGTTAAAATGCATTTGAGCTTTGTCTACCGAAGAATGGAATGGAGAAAAATATAGTTAAAATGCATTTGAGCAATCTGTTGAAATATTAACATCTATTGGAAACAAAGAGCTACAATTAGATGGGTAAAATTTGAACGTGAGAACACACAATTTTTCAAGCCAAGGCAACCATTAATATGCGCACTTCTCTCCTACTTTGAAAAAAAGTCCCCAACATTTTGCAGGGTGAGGTGCCCCTACATGATTTGAAGGTCCTTTTCGAAAGGAGAAATTAATGGTGTTGTTAAAGATCTCCCCATTGATAAGGCACCTGGACCTGATGGCTTCAATGTGTCATTTTATAAAAGCCTATTGGGAGATCATTGCCAATGACTTCTACGAGCTTATTGAAGACTTTTATCATGGTCATTAGTTTGCAGTCCAACATAGACTCCTTCATCTCACTCATTCCAAAGAAGGATAATCCTCAATGCCCAAGTGACGTTAGGCCCATTTCTCTGCTTAATTGCTCAATAATAAAGATCATCACTAAGCATCTGGCCATAGGTTACAAAAAGTCACTCTGAGTATGATTCACATTATGACTTTTGAAATCCAGATCCATTCAAGATTGTCTACTGGAGAATGGAACGAAAAAATATAGTTAAAAGGCATTTGAGCAATCTGTTGAAATATTAACATCTATTGGAAACAAAGAGCTACAATTAGATGGGTAAAATTTTGAGGTGAGAACACATAATTTTTCAAGCCAAGGCAACCATTAATATGTGCACTTCTCTCCTACTTTTAAAAAAACTCCCTAGCATTTTGTAGATTGAGGTGCCTCTACATGATTTGAAGAGTCCTTTTCAAAAGGAGAAATTAATGGTGTTTTTAAAGATCTCCACATTGATAAGGCACCTGGACCTGATGGCTTTAATGTGTCATTTTATAAAAATACTATTGGGAGATCATTGCCAATGACTTCTACGAGCTTACTGAAGACTTTTATCATGGTCGAATTAGTTTACAGTCCATAAATGACCCCTTCATCTCACTCATTCCAAAGAAGGAGAATCCTCAATGCCCAAGTGACTTTAGGCCTATTTCTCTCCTTAATTTCTTAATGATCAAGATCATCACTAAGCTTCTGGTCATAGGTTAAAAAAAGTCATTCTGAGTATGATTCATGCTAGCCTGAGCTTTTGAGTATATTCATCAATGTTAGGAATCAAAATAGGAGATTATTATTCTCAAGCTAGACTTTGAAAAGGCATTTGATGATAGAACATGACATCGTTTATGATACATTGAAGGTTAAGGGTTTTGGAGAGAGATGGATAGTGTGGATCAATATGATCTTCATCCCGGAATACTCTTCTATCCTTCGCAATGGTGTGCCTGGAAAATGGTTTCATTACAAAAGAGGATACCTTCTTTCACGTTTAATCTTTATGCTAGTTGCGAATCTGTTACAAACTGTTCTAAATGGGCCAATGCATGCCAATATCGTTCAAGCACCTCAGACATCTCAAGCAAACCCCGATTTGTCTGTTTTCCAGTATGCAGATGACACAAATTTTTATTATGCCTTCCATTCATAGACAAGTGTTGCAACTGAACAACGTGCTAGGTCATCATGCTGCTCAAACTGATCTCAGGATTAATTATCACAAGTTAGTGATGGCCCCTTTGAATATCAATGAAGAAAGGCTATTTTTTTACATGGTCCCTCTTACCTCCTCTTTTCACATGGTAGGTAAGAAGGTAAGAGTCACTCAGACCCACTAATTAATGAAATCAATGGCTCAGGTATATTATATACTCTTATCTCTCATATGAAAAGAGGAGGTAAGAGGGACTATGTTAAAATTGCTCATGAAGAAAACCCGACTCAGTTAGTTAATACTTTTGGGTGTATGCAGGGGAGTTTCACTTTCTCATATCTAGGTTTACCTTCAAGTGATAGCAAACTTAAGACTAGAGATTTTACTCCGATCTGTCATCAAATTGAGAGAAGGCTGGCTTGGTGTTCTACTATGTTATCTTGTGATGGCAGATTCTTGCTAATCAAATCAGTCTTCAGTGTTCTCGCAGTTTTCTTCATGTGTACCTTGGCACTTCCAATGGCTACTAAAGATGAAATAAATAAGTACTTAAGACATTTCCTTTCGTGAAAGTTTGGACAAGATCATGGTGGGCTCAAACTCATTGCTTGGACAAAAATGTGTAAACCAAAAGCCCATGGTGGACTAGGCATCTTGGATATTTTAATTCATAACAAATCACCAATGACGAAGAACCTGGATAGATTATTGAATAGATAAAACTTGTGGGTCAACATGATTTGGGAAAAGTACTATTCTTCTCATCCCCCTGACACAAGAATGGAAGGCTCAAGCTGGTGGAAAAGCCACCTCAAACTCATACCTCTTTACAAACTGAATTCAACTTGTAAGTTGGGAAATGGTCAATATATTCTTCTTTGGAAGGATAAGTGGATAGATGAACCCGTGACCAAAAAATAATCGGAACTTCATTCTTTTATCAAAAATGATGCTCAAACTGCTCGAAGCTGGATAATTTCAGAGGATCCCACACAATTCATTCATACTCCACTCCTTGAACAAGTTGATGTTGGAGATATGCCCTAGTGGCAATCATGTATGATGATATTTCCTATGTGTTTATGAATAAAGATAGTCCTTGGATGTAATCAATGATACTTGTTGGCAAGTACGTGACTTGTTTGTGAGATATTGTGTTGTATGATACATCCTAAATGGTTCCTAGTCGTAAGTGATGTGTGGGCACATGTCGGACTAAACTAGCATGCAATACGGTGGATGGCTTTGTCTCACTAGCCATGAAGCATGTGATGCTACCGAACTGCATGGATCCGATCGATCCGAGGTGACTGGATCCAAGCTCGGATGAATATCGGATTGGACAGACCCAACTATAAGACACATCGACGTGTCATCTGTGAGTCTCTAGTACAACATACGTTCTATGTACTAAGACCTAAGCTGACGCGTGTACTCGGGATGGTGACAACCTTGCTTTGGGCCGACAAAATGCTACTCCGTAACTGGGTAGTTACAAAGGTAGGTTTTGGCCTTGTCCAGACCCATGCTGCGAGACATGGTCGAGCAAGATGGGATTTGTCCATCGGCCCAGTAGAGATATACTCTGGGCCCCTCGTGTGATTCGACCAGAATAAGCATGGCCATGCGATAAGGATTATGAGATAATACGGTTTGTGGTCGGCGTCACTGGAACGAGAAAGAGGCCGGGCTAGCACAAGGATGACGGTCTTGCCTTGGGCCCGACAACATATATCGTGAGGCAAAGGGAACAGAAGTGTGACACGTTGTACATGTTCGTCTAATCGGCTCCATAGTCTGCTTGGTGGTCGGCACGCCATGCTAGAGGCCGCTACCAACCGTGCAGGTCGAAGGTGATCCGAACTGTGACAAAGCTGATTTGAACCTAAGGGGTCGCGTGCTTAAGGGAAGGAACCTACGAGGTCAGTTAGGAGGACACTGGTCGGATGTGATCCGAGCTGGACTTGGAACGCGACCGAGTAGACTTTGGGCTTTAGGATTCGTGCAAGGCCCAAGTGTTGAGCCCGCGATGGATGCCTATAAATAGTGGAGGTGCTGCGCACTTATTTAGTTGATCGCTTCAACTCCGTCGTTAGGGCTTTGCTTGTGTTGCAACTAGCCACCTCCTCTCGCCGCCAGTTGTGTGATCGGACCTAGCTGTCCGCCGCATGACGTTTCTCCTGCACACGCGGATACCGTTAGAGGCGAGGCACTTGCGCCGCTCCGGCGAACCTGTTCGCGGGATTTGACAGCTACGTGGGAGACTGGCAAGGAGGATACGACTCTGGGAACGCGACATGACTCCGGGAACGCGATGCCTCGACTCTACTTTCGCTGCACGACACCGTGCGTCTAGTGGTAACGATTTGTGATCCATCTCCCTCAGCATGTTCCTGGACATTTTGCACGTAGGAAAATTTTAATTTGTAGTTGACGCACCCTACAGTAGATCCCAACAGTTGTTACTCAATATAATGAGCTCCAAGCTTTAATTGATGTGCACAAAAATCCTCAAGGGAACGATATCTGACAAGGGCAGGGTAGGGTGCAAAATACTCATCAATCAAGATGTATCACCAAATTTATGCTCAAGAGGAGGAGCATGTGTTGTTCAAATGGACCAATGCACAACATATTTTTCTAGCTCCTCATGCATGACAAAGTCAATACTAGAAACCTTTTGAGAAGAAAGTTTTTTCACTCGGAACTATGAATGTGTCTTCTACAATGAGCATGTTGAGAAAGTGATTAGACATCTTTTCCGGGATTGCTGCTTTGCACAAGATTGTTGGAACAATATCATACCAAACAAGAGATTGGGCATTTCTAATTTTGATGAAATTCTCATGGCACATAAATTACCTCCCTAAAAGATTGGTATGGATATAACCATTCAAGGGTGTTGGAACATTTGGATGAAAGACGTGAAAAATTCTGCAGGAAAGAAGTTTCAACTGTTAATTTTTGGAAATCCAAACTCATAGATGATGTGTTGCTACTAGAGAATAGATTAAAGCTTAACATTTGAGTAGCTTGAGACAATGGATTGGTACCCATTGAAGGAAATATGCCCTAAAGGCAATAATAAAGTTGTTATTTTATATTTCCTTATTCATGATAAAGGTTTATTATTCATGCTAGAATCGTATTGATCGGAAACATAAATACATGTGTGGATACATAAACAAATATCGTGTCCCTAGTAAGCCTCTACTAGACTAGGTCGTTGATCTAAGATGGTTAAGGTTTCCTAACCATAGACATGTGTTGTCACAAGACCCATCCATTAGCTTAGCATATGATCATTCAATTATTGCTACTGCTTTCTTAATGTCAAATACTATTCGTTCGACTATGAGATCATGCAACTCCTGGATACCATAGGAATACCTTGTGTGCTATCAAATGTCACAACGTAACTGGATGATCATAAAGATGCTCTACAGGTATCTCCGAAGGTATCTCTTGAGTTGGCATGGATCGAGATTAGGATTTGTCACTCCGTGTATCGGAGGCGTATCTATGGGCCCTCTCGGTAATACAGATCACAAGAAGCTTGCAAGCAAAATGACTAAGGAGTTAGTTAGTTAGTTACGAGATAATGTATTACGAAATGAGTAAATGGACTTGCCGTTAACGAGATTGAAACAGGTATGGAGATACCGCCGATCGAATCTTGGGCAAGTAACATACCGACACACAAAGGGGAATACATATGTTGTCATAACGGTTCGACCGATAAAGGTCTTCGTAGAATATGTAGGAACCTATATGGGCATCCCGGTTCCGCTATTGGTTATTTACCGAAGAAGTGTCTCGGTCATGTCTACACAGTTCTCGAATCCATAGGGTTCGCATGCTTAACATTCATTGACGATTTAGTGATATATGAGTTATATGTTTTGGTGACTGAATGTTGTTCGGAGTCCTAGATGAGATCACGGACATGACGAGGAGCTCCGGAATAGTTCGAAGGTAAAAGGTCGATATATAGGATGATGATATTTGGACATCGGAAATGTTTCGGAGGCACCGGGTAGTCATCGGATTGCCGGAAGGAGTTCCGGGAGGCCCTGTGAAGTCTATGGGACTAATGGGCCAAGAGGAGGCACACACCAGCCCACAAGGGGGCTGGTGCGCCCCTCTCTATGTCCGCCAGCCCTAGGGGAAGGAAAGGGGGAGGGTTGGACCCTCCCGCCTTTCCCTCCTCATGATAGAAAGGAAAGGGGTGGCGCCACCTCCCCCTGCCTTCCTCCCGCACACAAACAACGAAAGGGGGGCGACCAAGGGCAGGAGCCCATGGGGGATTCGGTCACCCTTGGCGCGCCTCTTGGCTACCTCCCCTCAGCCCCCACCTATATATATGTTAGAGGGGGCGCCACACAAGAGACACAACAATCTCTTAGCCGTGCGTGGCGCCCCTCTCCACAGTTTTGTCCCTCGGTCATATTTTCGTAGTGCTTAGGCGAAGCCCTGCGGAGATAGCATCACCACCACCGTCACCATGTCGTCGTGCTACTGGAACTCATCCACTACTTCGCCCATCTTGCTAGATCAAAAAGGCGAGGACGTCACCGAGCTGAACGTGTGTTGAACGCAGAGGTGTCGTACGTTCGGTACTTGATCGGTTGGATTGCGAAAAAGTTCGACTACATCATCCGCGTTAATAAGCGCTACCGCTTACGACCTACGAGGGTACGTAGCACACTCTTCCCTCTCGTTGCAATGCATCTCCATGGATAAATCTTGCATGTGCGTAGTTTTTTTATATTTTCCATGCAATGTTTCCCAACAGTGGCATCATGAGCCAGGTCTATGCGTAGATGATAGGCACAAGTAGAACACAAAGAGTTGTGGGCGGTGATGGTCATATTGCTTACCACCAACGTATTATTTTGATTCGGCAGTATTGTAAGATGAAGCGGCCCAGACCAACCTTGCATGTCCACGTACATGAGACCGGTTCCACCCACAGACATGCAACTTGTTTTGCATAAAGGTGGTTGTCAGGTGTCTGTTTCTCCTACTTTAGTTGAATCAATTTGACTATGGCCGGTCCTTGAAGAAGGTTGAAACAGCAAACTTGATAAATCATCGTTGTGGTTTTTGCCATAGGTAAGAATGGTTCTTGCTAGAAGCCCGTAGCAGCCACGTAAAACTTGCAACAACAAAGTAGAGGACGCCTAACTTGTTTTTGCAGGGCATGTTATGATGTGATATGGTCAAGACGATGATACATCTCCAACGTATCTACAATTTATGAAGTATTCATGATGTTATATTGTCATTCTTGGATGTTTTACAATCATTTTATAGCAACTTTATATCATTTTTGGGACTAACCTATTGACATAGTGCCTAGTCATACTTGTTGTTTTTGCTAGTTTTTTACATCGCAGAAAATCAATATCAAATGGAGTCCAAATACATTGAACATTTTTGGAGATTTTTTTGGACCAGAAGACATCCAGTGGGCCAGAGAAGCAACTGGGGTGCCCCGAGGGGGGCACAACCCACCAGGGCGCGCCTGGGGGCCCTGATGTCTACTACGCAACTTTATTCTTGTAGACACGTGTTGGGCCTTCAAGCGCAGAGTTTTGTAGGACAGTAGCAATTTTCCCTCAAGTGGATGACCTAAGGTTTATCAATCCGTAGGAGGTGTAGGATGAAGATGGTCTCTCTCAAACAACCCTGCAACCAAATAATAAAAAGTCTCTTGTGTCCCCAACACATCAAATACAATGGCAAATTGTATAGGTGCACTAGTTCGGCGAAGATAGGTGATACCAGTGTAATATGGATAGTAGATATGAGTTTTTGCAGCGCGAACAATAAAAACAGCAAGGTAGCAACTAACAAAAGTGAGCACAAACGGTATTGCAATGATGTAAAACAAGGCCTAGGGTCCGTACTTTCGCTAGTGCAATATCTCAACGATGCTAATATAATTGTTTCACATAACTACCCTCAACGAAACCACCTCAAAGTTATTCTTTCCGTTCAATCTATCAAGAGTTCGTACTAAAACAACATAAAGTTATCCTTTCCGATCTATCTATCAAGAGTCCGTACTAATCATAACCCCAGGACAAATTCAGATTCATAATACTCGAAGCGTGCCCCAAGATTTCTACCGGAGAAACAAAGACAAGAACGTGCATCAACCCCTATGCATATATTACCCCAATGTCACCTCGGGAATCCGCAAGTTGAGTGCCAAAACATATATCAAGTGAATCAATACGATACCCCATTTTCACCACGAGTATTCAATTGCAAGACATATATCAAGTGTTCTCAAATCCATAAAAGTATTCAATCCAAAAAAATCTCAAAGGGAAAACTCAATTCATCACAAGATAGAGAGAGGAAAACACCATATGATCCAACTATATTAACAAAGCCCCCGGTACATCAAGATCATGCCATCAAGAAGACGAGATAGATAGATAGATAGATAGATAGATAGATAGAGAGAGAGAGAGAGAGAGAGAGAGAGAGAGATACCACACATAGCTACTGGTACATACCCTCAGCCCCGAGGGTGGACTACTCCCTCCTTACCATGGTGGCCGCCGGGATGATGAAGATGGCCACCGGTGATGATTTCCACCTTCGGCAGAGTGCCGGAAAGGGCTCTAGATTGGATCTCGTGGAGTACAGGGCATTGCGGCAGCGGAACTTCTAATCTAGGTCTACCCCGAAGGGTTTCGGAATATTTTTGAATTTATAGGGTAAAGAGGCGGTGCAGGAGGCCACCGAGGTGGGCACAATCCACCTATGCGCGCCAGGGGGGCCTGGCACGCCTTGGTGCGTTGTGCCCCCCTTGAGGCACCCCCCAGGTGCAGCTTTAGCCCATTGGGTGTCTTGTGGCCCATAAAAATCTCCAAAAAGTTTTGCGGTGTTTGGACTCCGTGTGATATGATTTCCTGCGATGTAAAAAACATGCAGAAAACAACAACTGGCACTTGGCACTATGTCAATAGGTTAGTACCAAAAAACAATCTAAAATGACTATAAAATGATTGTAAAACATCCAAGAATGATAATATCACATCATGGAACAATAAAAAATTATAGATACGTTGGAGACGTATCGGGCCCAAGCGCGCCCTGGTGGGTTATGCCCACCTTGGTGGCCTCCCGCACCGCCTCTTCGCCCTATAAATGCACAAATATTCCAAAAACCCTAGGGGAGTCGACGAAATTTTGTTCCAGCCGCCGCCAGTTCCAGAACCACGAGATCCAATCTAGAGCCCTTCTCTGGCACTCCACAGGAGGGGGAAATCATCACCGGTGGCCATCTTCATCATCCCGACGACCACCATGATGAGGAAGGAGTAGTCCATCCTCGGGGCTGACGGTTGGTACTAGTAGCTATGTGTTTAATCTCTCTCTCTCTCTCTCTCTCTCTCTCTCTCTCTCTCTCTCTCTCTCTCTCTCTCTCTCGTGTTCTTGAGATGGCATGATCTTGATGTATCGCGGGCTTTGTTAATATAGTCGGATCATATGGTGTTTTCTACTATCTATCTTGTTGTGATGAATTGAGTTTTCCCTTTGAGATTTCTTCTGATTGAATACTTTTATAGATTTCAGAACACTTGATGTATTTCTTGCTATAAATACCCGTGGTGACAATGGGGTATCATGTTGATTCACTTGATGCGCGTTTTGGCACTCAACTCGCGGAGTCCCGACGTGACATTGGGGTAATCTATGCATATGGTTGATGCACGTTCTTGTCTCTGTTTCTCTGGTAGAAATCTTGGGGCACTCTTTGAGATTCTTTTTGTTCGATTGAGTATTACGAATCTGAAATTGTTTGATGCATATCGTATAATTAACTCACAGATACTCGCGGTGACATTGGAGTATCCAGGTGACATTAGAGTTGGCTGATGTGTATCATATGGTGTTATTTTAGTACAAACTATTGATAGATCATCAGGAAAGGATAACTTGATGTTATTTTAGTATGAACTCTTGATAGATCGATCGAAAAGAATAACTTTGAGGTGGTTCCGTACCCTACAAACAATTTCTTCTTATGTTCGCCGCTAGATAGGAACTTTGGAGTGATTCTTCATCGCACGTTGAGGGATGGTTATGTGATCCAATTATATTAGCATTGTAGAGACATTGCACTAGCGAAAGTACGGACCCTAGGCTTCATTTTCAAGCATTTCAATACCGTTTGTGCTCACTTTTGTTACTTTCTACCTTGCTTTTTTTAATGTTACTATTACAAAAATCAATATCTACTATTCGTATTAACTTTTATCACCATCTCTTCGCCAAACTAGTGCACCTATACAATTTTCCATTGTATTTGGTGTGTTGGGGACACAAGAGACTTTTTATTATTTGGTTGCATGGTTGTTTGAGAGAGACCATCTTCATCCTACACCTCCGCCGGATTAATAAACCTTAGGTAATCCACTTGAGGGAAAATTGCTACTATCCTACAAAACTCTGCGCTTGGAGGCCCAACACGAGTCTACAAGAATAAAATTGCGTAGTAGACATCAAGCTCTTTTCTGATGCCATTGCCGGGGAGGTGAGTGCTTGAAGGTATATCTTTAGATCTTGCAATCAGATCTTTTAGTTTCTTGTTTTATCACTACTTTGGTTTTGTAAAAAGAAAACTTAAAAAATGGAATTGAGGTTGCCTCATATTATTCGTATTTATAATGTCTTTCGTGAAAATGGTGGAAAGGAAAATTGTGCTCAATTGATAGAAGAAGAATTCAATAAAATGTTTGGCATAAATGATAAGCATGATTGCAATGTTGTTAGTATGAATTCATTGAATATCCATGATGCTAATGATATGCAAAGCCCTAAGCTTGGGGATGCTATGTCTGATGAAGATGATATTTTTAGTCCCCCAAGATTTGATGTGCAAATTTGTTATAATGGTAGCATGCCTCCTATCTATAATGATTATGATGATGACATGTATGCTATAGAAAATAATGATAAGCATGAAACTTGTCATCATGATTTTAATGATCAAATTTATCATGCCAATCAAGTGTCTTATGATAGTTATTTTGTTGAGCTTGCTCCCACTACTATTCATGAGAATAAATTTGCTTATGTGGAGAGTAGCGAAATTTCTATGCTTATGCATCATGAAAAGAATGCTTTATGTGATGGCTATATTTTTGAATTCATTCATTATGCTACTGAAAATTATTATGAGAGAGGAACTTATGATTCATGATGCTCTTGTTATGTTTCAATTCTTTTATTTCTATGTGAGCATCATTGAAATCATCATGCCTAGCATTTACCCCTATTGTTTTTTTTGGGAGACAACCCAACATTTACCCCTACTGTTTTTGTGTGTTCACATGGTTAAGCTACTGTAGTAATAATGTTTTACATGTTTTGTTTCAATAAAGTGCCAAGTAAAGCCTTTGGGATTGTGTGACTGATAGTTGACTTGATTCTGTGCGAAAACAGAAAGTTTTGTGTCCAATGCTGGAATTTCTGTGCTTCACTGGAACTTGATAAAATTCTTAATTTTTTTACATATGATTTATATACAAATTTACTAAGATGTCCTAATTTTTTTATAATTTTGGGAGTTGTATACGTATGAGATCAATTCAGATCTTTACAGACTGTTCTGTTTTTGGAAGATTCCATTTCCAATGCATAGTTTGCTTGTTTTCTAGTTTCTATGGCTTATATTGGTCAATATAAATTGTAGAAATCATATGGTACAGTAGGCCTTGTGTGAGAAAAATTATGAATCTTGTCTTTGACAGTACCCAAAGTGAATGATTTGTTTTTTCATACTAACGGATCTCACAAAGGTTTTGTTAAGTTTTGCGTGATTGAAGTTTTCAAGTTTTGGGTGAGATGTCGATATGAGGAGAATAAGGAGTGGCAAGACCCTAAGATTGTGGATGCCCAAGGCACCCCAATGTAATATTCAAGGAACAACCAAGAAACTAAGCTTGGTGATGCCCCGGAAGGCATCCCCTCTTTCGTCTCCAACATTATCCGGAACCTCACTTGAAGCTATATTTTAATTCGTCACATGATATGAGTCTTTCTAGGAGCGTCATTTTATTTTGTATTATCGGTAACCTCACTGATGGCTTCTCGCCCCTCGTTGGTTACCCCAAGTGGAAGGTTTGAGATGCAGTGTAGCGGTAGTTTTCCCTTGGCAAAGATACCAAGGATCGATTTCCCCTGAGACTCCCAGTTTCAACAAGAAGGTGTCAACTGCTAACGGCGCCAGATATTAGCAATCAACTTGGACCTGCACACAGATACAAATAACTTTGCTCCCAACGAGTACAGAGAGGTTGTCAATCCCTCCGGCCTTGTCGTTTACAAAGGGTCAAACGCGAGAGATAATAGTGATAGGTAAAACTGTAACTAGTATGTAAAGCAGAAAGTAAATAGCGGATGTGATCAGTGATGGTAATATGGACCGGGGTCCCATGATGTTCACTAGTGATGTCTCTCTCCCAAAAGACGATAAAACAGCTATGTGAGGTAAACGAATTACAGCTGGGCAATTGACAGAATTATGTGCGCAAACCAATGCTAACTATGTTGCAAGAAAGGTAGAGGTTCAAAGCATGGGCGGTACGCCAAGGCAAGTAGACCGAAATCCATCTGCATCTACTACTAATCATCCACCTTGAGATATCTATCCAGAACATCTCGCTGGTATTAAGTTGCGAGTCCCACCCATAGTGTAAACTCAAAGCAACAGACAACTGCATTAAAAGAACTTTGCGTAAAGTAAACAATCCTTGCACCCACGGGCACAAGCACCGTTGTTTTCCCCCTTGTGGCAATAGCACATCCCCTAGACTCATGTTTCTGTCACTCAAGCTAGTCATCGAGGGGCATGAACCCACAATCAAGCATAACGTTCCCTCTTGGAGTCACTACCAACTACTTGGCCAAAGCAATAAATAGCAACGGAGAACATGCAAGAATTACTTACGAACATAAATATAAAAGAGGTGAATCAAATATATTACTCAAACACAATCTGAACATAATCTCACAATCCATCGGATCCCAGCAAACTCAACATAGCAACAGCATAAGGATTACATATGTGCCTCGATCATGTAGGGCAGCTCACGAGGTCTAATTAGTGAAGCACAAGAAGGGGAGGAGAACATCACATAGCTACTGGTCATGGACCCATGGTCCAAGGGAGACTACTCACAACTCATCCGGGAGGCGTCCATGGTGGTGGAGAGGCTCCCGGTGGTGATCCTCCCCTCCGGCAGGGTGCCGGGAAGAGTTCTCCTGGTGCTCCCGATCTTGGAAGCACGGCGGCGGCGGAACAAAGATGAGATCGCGAAAAAGGGTTCCGTCCTCGAGGGTTTCGGGACGCGTGTTAAATATATGCCAAAGGGGGGCATCAGCGGAGGCCTGGGGGGCCCAGGCGCCCCCCGGCGCGGCCAGGAGGGGGGCCGCGCCACCAGGGCGCCTGGAGCCCTGGTGGCCCCCCTCCGGCCCTACTTCGGCCGTGTGGAAGCTTCCGGAACGCTGATTTTTTATATAATTTTTCCGGGATTTTTCTGGCAGTTTACGTGATGGGAAAACCTGAAATACAAAAACAGCAGAAAACAGAAACTGGCACTGGGGTGCACTGAGTTAATAGGTTAGTCCAAATATGATCAAAAGTGTATGGAAGTGTATAAATAACATAGCAATATCACACAAAAGAGGCATGGAGCAAGCAGAAATTATAGATACGTTTTGGACGTATCAACATCCCCAAGCTTAATTCCTGCTCGTCCTCGAGTAGGTAAATGATAACAAGCATAATTTCTGTGGTGACATGCTATTAACCATATAAGGACTTTTCATAGTCACATGACAAAAGCTTACCGAGACAATGAATCTGTAGTAATTAAGTTGCCTTATGAGAAAATCACAAAGAACTGAAAGTTTTACAACATGATACTGAAACATCAAATAGATTTGTAATGAGCATGGTGTGCAAATATGATAAAGTGATATCTCGCTTGCCCCCTTTAGTGAAGCAAAACATAAATGCAGGGGCACCTCCAAGGTTTAAGTGATGACTAGATACAATGATTTCAGAATAAACGATATCACAATCATGCAAAAGACAATGCTACTTTTGGACAATGCACATTACACTCAGAATGACAATCATGCTCTCAGTAGTTGGTGCTTAAAGAAGGCGGAGACTCTCGAACCGTGGCTTTTGTTGGCAAGGTTGAAAACCCGTGGTCGGAAACAAAGACAAAGCATGTATCAGAGCTCTTGGTTTTAAAAACAGAAGTAAAAATTATTATTTTTAGATTATGCATGTTTCGCCAACGAATGCTAGCAGATAACTCAATTACTTCTCGAGCTGGACAAGTTTCGAGGAACGGCTCCCGAATGAGGACGATCACATCCTCTTAATCTCCTTTGTTTATCACTGCCAAAGTTTTCTGATTTCTCATGAACAAAGTGTGAAGGAGGGTTTGTTTGTTTATATTATTTTTTAATGAGCCGGGCGCACTCAATGCCAGTTCCTTCTCGTATTATGGGTTTGCACATTAGACATGCAATCCTGGGGTGAAGCTTGTCCAACTTAAAAAGATCATGAATTAACTACTACTTCCTCATGAGCTAAAACAGAGGCACAAAACAGAAATGCTTTTTTGAATAATTTCGAGATGGTACATGAAAGTCTTCGTTAGGAATGGCAGGTAAATACCATGTATAGGAAGGTATGGTGGACTCATATGGCATAACTAGTTTAAAGGATTTTGGATGCACAAGCAGTCAGTCCGCTTAGTACAGGTGGAGGTTAGCAAAAGACTGGGAGCGGCCAACTAAGAGAGCAATGACGGTCATAATCATGCAGAGCGACAAAGCAACATTGAATCAGACATGTAAGTTATATCGCTACTCAGAAATAAAAGATCATCAAGGCTTGACAGACTTTCTTTACAGTCTTAAATATGCGTGAACATACGCCAAGTCAATCAAAATAAATTCTTGAAGGAAGATATTACTAAACCATACCACATCATAGGCAAACAAATCATGTTGGTATTCCAATAACATATTGGGAACCCCCCAGCTATTTGAGACTAACCATAAGAAAACATGAACTACTAAGCACCATTATGCACGTAGCATTTTTATCATAGACATATCGACCAATGCAACAGAAGCAAACTCTCTTAATAAGATAAGCATGATAACTAAAGAGAGTTCAAGCAACCAACTAAACAAAAGCTCTTTTAAAAAGATAAGCATGAAAACTAAGAGCTAAGCATGACAGTAGCTATTGAAAGACCAAGAACATACACAGCAAAGATAAACATGAAAATTCTATGTTGTGTTCTAGGTTGAAGTGGAGCGTGTTTCTCTCCCACACAAAGAAAGCTGAGTTCCAACTCGTTATGAAAAGCAAGCAAAGCTAACAAAAACTAAAAAGGAAAACTAAAAGCAAGACGCTCCAAGCATAGCACATAACACATGAAGTGATAAAAATATAGTGGAACGAAAGACGAACTGATAATGTTGATGGAGAAGGGGATGCACGGGGGCATCCCCAAGCTTAGACGCTTGAGTCTCCTTGAATATTTCTTGGGGGTGCATGGGGGCATCCCCAAGCTTAAGCGTTTGACACTCCTGAATCTTTTTATCATCTTCCCTCGCACACTTGAAAACTCCCTTCATACATAACTCATCATAATCTGATTAGCGAGGTTAGTACCCATAATAAAATAATTGTTCCTTGCTGGAAATAAGGATATTCTTGAAGGTCTACTGTTTCTCAAGATTGCCAAAAGGTTTTTTCAAAGAAAAAGCAAGCTCAAGGTTTGCAAAATGAAGGAAAGGCAAAACGGGACAGAATCTGTGAAAAACAGAACAGCATGTAGTAAATGATTTTTTCGGGACACTTCTACAACTCTAATAAAAAAACTCAGAACAGACGCTCGAAAGAAAATTGTATAGAGCACGCTGTCGAAAAAATTCAGACCAAAAAGATGATCTGGTGATTTTATACGAATTTTTCTATCCAAGGACAGAATCTGTTTCCTGGACAGCACGTCACAACTTTTGAACTTTCTTGCAATCAGAGGCTATACTTGGCACAAAATTGAAAAGCAAAGATACAATGATGATGCTACTGTAGTAACAACATCAAGACACAAAAAAAGCAAAATAAAATTTATTCATTGTGGGCTACCTCCCAAAAGCGCTTTCTTTTATGCCTTTAAGCTAGGCATAATGCAAAGAGATCAAGTTTTATCATGAGTAAAAGAATAGCTAGCCCGTATAACGGACTCAAAAGGTAACTTAATCTTCTTTCGAGGGAAATGTTCCATCCCTTTCTTGAGAGGAAATTGGAATTTTATATTCCCCTCTTTCATGTCAATGATAGCACCAACGGTGCGTAGAAAAGGACGTCCCAAAATAATTGGACAAGAAGGTTCACATTCAATATCCATAATAGTAAAATCAATGGGAACGTAATTGTCATTGACAACGATAAGCACATCGTCGATCCTCCCCAAAGGTTTCTTTATGGAAGAATCAACGAGACGAACACCAAAAGAACAAGAATCAAAAGGTTTCAATTTAAGCATATCATATATTCTTTTGGGCATAACGGAGGTACTAGCTCCAACATCACATAAAGCATAGCAAGAGAAGTTATTCAACTTAATTTTAATCATAGGATCCCAACCATCTTCTAGCTTTCTAGGTATGGAGGCTTCTACTCTAAGTTTCTCCTCCCTAGCTTTGATAAGAGCATTAGTGATATGCTCTGTGAAGGCAAGATTAAGCGTGCTAGTGCGGGGATCTCTAGACATCTTGTGAAGGAAATCAATAACTTCGGTAAGAGTGCAATTATCAAAATCAAGGTCACTACTATCAAGTAAAGTGGTAGTGGTGTCCTTTAGGTTCACTTGTTTGGTAGTTTCTATAGTCATAGCATCACCATTAATAGGTCCATTGGGACCAGGAGTGCATTGGGTGCTAAGAGTTTGGATATCCTCAACAACTTGGATAGTAGCAACAGTGTGGTGGGTAGGAAGGTTCTTAATTCTAGCTTCTTCCTCCCTTTCTCTAGCCCATCTCTCTTTAAGTTTAGCCAACATCCTAATGTTTTCATTAATTTGCACTTGAATAGCATTCATAGGAGTGACCTTCCTCTCCTCAAGAGGAGAAGTTCTAATTTTAAGCAATTCTACCTCATGGGCTAAATTGTCTACCTTCGAAGAGAGATCATCTAGTTTGTTTAGTTTTTCTTCTACACTCTTATTAAAGGCTTTTTGGGTAGTGATGAAATCTTTAAGCATAATCTCTAGTTCAGTAGTGGAGTTCTTGGTGCTAGGATAAGCATTGTTGTTCCCATAAGAATTAGAGGGGAACGGTCTAGGATTGCTACCAAAATTACTCCTATAAGCATTGTTATTAAAATTGTTTCTAGAGATAAAGTTCACATCTACTTGTTCTTGAGCAATCAAAGAATTTAAGGGAACATCACGAGGATCAACAGAAGATTGCTTCGAAAGTAGAGACATGATCAAGTCAACTTTTTCATTTAGGGAGGAAATCTCCTCGATAGAGTTTACCTTCCTACCTGTTGGAGCGCGTTCGGTGTGCTATTGGGAATAATTGGTCATCATCTCATCGAGAAGCTTCGTGGCAGCACCAAGTGTAGTTGACATAAAGGTTCCTCCCGCGGCCGAATCTAACAAGTTCCGCGAGGTAAAGTTCAAGCCTGCATAAAAAGTTTGGATAACCATCCAAGTAGTCAAACCATGAGTAGGGCAGTTCTTGATAAGATATTTCATACGTTCCCAAGCTTGGGCAACGTGTTCATTATCCAATTGTTTAAAATTCATTATGTTACTTCTTAGTTGGATAATTTTAGCAGGTGGATAGTATTTTCCAATAAAAGCATCTTTGCACTTGTCCCATGAATCTATGCTATTTCTAGGCAAAGATTGAAACCAAATTTTAGCTCCTCCTCTCAAGGAGAAAGGAAAAAGCTTAAGCTTAACAATATTACCATCTATTTCCTGGTACTTTTGCATATCACAGAGTTCAACAAATTTGTTTAAGTGTAAAGCAGCATCATCTCCAGCACCGAAGAATTGATCTTTCATGACTAGATTCAATAAAGCAGGTTTAATTTCATACGAAGGTGCTGAAGTGGCAGGTGTAGTGATAGGCATGCAGATAAAGTCATCGTTTTTATGACTAGTGAAGTCACACAACTTGGTGTTCTCGGTGGAACCCATAGCAGCAAGCAAGCAAGATAACTATTTTTGTGATTTTCGATAAAAGATACTAAAGCAAAAATTGAAAGGTAAACTAACAAGACTAAAAGCAAAGGTAAAAGATAGCGTGCAACTCCCCTATCTTGAAGAGTGGAGTCCCTGGCAACGGTGCCAGAAAACTTTGCTTGATGGCTTCTCGCCCCTCGTTGGTTACCCCAAGTGGAAGGTTTTGAGATGCAGTGTAGCGGTAGTTTTCCCTTGGCAAAGATACCAAGGATCGATTTCCCCTGAGACTCCCAGTTTCAACAAGAAGGTGTCAACTGCTAACGGCGCCAGATATTAGCAATCAACTTGGACCTGCACACAGATACAAATAAATTTGCTCCCAACGAGTACAGAGAGGTTGTCAATCCCTCCGGCCTTGTCGTTTACAAAGGGTCAAACGCGAGAGATAATAGTGATAGGTAAAACTGTAACTAGTATGTAAAGCAGAAAGTAAATAGCGGATGTGATCAGTGATGGTAATATGGACCGGGGTCCCATGATGTTCACTAGTGATGTCTCTCTCCCAAAAGACGATAAAACAGCTATGTGAGGTAAATGAATTACAGCTGGGCAATTGACAGAATTATGTGCGCAAACCAATGCTAACTATGTTGCAAGAAAGGTAGAGGTTCAAAGCATGGGCGGTACGCTAAGGCAAGTAGACCGAAATCCATCTGCATCTACTACTAATCATCCACCTTGAGATATCTATCCAGAACATCTCGCTGGCATTAAGTTGCGAGTCCCACCCATAGTGTAAACTCAAAGCAACAGACAACTACATTAAAAGAACTTTGCGTAAAGTAAACAATCCTTGCACCCACGGGCACAAGCACCGTTGTTTTCCCCCTTGTGGCAACAACACATCCCCTAGACTCATGTTTCTGTCACTCAAGCTAGTCATCGAGGGGCATGAACCCACAATCAAGCATAACGTTCCCTCTTGGAGTCACTACCTACTACTTGGCCAAAGCAATAAATAGCAACGGAGAACATGCAAGAATTACTTACGAACATAAATATAAAAGAGGTGAATCAAATATATTACTCAAACACAATCTGAACATAATCTCACAATCCATCGGATCCCAGCAAACTCAACATAGCAACAACATAAGGATTACATATGTGCCTCGATCATGTAGGGCAGCTCACGAGGTCTAATTAGTGAAGCACAAGAAGGGGAGGAGAACATCACATAGCTACTGGTCATGGACCCATGGTCCAAGGGAGACTACTCACAACTCATCCGGGAGGCGTCCATGGTGGTGGAGAGGCTCCCGGTGGTGATCCTCCCCTCTGGCAGGGTGCCGGGAAGAGTTCTCCTGGTGCTCCCGATCTTGGAAGCGCGGTGGCGGCGGAACAGAGATGAGATCGCGAAAAAGGGTTCCGTCCTCGAGGGTTTCGGGACGCGTGTTAAATATATGCCAAAGGGGGGCATCAGCGGAGGCCTGGGGGGCCCAGGCGCCCCCCCCGGCGCGGCCAGGAGTGGGGCCGCGCCACCAGGGCGCCTGGAGCCCTGGTGGCCCCCCTCCGGCCTTACTTCGGCCGTGTGGAAGCTTCCGGAACGCTGATTTTTTATATAATTTTTCCGGGATTTTTCCGGCAGTTTACGTGATGGGAAAACCTGAAATACAAAAACAGCAGAAAACAGAAACTGGCACTGGGGTGCACTGAGTTAATAGGTTAGTCCAAATATGATCAAAAGTGTATGGAAGTGTATAAATAACATAGCAATATCACACAAAAGAGGCATGAAGCAAGCAGAAATTATAGATACGTTTTGGACATATCACTCACTTGAAGCTATATTTTTATTCGTCACATGATATTAGTCTTGCTTGGAGCGTCATTTTATTTTGTTAGGATTTGCTTGCTGGTATTTAGAATAATGTTTTGCATATTTTACTTCAATAAAAGTGTCAAGTATAGCCTTTACCATGCTTATTTTGCAAGACTATATGTTCCTGTTTGAAAACAGAAAGTTTTCTATCATTGTCTGAATTCTTCTGGATAGTCAGAACGTGATAAAATCTTGAAATTTTTACACAGTGAGCATTAATAAGTTCTCTGTAACATGGTAATGAGGAAAATTGCACTCTTTACAGACTGTCTGGTTTAGACAGATTGCTGTTGTGTTTCCATTGTTTGCGTATGTTTGCGTGTTTAATGATTCTATTTGAGTATAGGAGTATTAAATATGCGGAGGCATTTAGTATGCAATGTTAAATTATAATTTTAGTAATTTTCTACAATATAGAATGATAAGGTTTTGCATTGATTTATACTAACTTATCTCACGAGTTCTTGTTGAGTTTTGTGTGGATGAAGTTCCTGAGATTTAGGAAACCATGATATGAGAGGAATTAAGGAGACACAAAAGCTCAAGCTTGGGGATGCCTAAGGCATCCCAAGATAATATTTCAATAAGTCTTAAGCATCTAAGCTTGGGATGCCCCGGTAGGCATCCCACCTTTTTTCATCAACAATTATCGGTTAGTATTGGTTGAGCCTAAGTTTTTGCTTCTTCACATGATATGTGCCATTCTTGAAATGTCATTTTATTTTTGTTTTGCTTTCTATTTGAATAAGATACATAGATCTGGAAGTTTTAAAATGGGAGAGAGTCCTCACATAGCTACCTATTTACATAACTATTCCTTGATCTTCACTTATATCTTTTTGGAGTAGTTCGTCAATTACTCTTGTGCTTCACTTATATCCTATGAGTAAATTGTTGAAATAATTGAATATCATGAAGTTGGAAATTATATGTTGATATTATGCCTAGTAGTAGCTTCACATTGGGTTTAGAAAGTGAAATCTTTTGAAGGTTGACAATCACAATATTGGTCATACAAGCAATTCATGAATGATTAGTATAAGGAAGAGAACTTTCACATACAAATATATTATCTTGGACATATTCTATGATTGTGAATACCCTTATTTTCAAACTTGATTAAGTAGTTGAAGTTGGACAAGGAAGACAACGTAATGAGTTATGGTTGTGTATATTTGCATAGAAGTAGTATTGTCATGGATCCTCCAACATGTGGTGTTTGCCTAGGATCTTTTGCTAGCCAAAAATTTGTACTAAGTAGAGATACTACTTGTGCACCCAAAAACCGTTAAACCCAGTTTCTTGCCATGAGTGTCCACCATACCTACCTACGGATTGAATAAGATCCTTCAAGTAAGTTGTCATCGGTGCATAAAGCAATAAAAATTGCTACTAAATATGTTTGATTTTTTATTGTAAGGGAAAATTGAGCATTGTACGAACTTCTGATGGCAAAGTAATAAAAGCGACGGACTGCATAATAAAGGTTGCTATCAGAAGGGGAAATATAACGTGGCGTTTCTTTGCATTAAGGGCTTGGGCATCCAAATAATAAGCGCATGACAACCTCTGCTTCCCTCTGCGAAGGGCCTATATTTTACTTTTCAGTATTTACTTTTATGCAAGAGTCAATAGTATGCATTCTCATTTCAATCTCAATTATTCTCTAGTTGGCAAGTATCATGTGGTGGGGAAAGATCTAGGCACATATGACCAGTCAAATATATTTGATCATGATTTATTATTGCTGACAATTATCTCTATGATAAATGAGTTGGGAGGCAAAATATTAAGCCCCTATCTTTCTTTGTGTTCGATGGATACCATTTGTTATAAGAATATGCTTTGAGTACTAGCAATCATAGAAGACTATATTATGATTGAGTATGTGGAGCTCTTACTTAGACTCTGTTGAATAAGTTGAATTGCAATTGTTTGGTGACTAAGAATATAGGTTGTTGAGTTTCAAGAGAATTCATTGTTTGAACCTTAACATGTGAATTGGTTGCTACTTTAACATGTTGAGTTTTATGAGAAAGAGTTGCTATTATGATGCTAGGAAAAGTGCTTGAAATTATCATTGATCAAACTTGTGCACTTTGCTGGCATTCACACTTCATAAATTATTTCTTTTATCATTTACCTACTCGAGGACGAGTAAGAATTAAGCTTGGGGATGCTGATACGTCTCATACGTATATATAATTTATGAAGTATTCATGCTGTTATATTATCATTCTTGAATGTTTTACAATCATTTTATAGCAAGTTCATATCATTTTTTGGGACTAACCTATTGACATAGTGCCCAATGCCAATTGTTATTTTTTGCTTGTTTTTTACATCTCAAAAAATCAATATCAACCGGAGTCCATATGCAGCGAAAAATTTTGGAGATTTTTTTGGACCAGAAGACATCTAGTGGGCCAGAGAAGCACCTGGGGGTGCCCCGAGGGGTGCACAACCCACCATGGCGCGCCTAGGGACCTAGGCGCGCCCAGGTGGGTTGTGCCCACCTCAGTGGCCTCCTGCACTACCTCTTCGCCCTATAAATGCCCAAATATTTCAAAAACCCTAGCAGAGTTGATGAAATTTTGTTCCAGCCGCCGCCAGTTCCAGAACCACGAGATCCAATCTAGAGCCCTTCTCTGGCACTCTGCCGGAGGGGGAAATCATCACCGGTGGCCATCTTCATCATCCCGGCGGCCACCATGATGAGGAGGGAGTAGTCCACCCTCAGGGCTGACGGTTTGTACCAGTAGCTATGTGTTTAATCTCTCTCTCTCTCTCCCTCTCTCTCTCGTGTTCTTGAGATGGCATGATCTTGATGTATCGCGGGCTTTGTTACTATAGTCGGATCATATGGTGTTTTCCCATCTCTATCTTGTTGTGATGAATTGAGTTTTCCCTTTGAGATTTCTTTGGATTGAATACTTTTATGGATTTGAGAACACTTGATGTATGTCTTGCTATGAATACCCGTGGTGACAATGGGGTATCATATTCATTCACTTGATGCGCGTTTTGGTACTCAACTCGTAGATTCCGGAGGTGACATTGGGGTAATCTATGCATAGGGGTTGATGCATGTTCTTGTCGTTGTTTCCCCGGTAGAAATATTTGGGCACTCTTTGAGGTTCTTTGTGTTGGATTGAGTATTATGAATCTGAAATTGTTTGATGCATATCATATAATTAACTCACAGATACTCGCGGTGACATTGGAGTATCTAGGTGACATTAGAGTTGGTTGATGTATATCATATGGTGTTCTTTTAGTACGAACTCTTGATAGATCGATCGGAAAGGATAACTTGATGTTATTTTAGTACGAACTCTTGATAGATCGATCGGAAAGAATAACTTTGAGGTGGTTTCGTACCCTACAAACAATTTCTTCTTATGTTCTCCGCTAGATAGGAACTTTGGAGTGATTCTTCATCGCACGTTGAGGGATGGTTATGTTATCCAATTATATTAGCATTGTTGAGATATTGCACTAGCGAAAGTACGGACCCTAGGCCTTGTTTTCAAGCATTGCAACACCGTTTGTGCTCTGTTTATCACTTGCTACCTTGCTGTTTTTTATTGTTCCTATTACAAAAATCAATATCTACTATCCATATTACACTTGTATCACCATCTTTTCGCCGAACTAGTGCACCTATACAATTTACCATTGTATTTGGTGTGTTGGGGACACAATAGACTCCTTGTTATTTGGTTGCAGGGTTGTTTGAGAGAGACCATCTTCATACTACACCTCCCTTGGATTAATAAACCTTAGGTCATCCACTTGAGAGAAAATTGCTACTGTCCTACAAAACTCTGCGCTTGAAGGCCCAACACGAGTCTACAAGAATAAAGTTGCGTAGTAGACATCAGACGTGATGTGATATACATTGTTGTATGAGATGATCTTGTTATGTAATATCGACAACCGACAAGAGCCTTAGGGTTCTCTCTTAATTATGGTATGAAATGCAAGCACCATGTAATTGCTTTACTTTATCGCTACGCGTTAGGAATAGTTGTAGAAGCAATAGTTGGCGAGATGATCTCGATGCAATGATGGATATCAAGGTGCCGAGCCGGTGACGGTGGAGATCAGGACGATGCTTTGGAGATGGAGATCAAAAGCACAAGATGATGATGGCCATATCATGTCAAATATTTTGATTGCATGTGATGTTTATCCTTTATGCATCTTATTTTGCTTAGAACGGCGGTAGCATTATATGATGATCCCTTCACTAAATTTCAAGATAAAAGTTTCTCCCCGAGTATGCACCGTTGCTAAAGTTCATTGTTTAGAAACACCTCATGATGATTGGGTGTGATAGACTCTATGTTCACATACAACATGTGTAAGCCAGATTTACACACGCGGAATTCTTGGGTTAAACTTGACGAGCCTAGCACGTACAAACATGGTCTTGGAACACTGGAGACCGAAAGGTCGAATATGAGTCATATAGTAGATATGATCAATGATACGTCCAAAACGTATCTATAATTTCTGCTTGCTCCATGCCACTTTTGGGTGATATTGCTATGATATTCATACACTTCCATACACTTTTGATCATATTTGGACTAACTTACTAATCCAGTGCACCCCAGTGCCAGTTTCTGTTTTCGGCTGTTTTTGTATTTCAGGTTTTCACGTTTCGAGAACTGCCCAGAAAAATACAGAAAAAATATATAAAAAATCAGCGTATCGGGAACGACACTGCTTCCGAAGGGGAGCCTGGGGGGGGGGGCACAGGGGCCCCAGGCGCCCTGTGGGCGCCCCCCCCTGGGCCGCGCCGGGGGGGCGCCTCGGCACCCCGAGAGCCCCCCGATGCCCTACTTTGGCAGATATTTAAAGGGTCCCCCGTAACCCTTGAAACAAGACCTCTTTTCGCGATCCCATCTCTGTTCCGCCGCCGCCGCCGCTTCCAAGATCGGGAGCACCAGGAGAACTCTTCCCGGCACCCTGCCGGAGGGGAGGATCACCACCGGGAGCTTCTCCACCACCATGGACGCCTCCCGGATGACTCGTGAGTAGTCTCCCTTGGACCATGAGTCCATGACCAGTAGCTATGTGATGTTCTCCTCCCGTTCTTGTGCCTCACTAATTAGTCCTCGTGAGCTGCCCTACATGATCGAGGCACCTATGTAATCCTTGTGTTGTTGCTATGTTGAGTTTGCTGGGATCCGATGGATTATGAGATTATGTTCAGATTGATCTTGAGTAATATATTTGATTCACCTCTTTTATATTTTAGTTCATAAGTAATTCTTGCATGTTCTCCGTTGTTATTTATTGCTTTGGCCAAGTAGTAGGTAGTGACTCCAAGAGGGAACGTTATGCTCGATTGTGGGTTCATGCCCCTCGATGACTTGCTTGAGTGACAGAAACATGAGTCTAGGGGATGTGCTATTGCCACAAGGGGGAAAACAACGGTGCTTGTGCCCACGGGTGCAAGGATTGTTTACTTTACGCAAAGTTCTTTTAATGCAGTTGTCTGTTGCATTGAGTTTACACTATGGGTGGGACTCGCAACTTAATACCAGCGAGATGTTCTGGATAGATATCTCAAGGTGGATGATTAGTAGTAGATGCAGTTGGATTTCGGTCTACTTACTTTGGCGTACCGCCCATGCTTTGAACCTCAACCTTTCTTGCAATGTAGTCAACATTGGTTTGCGTTCGTGGTCCTGTCAATTGCCCAGCTGTAATTTGTTACCTCGCATAGCTGTTTTATCGTCTTTTGGGAGAGAGACATCGCTAGTGAACATCATGTGACTCCGGTCCATATTACTATCATTGATCACATACACTATTTACTTTCCGCTATTTTATTTACTATTGCAAATTATTATCTATCACTACTATCATATTGCTTTTAACCCTTTGTGAACTACAAGGCCCGAGAGATTGACAACCTCTCTGTACTCGTTGGGAGCAAAGTTATTTGTATCTGTGTGCAGGTCCACGTTGATTGCTAATTGCGCCGTTAGCAGTTGACACCTACCTGTTGAACCTAGGAGTCTCTGGGGATTCGATCCTTGGCATCTTTGCTAAGGGAAAACACTTCTACTTACTGCATCTTACACCTTCCACTTGGGGTAATCCAACGAGGGGTTCGAGGCCCATCAATCAACATCCATAGTGATGTTCACCATTGATGACTACCCCATCTCACGTGATGATCGGACATGGGTTAGTTGATTTGGATCATGTATCACTTAGATAACTTGAGGGATGCTAATTTAAGTGGGAGTTCATTAGTAATTTGGTTAACCGAACTTAATTTATCATGAACTTAGTCTTAATAGTTTTGCATATCTATGTTGTAGATCAATGGCCCATGCTACCATTCCGCTGAATTTTAATGCGTCCCTAGAGAAAGCTAAGTTGAAAGATGATGGTAGCAACCACACCGACTGGGTCCGTAACTTGAGTATTATCCTCATTGCTGCACAGAAGAATTATGTCCTTGATGCACCGCTAGGTGACAGACCTGCTGCAGGAGCTACTGCAGATGATATGAACACTTGGCAGACTCGGACTGATGACTACTCTATAGTTCAGTGTGCCTTGCTTTACGGCTTAGAACCGGGACTTCAAAGACTTTTTGAACGTGATGGAGCATATGAGATGTTCCAGGAGCTGAAGTTGATATTTCAAGCTAATGCCCGGGTTGAGAGATATGAAGTCTCCAACAAGTTCTATAACTGCAAGATGGAGGAGAATAGTTATGTTAGTGAACACATACTCAAAATTTCTAGGTATCATAACGACTTGACTCAGCTGGGAATTGATCTTCCAATTGAGAGTGTTATTGATAGAGTTCTTCAATCACTTCCACCAAGCTACAAAGGCTTCGTGATGAACTATAATATGCAAGGGATGGAAAAAAAACTCCCGAGCTCTTCGCGATGCTGAAATCGGTGGATGTAGAAATCAAGAAGGAGCATCAACTGTTGATGCTTAACAAAACCACTAGTTTCAAGAAAAACGGCAAAGGAAAGAAAGGGAACTTCAAGAAGAATGGCAAACAAGTTGTCGCTCCCGTGAAGAAGCCCAAAGCTGGACCTAATCCTGAAACTGAGTGCTTCTAATGCAAATGAAGTGGTCACTGGAAGCGGAACCGCCCCAAGTATTTGGCGGATAATAAGGATGGCAAAGTGAACAAAGGTATATTTGATATACATGTTATTGATGTGTTCCTTACTAATGATCATAGTAGCGCCTGGGTATTTGATACCGGTTCGGTAGCTCATAGTTGTAACTCGAAACATGAGCTTCAGAATAAACGAAGATTGGCTAAGGACGAGGTGATGATGCACGTCGGAAATGGTTCCAAGGTCGATGTGATCGCCGTTGGCACGCTACCTCTACATCTACCTTCGGGATTAGTTTTAGACCTAAATAATTGTTATTTGATGCCAGCGTTGAGCATGAACATTATATCTGGATCTTGCTTAATGTGAGATGGCTATTCATTTAAGTCAGAGAATAATGGTTGTTCTATTTATGTGAGTAATATCTTTTATGGTCATGCACCCTTGAGGAATGGTCTTTTATAATTGAATCTCGATCGTAGTGATCCACATATTCATAATATTGATGCCAAAGGATGCAAAGTTGATAATGATAGTGCAACATACTTGTGGCACTACGGTTTAGGTCATATTGGTGTAAAGCGCATGAAGAAACTCCATGCTTATGGACTTTTGGAATCACTTGATTATGAATCATTTGATACTTGCGAACCATGCCTCATGGGAGAGATGACTAAAACTCCGTTCTCCAGAACAATGGAGCGAGCCAATGACTTATTGGAAATAATACATACCGATGTATGCGGTCCAATGAGTGTTGAAGCACGCGGCGGGTATCGTTATTTTCTAACCTTCACAAATGATTTAAGTAGGTACGGTTATATCTACTTGATGAAACACAAGTCTGAAACATTTGAAAAGTTCAAAGAATTCAGAGTGAAGTAGAGAATCATCGTAACAAGAAAATAAAATTTATACGATCTGATCACGGAGACGAATATTTGAGTTATGAGTTTGGCCTTCATTTAAAATAATGTGGAATAGTTTCACAACTCGCACCACCTGCAACACCACAGCGTAATGGTGTGTCCAAACGTCGTAATTGTACTCTATTAGATATGGTGCGTTTGATGATGTCTCTTACCGATTTGCCTTTATCATTTTCGGGTTATGCATTAGAGAGAGCCGCATTCACGTTAAATAGGGCACCGTCTAAATCCGTTGAGACGACACCATATGAACTATGATTTGGCAAGAAACCAAAGCTGTCGTTTCTTAAAGTTTGGGGTTGCGATGCTTATGTGAAAAAGCTCCATCTTGATAAGCTCAAACCCAAATCGGAGAAGCGCGTCTTCATAGGATACCCAAAAGAGACTGTTGGGTACACCTTCTACCACAAATCCGAGGCAAGACTTTTGTTGCTAAGAATGGATCCTTTCTAGAGAAGGAGTTTCTCTTGAAAGAAGTGGGTGGGAGGAAAGTAGAACTTGATGAGGTAATTGTACCTTCGCTCGAATTGGAAAGTAGATCATCAGAGAAAACCTTTCCCGTGATGCCTACACCAACTAGAGAAGAAGCTAATGATAATGATCATGAAATTACGGATCAAGTTACTACCGAACCTCGAACATCGACCAGAAGACGTACCGCACCAGAGTGGTATCGTAACCCTGTCCTGGAAGTCATGTTGTTAGACAATGATGAACCTTCGAACTATGATGAAGCTATGATGAGCCCAGATTCCGGTAAATGGCTTGAGGCCATGAAATTTGAGATAGGATCCATGTATGAGAACAAAGTGTGGACTTTGGTGGACCTGCCCGATGATCGGAAAGCCATTGAGAATAAATGGATCTTCAAGAGGAAGACATACACTGATGGTAATATCACTGTCTACAAAGCTCGACTTGTTGCGAAAAGTTTTCGAGAAGTTCAAGGAGTTGACTACGATGAGACTTTCTCATCCGTAGCGATGCTTAAATATGTCCGAATCATGTTAGCAATTTCCGCATTTTATGATTATAAAATTTGGCAAATGGATGTCGAAACTGCATTCCTTAATGGATTTCTATAAGAAGAGTTGTATATGATGCAGCCAGAAGGTTTCGTCGATCCTAAAGGTGCTAACAAAGTGTGCAAGCTCTAGCGATCCATCTATGGATAGGTGCAAGCATCTCGGAGTTGGAATATACACTTTGATGAGGTCATCAAATCATATGGTTTTATACAGACTTATGGTGAAGCCTGTATTTATAAGAAAGTGAGTGGGAGCTCTATAGCATTTCTCATATTATATTTGGATGACATATTATTGATTGGAAATGATGTAGAATTTCTGGATATCATAAAAGGATACTTGAATAAGATTTTTTTCAATGAAAGACCTCGATGAAACTACTTATATATTGGGCATCAAGATCTATAGAGATAGATCAAGATGCTTAATAGGACTTTCACAAAGCACTTACCTTGACAAAGTTTTGAAGAAGTTAAAAATTAATTAGTCAAAGAAAGGGTTGTTGCATGTGTTACAAGGTGTGAAATTGAGTCACACTCAATGCCCGACCACTACAGAAGATAGTGAGAAAATGAAAGTCATTCCCTATGCCTCAGCCATAGGTTCTATCATGTATGCTATGCTATGTACCAGACCTGATGTGTGTCTTGCCATAAGTTTGGCATGGAGGTACCAAAGTAATCCAGGAGTGGATCACTCGACAGCGGTCAAGAACATCCTGAAGTACCTAAAAAAGACAAAGGATATGTTTCTCGTTTATGGAGGTGACGAAGAGCTCGTCGTAAAGGGTTACGTCGATGCTAGCTTTGACACAAATCCGGATGACTTTAAGTCACATACCAGATACATATATATATATATTGAATGGTGGAGCTATCAGTTGGTGCAGTTCTAAGCAGAGCGTCGTGGCAGGACCTACGTGTGAAGCAAAGTACATAGCTGCTTCGGAAGGAGCACATGAAGGAGTCTGGATGAAGGAGTTCATATCTGATCTAGGTGTAATACCTAGTGCATCGAGTCCAATGACAATCTTTTGTGACAACACTGGAGCAATTGCCTTGGCGATGGAATCCAGGTTTCACAAGAGAACAAAACACATCAAGAGACGCTTCAACTCCATTTGTGAAAAGGTCAAGGATGGCGACATAAAAATTTGCAAAGTATATACGGATCTGAATGTTACAGACCCGTTAACTAAGCCTCTTCCACGGGCAAAACATGATCAACACCAAGACTCCATGGGTGTTAGATTCATTATAATGTAATCTAGATTATTGACTCTAGTGCAAGTGGGAGACTGATGGAAATATGCCCTAGAGGTAATAATAAAGTTTTTATTATTTAATATTTCCTTATTCATGATAAAGGTTTATTATTCATGCTAGAATTGTATTGACCGGAAACCTAAATACATGTGTGAATACATAAACAAATACCATGTCCCTGATATGTCTCCAACGTATCTATAAATTTTTATTGTTCCATGCTATTATATATTCTGTTTTGGATGTTTAATGGGCTTTATTATACACTTTTATATTATTTTTGGGACTAACCTACTAACCCAAGGCCCAGTGCAGATTGTTTTTTTTTTTTGCCTATTTCAGGGTTTCACAGAAAAGGAATATCAAACGGAGTCGAAATGGAATGAAACCTTCGCGAGAGTTATTTTTGGAATGATATCAACTCAAAAGTCTTGGAGTACACGTGAGGGAACGAAGGAGGCGTCCACGAGGGTCCATGGTGCGCCCCCTCCTACAGGGCGCGCCTCCCACCTTCATGGGCCCCCTTTGGCTCCCCCGATGCGCTTCTTCCTCCTACATATATCCATGTACCCTGAAAACATCGAGGCAACAGAGAAAACCCTAATTCCACCGCCGCAACCTTCCGTTCCCGTGAGATCCCATCTTGAGGCCTGTTCTGGAGCTCCGCCGGAGGGGGGATCTACCACGGAGTGCTTCTGCATCAACACCATTGCCTCACCATGAGTTGTGAGTAGTTTACCACAGACCTTCGGGTCCATAGTTATTAGCTAGATGGCTTCTTCTCTCTTTTTGGATCTCAATACCAAGTTCTCCTCGGTCTTCGAGGAGATCTATTTGATGTGATCTTTTTGCGGTGTGTTTGTCGAGATCCGATGAATTGTGGGTTCATGATCAAGATTATCTACGAGAAATATTTGGTTCTTTTCTGAAATCTTTTATGTATGATTATAATATCCTTGCAAGTTTTTTAGAATTATTGGTTTGGTTTGGCCTACTAGATCTATAGTTCTTGCAATGGGAGAAGTGCTTGGCTTTGGGTTCAATCTTGCGGTGTCCTTTCCCAGTGACAGCAGGGGCAACAAGGCACGTATTGTATTGTTTCCATCAAGGATAAACAGATGAGGTTTATATCATATTACTTGAGTTTATCCCTCTACTTCATGTCATCTTTCTTAAAGCATTACTCTGTTCTTATGAACTTAATACTCTAGATGCATGCTGGATAGCGGTCGAAGTGTAAAGTAATAGTAGTAGATGCAGAATCGTTTCGGTCTACTTGTCACGGACGTGATGCCTATATATAATGATCATGCCTAGATATTCTCATAACTATGCGCTTTTCTATCAATTGCTCGACAGTAATTTGTTCACCCATCGTAGAATTCTGCTATCATGAGAGAAGCCACTAGTGAAACCTATGGGCCCCGGGTCTATTCTCAACATATTAATTTCCAATCTACTTTACTTTGTGTTATTTACTTTCTGTTCTTATATCCAAAAATACCAAAAATATCATACTATCCTATCTATCAGATCTCACTTTCCTAAGTCACCGTAAAGGGATTGACAACCCCTTATCGCGTTGGCTGCGAAGTTCTTATTTGTTTGTGCAGGTGCGAGGGACTCGCGCGTGGTCTCCTACTGGATTGATACCTTGGTTTTCAAAAACTAAGGGAAATACTTACGCTACTATGCTGCATCACCCTTTCCTCTTCGAGAGAATAATACGCAAGCTCGAGAAGTAGCAAGAAGAATTTATGGCGCCGTTGCCGGGGAGGCTTACGCAAAAGTCATATACCAAGTACCTATCAGAAACCATTATCCTTCACATTACATTTATTTGCCTCCCGTTTTCCTCTCCCCCACTTCACCTTTGCCGTTGTATTTGCCCTTTTTCCGTTCGCCTTTCTGTTTGCTTGTGTTGCTATGTGCCCTGTATTAGCTTGCATCTTCGCTTGCTAAATTATGGATCCTCATCCACTTGCTAATCTTTTTAAAAGATCCATTTATGTTGAACCAATTGCTAGTGAGTTGTGTGCACTAGATTATCTATATGGGGTTTTGCTTGAAATTCATGAATCTGAAAATTGTGAGGAATTGTTAAAAGAAAAGGTGATTCATGATAGCTCCTTAAATGAAAAGCATGATTGCAATGATGTTATTATAAATTCTATTAATGTCAATTGTGTTAATGATATGCAAAACCCAGAGCTTTGGGATGCTAGTATTACTATGACCACTACTTGTTGCAATGATCATGATTGGGTTGATGCTTCTTACGATCTTGAAAACTTATTTAAGCCTCATGATATATATGAGATTGATAATAATGTTTGCAATAATATTGAAAGTGGGTTTGAAAGAGTGTCAACTTTAGATCCCACATATTTGGAGAATGTTCAATCTTATGAAATTTGTGATAAAAGTGGGTTTGGAGAGGTCATGATTTTAGTTAATGTTGATCTCACTATTTTGGAAGAGTGTCAACTTCATATGCATGTGGATCGTGTTGAGAATATGCTTTGTGATAGCTATATTGCTGAATTTGCTTATGATCCTACATGCAATTATTTTGAGAGAAGAAAATATGGTTGTAGAAATGTTCATGTTACTAAATTACCTCTCGTTATGTTGAGATTGCTATTGTTTCTTTCTTCTTCCTTGCATATGCTAGATCTTGCTTGTCTTGCTAATTTGTTTTCCCATAAATTGCCTATGCATAGGAAGTATGTTAGACTTAGATGAGAATTTCACATGCTATATGATGCTCTCTTTGTGCTTCAATTCTTATCTTTCATGTGAGCATCATTGAATTCTCAAGCCTATCTTAATGGCTATAAAGAAAGAGCTTGTTGGGAGGCAACCCAATTTTATTTTCCTTGTTTTTTCTTCTGTTTAGGAATAAATATTGCATGTAGCTTATGTTTAGATGTGGTTTTGTGTTTTAATTAGTGTTTGTGCCAAGTAGAACCTTTGGGAAGACTTGTGTGAAGTTTATATGATCACGCTGTAAAAAACAGCAACTTTAGCGCTCACGAGATTAGCCACCAGATTTTACTGAAGAGTGCTATTTAGTTGATTCTTTTTGCAGATGATTAATATACAAATTCCCCACGTTTACCAATTTATTTAATTTTTTTGGAGTTACAGAAGTATTCGAAAGTTACAGATTACTACAGACTGTTTTGTTTTTGATAGATTCTATTTTTCGTGTGTTATTTGCTTATTTTGATGAATCTATGGGTAGTATTGGGGAAAATGAATCATAGAGAAGTGGGAATGCAGTAGGTTTAACACCAATATAAACAAAGAATGAGTTCATTACACTACCTTTGAGTGGTGGTTTTTTTTCTTATACGAACGTAGCTCACGAGATTTTTGGCTAAGTTTTGTGTTGTGAAGTTTTCAAGTTTTGAGTATGGCTTTGATGGACTATGGAACAAAGAGTGGCAAGAGCCTAAGCTTGGGGATGCCCAAGGCACCCCAAGGTAAAATTCAAGGACAACCAAAGGCCTAAGCTTGGGGATGCCCCGGGAAAGCATCCCCTCTTTCGTCTTCATCTATCGGTAACTATACTCGGGACTATATTTTTATTCACCACATGGTATGCGTTTTGTTTGGAGCGTCATGTATGATTTGAGTCTTTGATTTTTAGTTTGTCACAATCATCCTTGCTGGACACACCTTTTGAGAGAGATAAAAATGGTTTAAAATTTGTTAGAATACTCTATGTGCTTCACTTATATCTTTTGAGCTAGATAGTTTTGCTCTAGTGCTTCACTTATATCTTTTAGAGCACAGTGGTGGTTTTATTTTGTAGAAATTGTTGATCTCTCATGCTTCACTTATATCTTTTTGAGAGTCTTTTAGAACATCATGGTAATGTGCTTTGCTTATAAAACTAGTCCTGATATGATAGGCATCCAAGATGAATATAGTAAAAACTTTTCATATAAAGTGCATTGAATATGATGAGAAGTTTGATACTTGATGATTGTTTTGATATATGAGGATGGTGATATTAGAGTCATGCTAGTGGAGTAATTATGAATTTTAGAAATACTTGTGTTAAAGTTTGTGATTCCCGTAGCATGCACGTATGGTGAACCGCTATGTGACGAAGTTAGAGCATGAGGTATTTATTGAGTGTCATCCTTTGTGTGGAGGTCGGGGGCGCATGATGGTTAACTCCTACCAACCTCCCCCCTAGGAGCATGCGTTGATTACTTTGTTTTGATGACTCATAATTTTTTGCAATAAGTATGTGAGTTCTTTATGAATAATGTTGAGTCCATGGATTATACGCACTCTCACCCTTCCACCATTGCTAGCCTCTCTTGTACCGCACAACTCTCGCCGGTACCATACACCCACCATATACCTTCCTCAAAACAGCCACCATACCTACCTATCATGGCATTTCCATAGCCATTCCGAGATATATTGCCATGCAACTTTCCACCATTCCGTTCATATGACACGCTCCATATTGTCATGCATGATCATGTAGTTGACATCGTATTTGTGGCTAGGCCACCATTCATAATTCATTCATAGATGTCACTATTGACTCATTGCAAATCCCGGTACACCGCCGGAGGCATTCATATAGAGTCATACTTTGTTCTAGTATCGAGTTGTAACCTTTGAGTTGTAAGTTAATAAAAGTGTGATGATCTTCATTATTAGAGCATTGTCCCATGTGAGGAAAGGCCAAAAAAAAGAGATGGCCCAAAAAAATAAATAAAGTGGGGCTAAAAAAAAAGAGTGCCCCTCCAAAAAAAATGAGAGAAAAGAGAGAAGGGACGATGCTGTTATCCTTTTCCACAATTGTGCTTCAAAGTAGCACCATGATATTCATGATAGAGAGTCTCCTGTTTTGTTACTTTCATACACTAGTGGGAATTTTCAACGATGGGCTTCCTCAAATGCCCTAGGTCTTCATGAGCAAGTAAGTTGGATGCACAACCACTTAGTTTCTTTTGATGATCTTTCATACACTTATAGCTCTAGTGCATCCATTGCATGGCAATCCCTACTGACTCACATTGATACACCTAGTCGATGTGAGACTATATTCCTCCTTTTTGTCTTCTCCACAACCACCACTCTATTCCACCTATAGTGCTATATCCATGGCTCACGCTCATGTATTGCGTGAAAGTTGAAAGGTTTGAAAAAATTTGAGTATGAAAACAATTGCTTGGCTGAAACCGGGGTTGTGCATGATATGAATATTTTGTGTGATGAAGAGGGAGCATAGCCAGACTATATGATTTTGTAGGGATAACTTTCTTTGGCCATGTTATTTTGAGAATACATGATTGCTTTGTTAGTATGCTTGAAGTATTATTATTCTTGTGTTAATATAGACTTTGTCTTGAATCTTTCGGATCCGAACATTCATGCCACAATAAAGAAATTACATTGAGAATTATGTTGGTTAGCATTCCACATCAAAAATTATGTTTTTATCATTTACCTACTCGAGGACGAGCAGGAATTAAGCTTGGGGATGCTTGATACGTCTCCAATGTATCTATAATTTTTGATTGTTCCATGCTATTATATATTCTGTTTTGGATGTTTAATGGGCTTTATTATACACTTTTATATTATTTTTGGGACTAACCTACTAACCCAAGGCCCAGTGCAGATTGCATTCTTTTCCTATTTCATGGTTTCGTAGAAAAGGAATATCAAACGGAGTCCAAACGGAATGAAACCTTCGCAAGAGTTATTTTTGGAACGATATCAACACAGAAGACTTGGAGTACACGCGAGGGAACGAAGGAGGCGTCCACGCGTGCCCCCACCCTCGTGGGCCCCCTCTGGCTCCCCCGACGCCCTTCTTCCTCCTATATATTGAAGGAAATATGCCCTAGAGGCAATAATAAAGTTATTATTTATTTCCTTATATCATGATAAATGTTTATTATTCATGCTAGAATTGTATTAAACAAAAACTTAGTACATGTGTGAATACATAGACAAAACAGAGTGTCCCTAGTATGCCTCTACTAGACTAGCTCATTGATCAAAGATGGTTATGTTTCCTAGCCATAGACATGAGTTGTCATTTGATCAACGGGATCACATCATTAGGAGAATGATGTGATGGACAAGACCCATCCGTTAGCTTAGCACTATGATCGTTTAAGTTTTACTGCTATTGCTTTCTTCATGACTTATACATGTTCCTATGACTATGAGATTATGCAACTACCGAATACCGGAGGAACAATTTGTGTGCTACCAAACGTCACAACGTAACTGGGTGATTATAAAGGTACTCTACAGGTGCCTCCGAAGGTACTTGTTGGGTTGGCGTATTTCGAGATTAGGATTTGTCACTCCGATTGTCGGAGAGGTATCTCTGGGCCCTCTCGGTAATGCACATCATAATAAGCCTTGCAAGCAAAAGACTAATGAGTTAGTCATGAGATGATGTATTACGGAACGAGTAAAGAGACTTGCCGGTAACGAGATTGAACTAGGTATAGAGATACCGACGATCGAATCTCGGGCAAGTAACATACCGATGACAAAGGGAACAACATATGTTGTTATGCGGTTTGACCGATAAAGATCTTCGTAGAATATGTAGGAGCCAATATGAGCATCCAGGTTCCGCTATTGGTTATTGACCGGAGATGAGTCTCGGTCATGTCTACATAGTTCTCGAACCCGTAGGGTCCGCACGCTTAACGTTTGATGACGATCGGTATTATGAGTTTATGAGTTTTGATGTACCGAAGGAGTTCGGAGTCCCGGATGAGACCGGGGGCATGACGAGGAGTCTCGAAATGGTCAGGACGTAAAGATCGATATATTGGACGACTATATTCGGACATCGGAAAGGTTCCGAGTGATTCGGGTATTTTTCGGAGTATATGGGCCTTATTGGGCCATACGGGAATAGAGGAGAAAGGCCAAAAGGAAGGAGGCGCGCCCCCTCTCTGGTCCGAATTGGACAAGGGGTGCAGCCTCCTTTTCCTTCTCCCTCTCCACCTCTTTCCTTCTCTCCTACTTCGGAAAGGAAAGGGGAATCCTACTAGGACTTGGGAGTCCTAGTAGGACTCCCCACACTTGGCGCGCCCCCTCTAGGGCCGGCCTCTCCCTTGCTCCTTTATATACGGGGACAGGGGGGCACCCTAGGACACACGTTGAATTGTTTTAGCCGTGTGCGGTGCCCCTCTCCACAGAAACACACCTCGGTCATACCGTTGCAGTGCTTAGGCGAAGCCCTGCGCCGGTAGATACATCATATCTGTCACCACGCCGTCGTGCTGGCGAAACTCTCCCGTGAAGCTCAACTGGATCAAGAGCTCGTGGGACGTCATCAAGCTGAACGTGTGCTGAATGCGGAGGTGCTGTACGTTTGGTGCTTGATCGGTTGGGTCGCGAAGAAGTTCGACTACATCAACCGCGTCACTTGACGCTTCCGCTCCCGGTCTACGAGGGTACGTAGACACACTCTCCCGCTCGTTGCTATGCATCTAGTAGATAGATCTTGCGTGATCGTAGATTTTTTTTGAAAATACTACGTTTCCCTACAGTGGCATCATGAGCTAGGTCTATGCGTAGATGATATGCACGAGTAGAACACAAGTGAGTTGTGGACGATACTAGTCATACTGCTTACCAGCATGTCATACTTTGATTCGGCGGTATTGTTGGATGAAGCGGCCCGGACCGACATTACGCGTACGCTTACGCGAGACTGGTTCTACCGACGTGCTTTGCACACAGGTGGCTGGCGGGTGTCAGTTTCTCCAACTTTAGTTGAATCAAGTATGGCTACGCCTGGTCCTTGTGAAGGTTAAAACAGTACATACTTGATGAAATATCATTGTTGTTTTGTATGCGTAGGTAAGAACGGTTCTTGCTAAGCCCGTAGCAGCCACGTAAAACTTGCAACAACAAAGTAGAGGACGTCTAACTTGTTTTTGCAGGGCATGTTGTGATGTGATATGGTCAATACATGATGAGTTATACGGTTTTGTATGAGATGATCATGTTTTGTAAAGTTATCGGCAACTGGTAGGAGCCATATGGTTGTCGCTTTATTGTATGAAATGCAATCGCCATGTAATTGCTTTACTTTATCACTAAGCGGTAGCGATAGTCGTAGAAGCAATAGTTGGCGAGACGACAACGATGCTACGATGGAGATCAAGGTGTCGCGCCGGTGACGAAGGTGATCATGACGGTGCTTTGGAGATGGAGATCAAAAGCACAAGATGATGATGGCCATATCATGTCACATATTTTGATTGCATGTGATGTTTATCTTATTATGCTTCTTATTTTGCTTAGTTCGACGGTAGCATTATAAGATGATCCCTTACTAAATTTCAAGGTATAAGTGTTCTCCCTGAGTATGCACCATTGCGAAAGTTTGTCGTGCCGAGACACCACGTGATGATCGGGTGTGATAAGCTCTACGTTCAAATACAACGGGTGTAAGCCAGTTTTGCACACGCAGAATACTCGGGTTAAACTTGACGAGCCTAGCATATGCAGATATGGCCTCGGAACACTGGAGACCGAAAGGTCGAGCGTGAATCATATAGTAGATATGATCAACATAAGATGTTCACCATTGAAACTACTCCATCTCACGTGATGATCGGACATGGTTTAGTTGATTTGGATCACGTGATCATTTAGATGACTAGAGGGATGTCTATCTAAGTGGGAGTTCTTAAGTAATATGATTAAATTGAACTTTAATTTATCATGAACTTTGTCCTCGTAGTATTAGCATATCTATGTTGTAGATCAATAGCTCACGATGTTGCTCCCCGTTTATTTTTTTATATGATCCTAGAGAAAACTAAGTTGAAAGATGTTAGTAGCAATGATGCGGAATTGTTCCGTGATCTGAGGATTATCCTCATTGTTGCATAGAGAATTATGTCCTTGATGCACCGCTAGGTGACAGACCTATTGCAGGAGCAGATGTAGACGTTATGAACGTTTTGACAAAAGCTCGGTATGATGACTACTTGATAGTTTAAGTGCACCATGCTTTACGGCTTAGAACCGGGACTTCAAAAACGTTTTGAACGCCACGGAGCATATAAGATGTTCCAAGAGTTGAAATTAGTATTTCATACTCATGCCCGTGTCGAGAGGTATAAGACTTCTGACAGTACTTTGCCTACAAGATGGAGGAGAATAGCTCAACCAGTGAGCATGTGCTCAGATTGTCTGGGTACTACAATTACTTGAATCAAGTGGGAGTTAATCTTCCAGATAAGATAGTAATTGACAAAGTTCTCTAGTCACTATCACCAAGTTAGTAGAACTTCATGATGAACTATAATATGCAAGGGATGACGAAAGGAATTCCCGAGCTCTTCGCGATGCTGAAGTCGGCGAAGGTAGAAATCATGAAAAAGCATCAAGTGTTGATGGTTAACAAGACCACTTGTTTCAAGTAAAGGGCAAAGGGATAGAAGGGGAACTTCAAGAAGAATGACAAGCAAGTTGTCACTCCCGTGAAGAAACCCAAAGCTAAAACTCAAGCCTGAAAATAAGTGCTTCTACTACAAAGGAAATGGTCACTGGAAGTGGAACTGCCCTAGATACTTGTCGGATAAGAAGGATGGCAAAGTGAACAAAGGTATATTTTGATATACAGATTATTGATGTGTACTTTACTAGTGTTCATAGCAACCCCTGGGTATTTGATACCGGTTCAGTTGCTAAAATTAGTAACTCGAAACGAGAATTGCAGAATGAACAGAGACTAGATAAAGGTGAAGTGACGATGTGTGTTGGAAGTGGTTCCAAGATTGATATGATCATCATCGCACACTCCCTATACTTTCGGGATTAGTGTAAAACCTAAATAAATGTTATTTGGCATTTGCGTTGAGCATGAATATGATTTGATCATATTTGTTGCAATACGGTTATTCATTTAAAGTCATAGAATAATTGTTATTCTGTTTACATGAATAAAACCTTCGATGGTCATACACCCAATGAAAATAGTTTGTTGGATCTCGATCGTGGTGATACACATATTCGTAATATTGAAGCCAAAAGATGCAAGGTTAATAATGATAGTGCAACTTATTTGTGGCACCGCCGTTTAGGTCATAATGGTGTAAAGCGCATGAAGAAACTCCATAGTGATGGACTTTTGGAATCACTTGATTATGAATCACTTGGTGCTTGCGAACCATGCCTCATGGGCAAGATGACTAAAACTCCGTTCTCCGGAACAATGGAGCGAGCAACAGATTTGTTGGAGATCATACATACAGATGTATGTGGACCAATGAGTGTTGAAGCTCGCGGCGGGTATCGTTATTTTCTCACCTTCACTGATGATTTGAGCAGATATGGGTATATCTACTTAATGAAGCACAAGTCTGAAACATTTGAAAAGTTCAAAGAATTTTAGAGTGAAGTGGAGAATCATCGTAACAAGAAAATAAGAGTTTCTACGATATGATCGTAGAGGTAAAATATTTGAGTTAGCGAGTTTGGCCTTCAGTAAAAACAATGTGAAATAGTTTCACTACTCACGCCACCTGGAACACCACAGTGTAATGGTGTGTCTGAACGTCATAACCGTACTTTATTAGATATGGTGCGATCGATGATGTCTCTTACCGATCTACCACTATCGCTTTTGGGGTTATGCATTAGAGACAGCTACATTCACGTTAAATAGGGCACCATCTAAATCCATGGAGATGACACCGTATGAACTGTGGTTTGACGAGAAACCTAAGCTGTCATTTCTTTAAGTTTGGGACTGCGATGCTTATGTGAAAAAGTTTCAACATGATAAGCTCGAACCCAAATCGGAGAAGTAAATCTTCATAGGATACCCAAAAGAAACTGTTGGGTACACCTTCTCACAGATCCGAAGGCAAGGTCTTTGTTGCTAAGAGTGGATCCTTTCTAGAGAAGGAGTTTCTCTCGAAAGAAGTGAGTGGGAGGAAAGTAGAACTTGATGAGGTAATTGTACCTTCTCCCGAATTGGAGAGTGGAACATCACAGAAACTAGTTCCAGTGATTGCTACACCAATTAGTGAGGAAGCTAATGATGATGATCATGAAACTTCGGATCAAGTTTCTGCTGAACTTCATAGATCAACCAGAGTTCGTTCCGCATCAGAGTGGTACGGCAACCCGGTTCTGGAAGTCATGTTACTGGACCATGATGAACCTACGAACTATGAGGAAGCGATGATGAGCGCAGATAACGCAAAATGGCTTGAGGCCATGAAATCTGAGATGGGATCCATGTATGAGAACAAAGTGTGGACTTTGGTTGACTTGCCCGATGATCGGCAAGCCATAAAAAATAAATGGATCTTCAACAGGAAGACTGACGCTGACGGTAATGTTACTGTTTACAAAGCTCGACTTGTTGCGAAAGTTTTTCAACAAGTTCAAGGAGTTGACTACGATGAGACTTTCTCACCGGTAGCGATGCTTAAGTCTGTCCGAATCATGTTAGCAATTGCCGCATTTTGTGAAATCTGGCAAATGGATAACAAAACTGCATTCTTTAATGGATTTATTAAAGAAGACTTGTATATGATGCAACCAGAAGGTTTTGTCAATCCTAAAGGTGCTAACAAAATGTGCAAGCTCCACCGATCCATCTATGGACTGGTGCAAGCATCTCGGAGTTGGAATATACGCTTTGATAAGTTGATCAAAGCATATAGATTTATACAGACTTGCGGTGAAGCCTGTATTTACAAGAAGTGAGTGGGAGCACTACAACCTTTTTGATAAGTATATGTGAATGACATATTGTCGATCGGAAATGATGTAGAATTTTCTGGAAAGCATAAAGGAGTGTTTGAAAGGAGTTTTTCAAAGAAAGACCTTGGTGAAGCTGCTTACATATTGGGCACCAAGATCTATAGAGATAGATCAAGACGCTTGATAAGACTTTCGATGAGTACATACCTTGATAAGATTTTGAAGTAGTTCAAAATGGATCAGTCAAAGAAGGAGTTCTTGCCTGACTTGTAAGGTGTGAAGTTGAGCAAGACTCAAAGCCAGACCACGGCAGAAAAATATAGAGAGAATGAAAGTCATTCCCTATGCCTCAGCCATAGGTTATATAAAGTATGCCATGCTGTGTACCAAACATGTTGTGTACCTTGCCATGAGTTTGTCAAGGGGTAACAATAGTGATCCAGGAGTAGATCACTGTACAGTGGTCAAAATTATCCTTAGTAACTGGATGACTAAGGAAATGTTTCTCGATTATGGAGGTGATAAAGAGTTTGTCGTAAAGGGTTACGCCGATGCAAGCTTTGACACTAAATCCAGATGACTCTAAGTATCAATCTGGATGCGTATTGAAAGTGGGAGCAATTAGCTAGAGTAGCTCTATGCAGAGCATTGTAGACATAGAAATTTGCGAAATACATACGGATCTGAATGTAACAGACCCGCTGACTAAACTTCTCTCACGAAGCAAAACATGATCACACCTTAGTACTCTTTGGGTGTTAATCACATGAGGATGTGAACTAGATTGTTGACTCTAGTAAACCCTTTGGGTATTGGTCACATGGCGATGAGAACTATGGGTGTTAGTCACATGGCGATGTGAACTATTGGTGTTAATCACATGGTGATGTGATCTAGATTATTGACTCTAGTGCAAGTGGGAGACTGAAGGAAATATGCCCTAGAGGCAATAATGAAGTTATTATTTATTTCCTTATATCATGATAAATGTTTATTATTCATGCTAGAATTGTATTAAACGGAAACTTAGTACATGTGTGAATACATAGACAAAACAGAGTGTCCCTAGTATGCCTCTACTAGACTAGCTCATTGATCAAAGATGGTTATGTTTCCTAGCCATAGACATGAGTTGTCATTTGATCAATGGGATCACATCATTAGGAGAATGATGTGATGGACAAGACCCATCCGTTAGCTTAGCACTATGATCGTTTAAGTTTAACTGCTATTGCTTTCTTCATGACTTATACATGTTCCTATGACTATGAGATTATGCAACTCCTGAATACCGGAGGAACACTTTGTGTGCTACCAAACATCACAACGTAACTGGGTGATTATAAAGGTAATCTACAGGTGTCTCCGAAGGTACTTGTTGGGTTGGCGTATTTCGAGATTAGGATTTGTCACTCCGATTGTCGGAGAGGTATCTCTGGGCCCTCTCTGTAATGCACATCATAATAAGCCTTGCAAGCAAAAGACTAATGAGTTAGTCACGAGATCATGTATTACGGAACGAGTAAAGAGACTTGCCGGTAACGAGATTGAACTAGGTATAGAGATACCGACGATCGAATCTCGGGAAAGTAACATACCGATGACAAAGGGAACAACGTATGTTGTTATGCGGTTTGACCGATAAAGATCTTTGTAGAATATGTAGGAGCCAATATGAGCATTCAGGTTCTGCTATTGGTTATTGACCGGAGATGAGTCTCGTTCATGTCTACATAGTTCTCGAACCCGTAGGGTCCGCACGCTTAACGTTTGATGACGATCGGTATTATGAGTTTATGAGTTTTGATGTACCGAAGGAGTTCGGAGTCCCGGATGAGACCGGGGACATGACGAGGAGTCTCGAAATGGTCGAGACGTAAAGATCGATATATTGGACGACTATATTCGGACATCGGAAAGGTTCCGAGTGATTCGGGTATTTTTCGGAGTATATGTCCTTATTGGGCCATACGGGAATAGAGGAGAAAGGCCAAAAGGAAGGAGGCATGCCCCCCCTCTGGTCCGAATTGGACAAGGGGTGCAGCCCCCTTTTCCTTCTCCCTCTCCACCTCTTTCCTTCTCTCCTACTCCGGAAAGGAAAGGGGAATCCTACTAGGACTTGGGAGTCCTAGTAGGACTCCCCACACTTGGAGCGTCCCCTCTAGGGCCGGCCTCTCCCTTGCTCCTTTATATATGGGGGCAAGGGGGCACCCTAGGACACACGTTGAATTGTTTTAGCCGTGTGCGGTGCCCCTCTCCACAGAAACACACCTCGGTCATACCGTTGCAGTGCTTAGGCGAAGCCCTGCGCCGGTAGATACATCATATCTGTCACCACGCCATCGTGCTGGCGAAACTCTCCCGTGAAGCTCAACTGGATCAAGAGCTCGTGGGACGTCATCAAGCTGAACGTGTGCTGAACGCGAAGGTGCCGTACGTTCGGTGCTTGATCGGTTGGATCGCGAAGAAGTTCGACTACATCAACCGCGTCACTTGACGCTTCCGCTCCCGGTCTACGAGGGTATGTAGACACACTCTCCCCCTCGTTGCTATGCATCTAGTAGATAGATCTTGTGTGATCGTAGATTTTTTTGAAAATACTACGTTTCCCAACATATATATCCATGTACCCTGAAAACATCGAGGCAATAGAGAAAACCCTAATTCCACCACCGCAACCTTCTGTTCCCGTGAGATCCCATCTTGGGGCCTGTTCCGTAGCTCCGCCGGAGGGGGGGTTCTACCACAGAGTGCTTCTACATCAACACCATTGCCTCACCATGAGTTGTGAGTAGTTTACCACAGACCTTCGGGTCCATAGTTAGTAGCTAGATGGCGTCTTCTCTCTTTTTGGATCTTAATACCAAGTTCTCCTCGGTCTTCGAGGAGATCTATTCGATGTAATCTTTTTGCGGTGTGTTTGTCGAGATCTGATGAATTGTGGGTTTATGATCAAGATTATCTATGAGAAATATTTGGTTCTTTTCTGAAATCTTTTATGTATGATTATAATATCCTTGCAAGTTTCTTTGAATTATTGGTTTGGTTTGGCCTACTAGATCTATAGTTCTTGCAATGGGAGAAGTGCTTGGCTTTGGGTTCAATCTTGCGGTGTCCTTTCCCAGTGACAGCAGGGGCAGCAACGCATGTATTGTATTGTTGCCATCGAGGAGAAAAAGATGGGGTTTATATCATATTGCTTGAGTTTATCCCTCTACATCATGTCATCTTGCTTAAAGCATTACTATGTTCTTATGAACTTAATACTCTAGATGCATGCTGGATAGAGATTGATGTGTGGAGTAACAGTAGTAGGTGCAAAATCGTTTCAGTCTGCTTGTCACCGACGTGATGCCTATATATAATGATCATGCCTAGATATTCTCATAACTATGCGCTTTTCTATCAATTGCTCGACAGTAATTTGTTCACCCATCGTAGAATTCTGCTATCATGAGAGAAGCCACTAGTGAAACCTATGGCCCCCGGGTCTATTCTCAACATATTAATTTCCAATCTACTTTACTTTGCATTATTTACTTTCTGTTTCTATACCAAAAATACCAAAAATATCATACTATCCTATCTATCAGATCTCACTTTCGTAAGTGACCGTAAAGGGATTGACAACCCCTTATCGCGTTGGCTGCGAAGTTCTTATTTGTTTGTGCAGGTGCGAGGGACTCGCGCGTGGTCTCCTACTAGATTAATACCTTGGTTCTCAAAAACTAAGGGAAATACTTACACTACTGTGCTGCATCACCCTTTCCTCTTCGAGGGAATACAACGCAAGCTCGAGAAGTAGCAGTCCCTAGTAAGCCTCTACTAGACTAGCTCGTTAGTCAAATATGATTAAGGTTTCCTAACCATGGACATGAGTTGTCATTTTATAACAGAATCACATCATTGTGAGAATGATGTGATGGACAAGACCCATCCGTTAGCTTAGCATATGATCATACGGTCTATAGCTACTGCTTTCATGTATGTCAAATACATATTCCTATGACTATGAGACCATGCAACTCCTGGATACCGGAAGAATACCTTGTGTGCTATGAAACGTCACAACGTAACTGGATGATTATAAAGATGTTCTACAGGTATCTCCGATGGTGTTTTGTTGGGTTGACACAAATCGAGATTACCATTTGTCACTCCGAGTATCAGAGAGGTATCTATGGGCCCTCTCGGTAATGCACATCATAATAAGCCTTGCAAGCAAATGACTAATGAGTTAGTCATGGGATGATATATTAGAGAACGAGTAAAGAGACTTGCCGGTAATAAGATTGAACTAGGTATAGAGAAACCGACAATCGAATCTTGGGCAGGTAACATACCGACGAACAAAGGGAATTGTGTATGTTGTCATAATGGTTCGACCGATAAAGATCTTCGTAGAATATGTAGGAGCCAATATGGGAATCCAGGTTCCGCTATTGGTTATTGACTAGAGAGGTGTCTCGGTCATGTCTACATAGTTCTCGAACCCGTAGGGTCCGCACGCTTAACGTTCATTGCCGATATAGTATTACATTAGTTATGTGATTTGGTGACCGAATGTTGTTCAGAGTCCTGGATGAGATCATGGACATGATGAGGAGTCTCGAAATAGTCGAGAGGTATAGTTTGATATATAGAATGATGGTATTCAGACACCGGAATGGTTTCAGAGTGCACCGGGTAAACATTGGATCCTCGGAAGGGGTTCTGGGAGGCCCCGGGAGGTCTATGGGCCTATTGGGGCAAGGAGAGGCACACACCAGCCCACAGAGGGGCTGGCGCGCCCTCTCCCTGGCCGTCGGCCCTAGAAGAAGGAAAGAGGGGGGCACCACCTCCTCCTACCTTTTCCTCCTTGTAGGAGAAAGGAAAGGGGGGCGCCACTTCCCCCTTCCTTCCCCTTGGCACCAAAAGAAGGGAAGGGGCCAACCTAGGGCAAGCCCAAGTAGGATTCAAACCTACTTGGGGCGCGCCTTGGCCTCTCCCCTCTCTCTCCCACCTATATATATATGAGGGAAGGGGGCACCTATAACACATAACATCAATTGTTAGCCGTGTGCGGAGCCCCCCTCCACAGTTTGCACCCTCGGTCATATTTTTGTAGTGCTTAGGTGAAGCCGTGTGGAGATCACTTCACCATCATCGTCGCCATGCCGTCGTTCTGACGCAACTCATCTACTACCTCGATGTCTTGATGGATCAAGAAGGCGAGGGACGTCCCCGAGCTGAACGTGTGCAGAACGCGGAGGTACCGTGCGTTCGGTACTTGATCATTGGAAGCACAAACAAGTTCGACTACATCAACCGCGTTGTGAAATGCTTCCGCTTACTGTCTATGAGGTTACGTAGACACACTCTCCCCATCTTTGATATGCATCTCCGTGGATAGATCATTGCGTGTGCGTAGAATTTTTTTTTGTTTTCCATGCAACGTTTCCCAATAGTCTCGTTATCTCCCCCTCTCCCCAACGCATGCAGCCTTGATACCTCTACAATGATTCTACTTTTCCAAACACTTATGCTCTTGTTTTGGACTCTAATTTGCATGATTTGAATGGAACTAACCCGGAATAGCATTGTTTTCAGCAGTACTACCTTGGTCTTGTTTTTTTGTGCAGAAATAAAATTTCTCTGAATTGGACAGAACTTGGCGGAGATTTTTCTATTGAATATATATAAAATACTAGAGCAAACACTTACCAGAGGGGGGCCACCAGGAAGCCACAAGGCACCTGGTTGCGCCTACACCCCAGGGCATGCCCATGTGTCTTGTGGTGCCCACATGTAGACGTCTGACCTCATTCCAGTCCTATAAGTTCTGTTTTCTGAAGAGAGAAATCGGAGAGAAAGAATTATCACGTTTCACGATATGGGGACGCCGTCACCTCGTGTTCTTTATCTGAAGTCTGTTCGGGGCTCTGAAGAGGAGGATATGTCACCATCATCATCAACAACCCTTCTCCATCAACAATTCCATGATGCTCACCACTTGGAGTGAGTAATTCCTTTGTAGACTTGCTAGACGGTGATGGAGTCGGATGAGATTTGTCATGTAACTGAGTCAATTTCTTAGGTATTGATCTCTAGTATCCACTTGTTCTGAGATTGATGTTGCTATGACTTTTGTATGCTTAATTGTTGTCACTAGGGCCCGAGTGCCATGATTTCATATCTGAACCTATTATGTTTTTATGAATATATTTGAGTTCTTGATCCTATCTGCTAGTTGTATGCACTCGTTATTGTTCTAAACCGTAGACCCCAAGGTGAAAATAATTAGGATACTCTCTGGGAACGCGTAATTCAAGGAGTTCATGTATTTACTATGTGTTAATGTGTTGTGCCGGTTCTCTATTAAAAGGAACATCTTAATTACCCTTAGATTTTCATTAGGATCCCGCTGCCACGGAAGGTAGGAAAAAAGATGCAATGCAAGTTCTTATTGCAAATATGTATGACTATGTACGGAACACATGCCTACATATGATTGACGAATTGGAGCTATTGTGTATCGCTCTAGGTTGCGACTGCTACATGGTAAATGTGATCCAAATATCCATCACTGGTCCAATGCCTACGCTTTGCTCATATTTTCTTTGCTAAGTTACTATTCTTGCTACTATTACAATCACTAAAAAACTGCTACTATTACTGTTACTACTACTGTGACTACTATCAAATTACTTTGCTACTAATAAATAGCTACAAGAGTTTGCTTCTCAGGTGTGCTTGAATTGACAAATAAAATGCTAAGCTTATAAATATTATTTGGCTCGCCTTGTGTCGAATCAATAAATTGGGTGAAATGCTAGCCGTGAAGACTGTTGTGATCCCCTATACTTGTGGGTCATAAAGCCTAGCGTATCAAATGCCCTATTTTTGTACCGTGAGGCCTGGTTGGTCATCATGCAGGCTACAAAAAGTTCCCTTGGTGTTGACGGAAGGATATTTGGCTCTCTTTTCTATTTTTACAAGTGTGTATTAGTACATACACACATGTTTTGCCGAAGCCAGTTGTGACTGTGCTAGATATTTGGTGAAAGGTTATTGTTGTTTGACATATACGTTTGAGGTATACAGATGGAGGTCCGGCTCTAGTATTATGACCACGGATGCGTCCGGACGCGGTCCATAGACGGATAGTGTGCCTGTTTTAAGGGATAGTGTTTGAGTTGCCCTTAGTTGAGAAGAAGGTGGGTCGGTACATTTCAACTCCATCATATTGCCAGAGTTGTACTTTTTTGGTTAATGGTTAAACACTGTAACATGATTATCTTCCTCAGCTAATGAGATGAGACAAAGCTGTTACCACCTTTTGAAAAATAAAGTAGGACACATATGAACAAGTGCAGTAAAGGCGTGTTTGATCAACTGCATAGTTTTTTGCATCCTTGCATCTGCGACTCAGTTGGCCCTGGCTGAGCAGATGCAGGTTCAAAATCATGTTGTGCATATATTTTGGTAGCAGACATCCTCTCCAGCCCTGTTGTGAAGAAACAAATCATGGTATTTGGTTGCGGGCTTGTTCTAGGCAGATGCAGAGTGTGTGCTATTTTGTTAGATGCAACACATGTTTCTGGTAACCCCATTTCAGAGTGCTGAGGTTACTAACACACTCAAGCATGGCATAGATAAATAGGCATACCATAAACCTTTAAACCCAAGTGATAAATACACTGTTAAACGCTTAACGGTCGTGGCAAAGTCTAACACAATCCACACAAAAGTCTTAAGTGGACATCCATGGCAAAGGCCTCATCAATCTTCTTGCACTTGGTCACCACCTCAATGCCCTTGTTCTTGAAGACGGTCACCTTGAGGGTGTCGGGAGTCACCTGATTCAAGGTGACGAGGTACCCGATTTTGATCTGGTGAACAACGGCGAAGGGGTCCCAAGCCTAATCAAGAGTGGGCATGCCGTTGATCGGGAGCATCACCCTCGAGGTGCAACCGGTGTTTGTCTTCAGCTTCAATTCCTATGGTATGGCAACGAAGTGCTTGGACAACTCCAGTGACATCGACAGGCACTCCAGCTTAGGTGCAAGGATGACCTTGTAGAAGTGGGTTGGACCTCATTGTCGGTGTCCTGGACTAGGGGATCCTCACCTCGTCGTCTACCGGCCAAGAGGGTCGGGCCGAGGACCCCCGTGGTGGTTCACTAATGGGCTTCTTGGTGCAGCCCATGACGTATACAAGGAGATTCCACAAGACATGACACGCAAGCCGAAGACTCCTCTCCATCGACATATCCGTGTTGGGGAAGGTAGCATAAATCAAAAAAATTCTACGCTTCACCAAGATCAATCTATGGAGTCATATAGCAATGAGGGAGAGGGGAGTGCATCTACATGCCCTTGTAGATCACGAGCGGAAGCGTTCAAGAGAACGTGGATGATGGAGTCGTACTCGTCGTGATACAAATCACCGATGATCCTAGCGCCGAACGGACGGCACCTCCGCGTTCAACACATGTACGGAGCAGCGACGTCTCCTCCTTCTTGATCCAGCAAGGGGGGAGGAGAGGTTGGTGGAGATCCAGCAGCACGACGGCGTGGTGGTGGATGCAGCGGGATTCCAGCAGGGCTTCGCCAAGCGCTGCGGGAGGAGGAACGGGTGTCATGGGAGGGAGAGATAGGAGCCAGGGTATTGGGTGCGGCTGCCCTCCCCCCACTATATATAGGGGCCCTGGGGGGCGGCCTTAGGAGATCCAATCTCCTAGGGGGGCGGCGGCCAGAGGGGGGAAACTTGCCCCCCAAGCAAGTGGGGCGCCCCCCACCCCTAGGGTTTCCAACCCTAGGCGCAAGGGGAGGCCCAAGGGGGGCGCACCAGCCCACTATGGGCTAGTTCCCTTCCCCTTTCAGCCCATGGGGCCCTCCGAGATAGGTGGTCCCACCCGGTGGACCCCCGAGACCCTTTCGGTGGTCCCAGTACAATACCGGTGACCCCCAAAACTCTCCCGATGGCAGAAACTGGACTTCCTATATAAAATTCTATACCTCCGGACCATTCCGGAACTCCTCGTGACGTCCGGGATCTCATCCGGTACTCCGAACAACATTCGGGTTACCGCATGCATATATCTCTACAACCCTAGCGTCACTGAACCTTAAGTGTGTAGACCCTACGGGTTCAGGAGACACGTGGACATGACCGAGACGACTCTCCGGTCAATAACCAGCAGCGGGATTTGGATACCCATGTTGGTTCCTACACGCTCCTCGATGATCTCATCGGATGAACCATGATGTCAAGGATTCAATCAATCCCGTATACAATTCCCTTTATCTATCGGTATAGTACTTGCCCGAGATTTGATCGTCGGTATACCCGATACCTTGTTCAATCTCGTCATGGCAAGTCTCTTTACTCGTTCCGTAATACATCATCCCGTGACCAACACCTTAGTCACATTGAGCTCATTATGATGATGTCTTACCGAGTGGGCCCAGAGATACCTCTCCGTCATACGAAGTGACAAATCCCAGTCTCGGTTCGTGCCAACCCAAGAGATACTTTCGGAGATACCCGTTGTGTACCTTTATAGCCACCCAGTTACGTTGTGACGTTTGGCACACCCAAAGTATTCCTACGGTATCCGGGAGTTGCACAACCTCATGGTCTAAGGAAAAAAATACTTGACATTGGAAAAGCATTAGCATTACGAACTACACGATCTTGTGCTAGGCTTAGGATTGGGTCTTGTCCATCACATCATTCTCCTAATGATGTGATCCCGTTATCAATGACATCCAATGTCCATGGTTAGGAAACCGTAACCATCTGTTGATCAACGAGCTAGTAACTAGAGGTTTACCAGGGACACATTGTGGTCTATGTATTCACACATGTATAACTATTTCCGGATAATACAATTCAAGCATGAATAACAGACAATTATCATGAACAAGGAAATATAATAATAACCATTTTATTATTGCCTCTAGGGCATATTTCCAACAGTCTCCCACTTGCACTAGAGTCAATAATCTAGTTACATTGTGATGAATCGAACACCCATAGAGTTCTGGTGTTGATCATGTTTTGCTTGTGGAAGAGGTTTAATCAACGGATCTGCGACATTCAGATCCGTATGAACTTTACAAATATCTATGTCTCCATCTTGAATATAATTCCGGATGGAGTTGAAACGGCGCTTGATGTGCTTGGTCTTCTTGTGAAACCTGGGCTCCTTGGCAATGGCAATAGCTCCAGTGTTGTCACAGAAGAGAGTCATTGGGCCCGACGCTCTTGGAATAACTCCTAGGTCGGTGATGAACTCCTTCATCCAGACTCCTTCCTGCGCTGCTTCGCAAGCAGCTATGTACTCCGCTTCACATGTTGAATGCGGCAAGACGCTTTGTTTGCAACTGCACCAGCTGACTGACCCACCATTCAAAATATACACGTACCCGGTTTGTGACTTGGAGTCATCCAGATCTGTGTCGAAGCTAGCATCGACGTAACCTTTTACGACGAGCTCTTCGTCATCTCCATAAACGAGAAACATATCCTTAGTCCTTTTCAGGTACTTCAGGATGTTCTTGACCGCTGTCCAGTGTTCCATACCGGGATCACTTTGGTACCTCCCTACCAAACTTATGGCAAGGTTCACATCAGGTCTGGTACACAGCATGGCATTGATACGTCCAAAACGTATCTATAATTTCTGCTTGCTCCATGCCTTTTTTGTGTGATATTGCTATGATATTTATGCACTTCCATACACTTTTGATCATATTTGGACTAACATACTAATGGTTGCAAAAGTGCACAATGTTTTTGTTTTACACTTTATTGTGTAGGAATTACTTGGAAATTGACAAAAACGCAAAAGGAGTCGTATTGGAGTAGGACTCTGACTTTCCTGAAATTTGTCTGAGAACGTTTTTTAAAGATGGTCACATTCCGGCCTGAAGACGACGTCAAACGGAAAAAGTCTAGTTGCGAAAGTTGTGGGGAATTTCGAGGCGATGCTTTTGGATATAAAATTCGTCCAAATCGGAGTACGGACGGCCGAGTAAAGCCCGTTTTACTGAGGCCCAAAATCTGATGACGGGAATCCGAGAGTCTATATAAAGAGAGGAAACCTAGGTCACCAAGGGCCACGAATTTTCCTCCTCCCGAGCCGCCGTCTTGGAGGGGAGGACCAGCACCATTGCAGCACCATCCACAAGGAAAAATGGGGGCCAAGGAGCCGCTGCCCCCTAGGGCCGCCGCCGCCCCGAGGGCCGCCGCCGCCCCCTAGGGCCGCCGCCGCCGCCGCGCCACCAAGGGCCGCCGCCGCCGCCTCCGTGGCTGCCGCCGGCCGTCTCCTCCTCGCGGGGCTGCACCTCTCCATCAACACCATCATCAACCTCCTCGTCACCATGTCCATGCGTGAGTAGTTTCCTCCGGGGCCGAGGGCTCGTACGTGTAGCTATGTGGTTATCTCTCTCTCCCATGATGTGATCTTCGTTGTGATCATAGGCTATGTTAATCTAGGGTGATCCCATGATATTTCCCCTTCCTCTATGTATTGGATTGATGTACTCACTTGTCTTTATCTAGTATAACCCCCGAGACCAAGGTGACAGCGGTCTATTGGACATGGATTAGAAAAATATTTTTATGAGTAATTTCCTCTCTTGTGTGTTGATTGAAGATTGAGAGTCTCTTGGTGCTTGTCTTTGACTATCCTTTAGATATGTTGTGGTGATTGTGGGACTCTCTTTGGATGGCCGCGGTGACATTGGGAAATCCTTAGATTGAGAACTACGAACTTTGAGGTGTGCTTTTGTAGCCCTACATAATTCTCGTCCTCTCTTAACCACGAAGGAATGACCTCCCGGTGCGTCTCCATTGCTTGTTTTATGGGAAATATCATGTGATTCAATTATGTTAATGTTGTTGGGAGTTGCCACTAGTGAAAGTATGATCCCTAGGCCTTGTTTCCACCATTGCAATACCATTTGTGCTCACGTTTACCACTTGTTTGCTTGCTGCACTTTTTATTACAGATTTATATTACTTTGTTTTGCCATCCATATCACTTGCCATTTAACATCTCTTCGCCGAACTAGTGCATCTATACAACTCCTAGTTGTATTAGGTGTGTTGGGGACACAAGAGACTTCTTGTATCTTAGTTGCAGGGTTGCTTGAGAGAGACCATCTTCAACCTCTACTTCCCTGAGTTCGATAAACCTTAGGTCATCCACTTGAGGGAAATTGCTGCTGTCCTACAAAACTCTGCGCTTGGGGGGCCAACATAGTCTACAAGAGTAGAAGCGTGTGTAGACATCAAGCTATTTCTGGCGCCGTTGCCGGGGAGGTGAGTGCTTGAAGGTATATCTTTAGGTCTTGCAATTAAATCTTTTTGTTTCTTGTTTTTATTTCACTAGTTTTGCTTAATGGAAAACAACAAAAATATGAGAGAGCTTTATAAGCTCTACCTTGAAATTGGACATGATGTGTTTGAAGAGAAAATTAAAAAACCTTTGGAACTTTATTATTTGCATAACAATCATGATGGTGGTGATGTTATTAGTATGTTTCTTTTTAATATCAATATTGCTAAAGACATGGAAAGCTCTAAGCTTGGGGATGACACGTTTGATGAACATGATATTTTTAGTCCCCCAACTTTTGAAGAGAAAATTTACTTTGATGATGCTTTGCTTCCTATATATGATGATTACAATGATAAATGTGAGCTTTTTAGTCCACCTACTATTGAGGATAAAATTTATTATGATTATGATATGCCTCCTAAATATGATGATTACCATGATAGTTATGATTGCTTTACTCTCACTATTCCCAATAAGAAAGATTTTGCTTATATGAAGAGTAATGATACTTTTATGCTTTTGGATCATGGAAATAATGCCTTATGTGATAGTTATATTGTTGAGTTCATCCATGATGCCACTGAAATTTATAATGAGAGAGGGAGACATGGTTCTAAATATCTTAATAATAAGAAGTTTCCTCTCTTTATGGTGAATATTTTGAAGTTATGCTTGTTTTGCCTTCCTATGCTAGTTGCTTTATGCTTCAATAATTTATTTTCTTACAAGATTCCCATGCATAGGAAGCATGTTAGGCTTAAATGTGTTTGGTATTTTCTTCTTGATGCTCTCTTTTGTTCTTCAACTCTTATTCCTACGAGAGCATCATTAAAGTCTTAAGCCTATCTTTATGGCTATAAAGAAAGAGCTCTAGGGAGACAACCCTTGTTATCTTTGCTTTCAGCTTGTCCTTTCAGTTTTTTAGTGGTCTTGATGTTTGTTACTACTGTAGCAACATCATTGTATCTTTATTTTTCAGCTTTGTGCCAAGTTTAGCCTCTGATTGCAAGAAAGTTCAAAAGTTGTGACGTGCAGTCCAGAAAACAGATTCTGTCCTTGGACAGAAAAATTTGTATAAAATCACCAGATCATCTTTTTGGTCTGAATTTTTTTGACAGCGTGCTCTATACAATTGGCTTTCGGGCGTCTGTTCTGAGTTTTTTGATTTGAGTTGCAGAAGTGCCCCGAAAAAATTATTTACTACCTGCTGGTCTCTTTTTCACAGATTCTGTCCTGTTTTGCCTTTCTTTCATTTTGCAAACCTTGAGCTTGCTTTTTCTTTGCAAAAACCTTTTGGCAATCTTGAGAAACAGTAGACCTTCAAGAATATCCTTATTTCCAGCAAGGAAAAATTATTTTATTATGGATACTAACCTCGCTAATCAGATTATGATGAGTTATGTATGAAGGGAGTTTTCAAGTGTGCGAGGGAAGATGATAAAAAGATTCAGGAGTGTCAAACGCTCAAGCTTGGGGATGCCCCCATGCACCCCCAAGAAATATTCAAGAAGACTCAAGCGTCTAAGCTTGGGGATGCCCCCGTGCATCCCCTTCTCCATCAACAATTATCAGTTCGTCTTTCGTTCCACTATATTTTTATCACTTCATGTGTTATGTGCTATGCTTGAAGCGTCTTGCTTTTAGTTTCCTTTTTAGTTTTCTTTAGCTTTGCTTGCTGTTCATAACGAGTTGGAACCCAGCTTTCTTTGTGTGGGAGAGAGACCCGCTCCACTTCAACCTAGAACATAACATAGAATTTTCATGTCTATCTTTGCTGTGTGTGTTCTTTGTCTTTCAATAGCTACTATCATGTTCAGCTCTTAGTTTTCATGCTTATCTTTTTAAAGAGCTTTTGTTTAGTTGGTCGCTGGAACTCTCTTTATTTATCATGCTTATCTTGTTAAGAGAGTTGGCTTCTGTTGCACTGGTTGATATGTCTATGATAAAAATGCTAGGTGCATAATGGTGCTTAGTAGTTCATGTTTTCTTATGGTTAGTCTCAAATAGCTGGGGGGTTCTCAATGTGTTATTGGAGTACCAACATGATTTGTTTGCCTATGATGTGGTATGGTTTAGTGGTATCTTCCCCCAAGAATTTATTTTGATTGACTTGGCGTATGCTCACGCATATTTAAGACTGTAAAGAAAGTCTATCAAGCCTTGATGATCTTTAATTTCTGAGTAGCGATATAACTTCCATGCCCGATTCAATGTTGCTTTGTCGCTCTGCATGATTATGACCGTCATTGCTCTCTTAGTTGGTCGCTCCCAGTCTTTTGCTAACCTTCGCCTGTACTAAGCGGACTGACTGCTTGTGCATCCAAAATCTTTTAAACCAGTTATGCCATATGAGTCCACCATACCTTCCTATACATGGTATTTACCTGCCATTCCTAACAAAGACTTTCATGTACCATCTCGAAATTAATCAAAAGCATTTCTCTTTTGTGCCTCTGTTTTAGCTCATGAGGAAGTAGTAGTTAATTCATGATCTTTTTAAGTTGGACAAGCTTCACCCCGGGATTGCATGTCTAATGTGCAAACCCCTAATACGAGAAGGAACTGGCAAAGAGTGCGCCCGGCTCATTAAAATATATATAACAAACAAACCCTCCTTCACGCTTTGTTTATGAGAAATCAGAAAACTTTGGCAGTGATAAACAAAGGAGATTAAGGGGATGTGATCGTCCTCGTGCGGGAGCCGTTCCTCGAAACTTGTCCAGCTCGAGAAGTAATTGAGTTATCTACTACCATTCGTTGACGAAATATGCATCTCTAAAAAAATTATTACCTCTGTTTTTAAAACCAAGAGCTCTGGTACATGTTTAGTTTTTGTTTCCGACCACGGGTTTTCAACCTTGCCAACAAAAGCCACGGTTCGAGAGTCTCCACCTTCTTTAAAGCACCAACTATTGAGAGCATGATTGTCATTCTGAGTGTAATGTGCATTGTCCCAAAGTACCATTGTCTTTTGCATGATTATGATATCGTTTATTCTGAAATCATTGTATCTAGTCGTCACTTAAACTTTGGAGGTGCCCCTGCATTTATGTTTTTCTTCACTAAAGGGGGCAAGCGAGGTATCACTTTGTCATGTTTGCACACCATGCTCACTACAAATCTATTGAGTGTTTCAGTATCATATTGTAAACTTTCAGTTCTTTGTGATATTCTCATGAGGAAACTTAATTACTACAGATTCATTATCTCAGTAAGCATTTGTCATGTGAATGTGAAAAGTTCTTATATGGTTAATAGCATGTCATCACAGAAATTATGCTTGTTATCATTTGCCTACTCGAGGACGAGCAGGAATTAAGCTTGGGATGTTGATACGTCCAAAACGTATCTATAATTTCTGCTTGCTCCATGCCTTTTTTGTGTGATATTGCTATGATATTTATGCACTTTCATACACTTTTGATCATATTTGGACTAACCTACTAATGGTTGCAAAAGTGCACAATGTTCTTGTTTTACACTTTATTGTGTAGGAATTACTTGGAAATTGACAAAAACGCAAAAGGAGTCGTATTGGAGTAGGACTCTAACTTTCCTGAAATCTGTCTGAGAACGTTTTTTAAAGATGGTCACGTTCGGGCCCGAAGACGACGTCAAACGGAAAAAGTCTATTTGCTAAAGTTGTGGGGAATTTCGAGGTGATGCTTCTGTATATAAAATTTGTCCAAATCGGAGTCCGGACGGCCGAGTAAAGCCCGTTTTACTGAGGCCCAAAATCTGATGACGGGAATCCGAGAGTCTATATAAAGAGAGGAAACCTAGGTCACCAAGGGCCACGAATTTTCCTCCTCCCGAGCCACCGTCTTGGAGGGAAGGACCAGCACCATTGCAGCACCATCCACAAGGAAGAAGGGGGGCCAAGGAGCCGCTGCCCCCTAGGGCCGCCGCCGCCCCGAGGGCTGCCGCCGCCCCCTAGGGCCGCCGCCGCCGCCGCGCCACCAAGGGCCGCCGCCGCCGCCTCCGTGGCTGCCGCCGGCCGTCTCCTCCTTGCGGGGCTGCACCTCTCCATCAACACCATCATCAACCTCCTCCTCACCATGTCCATGCGTGAGTAGTTTCCTCTGGGGCCGAGGTCTCGTACGTGTAGCTATGTGGTTTTCTTTCTCTCCCATGATGTGATCTTCGTTGTGATCATAGGCTATGTTAATCTAGGGTGATCCCATGATATTTCCCCTTCCTCTATGTATTGGATTGATGTACTCACTTGTCTTTATCTAGTATAATCCCCGAGACCAAGGTGACAGCGGTCTATTGGACATGGATTTAAAAAATATTTTCATGAGTAATTTCCTCTCTTGTGTGTTGATTGAAGATTGAGAGTCTCTTGGTGCTTGTCTTTGACTATCCTTTAGATATGTTATGGTGATTGTGGGACTCTCTTTGGATGGCCGCGGTGACATTGGGAAATCGTTAGATTGAGAACTACGAACTTTGAGGTGTGCTTTTGTAGCCCTACATAATTTTCGTCCTCTCTTGACCACAAAGGAATGACCTCCGGGTGCGTCTCCATTGCATGTTTTATGGGAAATATCATGTGATTCGATTATGTTAATGTTGTTGGGAGTTGCCACTAGTGAAAGTATGATCCCTAGGCCTTGTTTCCACCATTGCAATACCATTTGTGCTCACGTTTACCACTTGTTTGCTTGCTGCACTTTTTATTACAGATTTATATTACTTTGTTTTGCCATCCATATCACTTGCCATTTAACATCTCTTCGCCGAACTAGTGCATCTATACAACTCCTAGTTGTATTAGGTGTGTTGGGGACACAAGAGACTTCTTGTATCTTAGTTGCAGGGTTGCTTGAGAGAGACCATCTTCAACCTCTACTTCCCTGAGTTCGATAAACCTTAGGTCATCCACTTGAGGGAAATTGCTGCTGTCCTACAAAACTCTGCGCTTGGGGGCCCAACATAGTCTACAAGAGTAGAAGCGTGTGTAGACATCAGACATACATAATAGAACCTATGACTGAGGCATAGGGTATGACACTCATCTTTTCTCTATCTTCTGCCGTGGTAGGGGATTGAGCCGTGCTCAATCTCATACCTTGCAATACAGGCAAGAACCCTTTCTTGGACTGATCCATATTGAACTTCTTCAATATCTTATCAAGGTATGTGCTTTGTGAAAGACCAATCAGGCGTCTTGATCTATCTCTATAGATCTTGATGCCTAATATGTAAGCAGCTTCTCCAAGGTCCTTCATTGAAAAACTCTTATTCAAGTAGGCCTTTATGCTTTCCAAGAGTTCTACATCATTTCCCATCAGCAATATATCATCCACATATAATATGAGAAATGCTACAGAGCTCCCACTCACTTTCTTGTAAATACAGGCTTCTCCCCAAGTCTGTATAAACCCAAACGCTTTGATCACATCATTAAAGCGAATGTTCCAACTCCGAGATGCTTGCACCAGCCCACAAATTGAGCGATGGAGCTTGCATACCTTGTCGGCATTTTCAGGATCGACAAAACCTTCCGGCTGCATCATATACAGTTCTTCCTTGAGGAAGCCATTAAGGAATGCCGTTTTCACGTCCATTTGCCATATCTCATAATCATAGAATGCGACAATTGCTAACATGATTCGGACGGACTTCAGCATTGCTACGGGAGAGAAAGTCTTATCGTAGTCAATCCCTTGAACTTGTCGATAACCTTTAGCGACAAGTCGAGCCTTATAGATGGTCACATTACCATCCGCGTCAGTCTTCTTCTTAAAGATCCATTTATTTTCTATGGCGTGCCGATCATCACGCAAGTCCACCAAAGTCCATACTTTGTTTTCATACATGGATCCTATCTTGGATTTCATGGCTTCAAGCCATTTTTTGGAATCCGGGCCCGCCATCGCTTCTTCATAGTTCGAAGGTTCACCGTTGTCTAACAACATGATTTCCATGATAGGGTTGCCGTACCACTCTGGTGCGGAACGTGTCCTTGTGGACCTTCGAAGTCCAGTAGTAACTTGATCTGAAGCTTCATGATCATCATCATTAACTTCCTCCCTAGTCGGTGCAGGCACCACAGGAACATCTTCCTGCGCTACGCTACTTTCCGGTTCGGAAGGGGTGATTGTCACCTCATCAAGTTCCACTTTCCTCCCACTCACTTCTTTCGAGAGAAACTCCTTCTCAAGAAAGGATCCATTCTTGGCAACGAAGACCTTGCCTTCGGATCTGAGGTAGAAGGCATACCCAATAGTTTCCTTAGGGTATCCTATGAAGACACATTTTTCCGATTTGGGTTCAAGCTTTTCAGGTTGAAGTTTCTTGACATAAGCATCGCAACCCCAAACTTTCAGAAACGATAGCTTAGGTTTCTTGCCAAACCAAAGTTCAAACGGTGTCGTCTCAATGGATTTAGACGGAGCCCTATTTAAAGTGAATGCGGCAGTCTCTAAAGCATAACCCCAAAATGATAGCGGTAAGTCGGTAAGAGACATCATAGATCGCACCATGTCCAACAGAGTACGATTACGACGTTCGGACACACCATTACGCTAAGGTGTTCCAGGCGGTGTCAATTGTGAAACAATTCCACAGTTCCTTAAGTGTGTGCCAAATTCGTGACTTAAATATTCTACTCCACGATCCGATCGTAAGAACTTTATTTTTCTGTCACGTTGATTCTCAACCTCATTCTGAAATTCCTTGAACTTTTCAAAGGTCTCAGACTTGTGTTTCATCAAGTAGACGTACCCATATCTACTTAAGTCATCTATGAGGGTGAGAACATAACGATAGCCTCCGCGAGCTTCAACACTCATTGGACCGCACACATCAGTATGTATGATTTCCAATAAGTTGGTTGCTCGCTCCATTGTTCCGGAGAACGGAGTCTTGGTCATCTTGCCCAAGAGGCATGGTTCGCACGTGTCAAATGATTCATAATCAAGAGACTCCAAAAGTCCATCTGCATGGAGCTTCTTCATACGTTTGACACCAATATGACCAAGGCGGCAATGCCACAAGTATGTGGGACTATCATTATCAACCTTACATCTTTTGGCATTCACACTATGAATATGTGTAACATCACGTTCGAGATTCACCAAGAATAAACCATTGACAAGCGGGGCATGACCATAAAAAATTTCTCTCATATAAATAGAAAAACCATTATTCTCGGATTTAAATGAGTAGTCATCTCGCATTAAACGAGATCCAGATACAAAGTTCATGCTCAAAGCTGGTACTAAATAACAATTATTGAGGTTTAAAACTAATCCCGAGGGTAGATGTAGAGGTAGCGTGCCGATGGCGATCACATTGACCTTGGAACCATTCCCGACGCGCATCGTCACCTCGTCCTTCGCCAGTCTCCGCTTTTTCCGCAGCTCCTGCTTTGAGTTACAAATGTGAGCAACTGCATCGGTATCAAATACCCAGGAGCTACTACGAGCGCTGGTAAGGTACACATCAATAACATGTATATCCCATATACCTTTGACGTTGTCAGCCTTCTTATCTGCTAAGTATTTGGGGCAGTTCCGCTTCCAGTGACCCGTTCCCTTGCAATAAAAGCACTTAGTCTCAGGCTTGGGGTCCATTCTTTGGCTTCTTCTCGGCAACTAGCTTACCGGGCGCGGCAACTCCTTTGCTGTCTTTCTTGAAGTTCTTCTTACCCTTGCCTTTCTTGAACTTAGTGGTTTTATTCACCATCAACACTTGATGTTCTTTCTTGATCTCCACCTCCGCTGACTTCAGCATGAATACACCTCGGGAATGGACTTCTCCATCCCCTGCATATTGAAGTTCATCAGGAAGCTCTTGTAGCTAGGTGGGAGCGACTGAAGGATTATGTCAACAACCGCTTCGTCTGGGAGATTAATTCCCAACTCAGACAAGCGATTGTGCAACCCAGACAATTTGAGTATGTGAACGCTGACAGAACAATTCTCCTCCATCTTACAACTGTAGAATGCGTCGGAGACATCATATCTCTCGACTCGGGCATGAGCTTGGAAAACCATTTTCAGCTCTTGGAACATCTCATATGCTCCATGGTGCTCAAAACGCTTTTAGAGCCCCGATTCTAAGCTGTAAAGCATGCCGCACTGAACCAGGGAGTAATCATCACAACGCGACTGCCAAGTGTTCATAACGTCTTGGTTCGCTCGGGCGGGAGCGTCACCTAGCGGTGCTTCAAGGACATATGTTTTCTAGGCAGCTATGAGGATGATCCTCAAGTTACGGACCCAATCCTTATAGTTGCTACCATCGTCTTTCAACTTGGTTTTATCTAGGAACGAGTTGAAGTTGAGGGTAACATGAGCGTGGGCCATTGGATCTGCAAGACATATTGTAAAGATTTTAGACTATGTTCATGACAATTTAAGTTCATATAAACAAATTTAATGAACTCCCACTCAGATAGACATCTCTCTAGTCATCTAAGTGATCCATGATCCGAATCGACTAGGCCGTGTCCGATCATCACGTGAGACGGACTAGTCATCAACAGTGAACATCTTTATGTTGATCGTATCTTCTATACGACTCATGTTCGACCTTTCGGTCTTCCGTGTTCCGAGGCCATGTCTGTACATGCTAGGCTCGTCAAGTGAACCCTAAGTGTATTGCGTGTGTAAATCTGGCTTACAACCGTTGTATGCGAACGTTAGAGCCTATCACACCCGATCATCACGTGGTACTTCGGAACAACGAACCTTGGCAACGGTGCATAGTTAGGGGGAACACAATTCTTGAAATTTTAGTGAGAGATCATCTTATTTACTACCGTCGTTCTAAGCAAATAAGATGTAAAAACATGATAAACATCACATGCAATCAAATAGTGACATGATACGGCCAATATCATTTTTGCTCCTTTGATCTTCATCTTTGGGGCTCCATGATCATCATCGTCACCGGCATGACACCATGATCTCCATCATCATGATCTCCATCATCGTGTCTTCATGAAGTCGGCTCGCCAAACATTACTTCTACTACTATGGCTAACGTTTAGCAATAAAGTAAAGTAATTACATGGCGTTATTCAGTGACACGCATGTCATACAATAAATAAGACAACTCCTATGGCTCCTGCCGGTTGTCATACTCATCGACATGCAAGTCGTGATTCTTATTACATGAACATGATCAATCTCATACATCACATATATCATTCATCACATCCTTTTGGCCATATCACATCACACGTCACATGCTGCAAGAACAAGTAAGACGTCCTCTAATTGTTGTTGCAAGTTTTTTACGTGGCTGCTATAGGTTTCTAGCAAGAACGTTTCTTACCTACGCCAAAACCACAATGTGATATGCCAATTTCTATTTACCCTTCATAAGGACCCTTTTCATTGAATCCGATCTGACTAAAGTGGGAGAGACTGTCACCCGCTAGCCACCTTATGCAACTAGTGCATGTTAGTCGGTGGAACCTGTCTCACGTAAGCGTACGTGTAAGGTCGGTCCGGGACGCTTCATCCCACGATGCCGCCGAATCAAGATAAGACTAGTAGCGGCAAGAGAATTGAACAAATCTACGCCCACAACTACTTTGTGTTCTACTCGTGCAAGATACTACGCATAGACCTAGCTCAGATGCCACTGTTGGGGAACGTAGCAGAAATAAAAAAAATCTACCCTTCACCAAGATCAATCTACGGATTCATCTAGCAACGAGGGAGAGGGGAGTGCATCTACATACCCTTGTAGATCGCGAGCGGAAGCGTTCAAGAGAACGTGGATGATGGAGTCGTACTCGTCGTGATCCAAATCACCGATGATCCTAGCGCCGAACGGACGGCACCTCCGTGTTCAACACACGTACGGAGCAGCAACGTCTCCTCTTACTTGATCCAGCAAGGGGGGAGGAAAGGTTGATGGAGATCCGGCAGCACGACGGCGTGGTGGTGGATGCAGCGGGATTCCAGCAGGGCTTCGCCAAGCGCTGCGGGAGGAGGAACGGGTGTCACGGGAGGGAGAGGGAGGCGCCAGGGCATTGGGTGCGGCTGCCCTCCCTCCCCCCACTATATATAGGGGCCCTGGGGGCGCCGGCCCTAGGAGATCCAATCTCCTAGGGGGGCGGCGGCCAGAGGGGGGAAACTTGCCCCCCAAGCAAGTGGGGCGCCCCCCACCCCTAGGGTTTCCAACCCTAGGCGCAAGGGGAGGCCCAAGGGGGGCGCACCAGCCCACTATGGGCTGGTTCCCTTCCCCTTTCAGCCCATGGGGCCCTCCGGGATAGGTGGTCCCACCCGGTGGACCCCCGAGACCCTTCCGGTGGTCCCGGTACAATATCGGTGACCCCCGAAACTCTCCCGATGGCCGAAACTGGACTTCATATATATAATTCTTTAATTCTGGACCATTACGGAACTCCTCGTGACATCCGGGATCTCATCCGGTACTCCGAACAACATTCGGGTTACCGCATGCATATATCTCTATAACCCTAGCGTCACTGAACCTTAAGTGTGTAGACCCTACGGGTTCGGGAGACACGTAGACATGACCGAGACGACTCTCCGGTCAATAACCAACAGCGGGATCTAGATACCCATGTTGGTTCCTACATGCTCCTCGATGATCTCATCGGATGAACCACGATGTCAAGGATTCAATCAATCCCGTATTCAATTCCCTTTGTCTTTCGATATAGTACTTGCCCGAGATTCGATCGTCGGTATACCCGATACCTTGTTCAATCTCGTCATGGCAAGTCTCTTTACTCGTTCCGTAATACATCATCCCGTGACCAACACATTAATCACATTGAGCTCATTATGATGATGTCTTACCGAGTGGGCCTAGAGATACCTCTCTGTCATACGGAGTGACAAATCCCAGTCTCGGTTCGTGCCAACCCAACAGATACTTTCGGAGATACCCATTGTGTACCTTTATAACCACCCAGTTACGTTGTGACGTTTGGCACACCCAAAGTATTCCTACGGTATCCGGGAGTTGCACAACCTCATGGTCTAAGGAAAAAAATACTTGACATTGGAAAAGCTTTAGCATTACGAACTACTCGATCTTGTGCTAGGCTTAGGATTGGGTCTTGTCCATCACATCATTCTCCTAATGATGTGATCCCGTTATCAATGACATCCAATGTCCATGGTTAGGAAACCGTAACCATCTGTTGATCAACGAGCTAGTAACTAGAGGTTTACCAGGGACACATTGTGGTCTATGTATTCACACATGTATCACTATTTCCGGATAATACAATTCAAGCATGAATAACAGACAATTATCATGAACAAGGAAATATAATAATAACCATTTTATTATTGACTCTAGGGCATATTTCCAACAATTCGACTAGGATTCTTATTATCCTTGACCCCCGGTATATTAAATAAGCCGCGGCCAGACTAGTCGATTTATCATATTCTAGATCATTAGAATCATACAGAACAATCTCATGGTAGATTCCCGTACTATGTACTATTTCCCATAATAATACAATCAAGAGAAGGATGTAGAGTATTATCTCCTCGAGAGAGCCCGAACCTAGGTAAAATGATGTGTCCATGTTACCATCGCTCCAAGATGCCTAGTTTAGGACCCCTACCTCGAGATATGCTAGATTGAGCACCAACTTTGGTGGCCAATATAGGTCCCCGCTGGCAGTCGTGGTGCGATGGGAATTCAGATTGTCTTTGACGCGATCTACATGTCGGAACCGAACTTCATTGTCGACGTTGGCATCTTCGTCATTGGCTCGACTGGTCACCATGGACCAAGGACAATGCTTTGCATCAGGTCGTTGGAATCAGACATGTGCCTTCATCATCAAACTCAAATATCAACCGAGATCATGGAAGAATCGTCCATGGAGCTCGGGGGCTCAACGTCAACATTGCCCTCATGTGATCGTGCAGTTTTTTTTGGACAGCGGATTCATAATCGCCGGCCCCGCCTCCTCAAGTGTTGCTTTGATGATTGCTTCGGTGCAATTGAGTCTACAATGACCATGTAAAATTTCATCGTGTTCCGATGGAGGAATATCCGACAACCTCCGATATACCAGAGCTATGGCGAATTTGGACGGGAATCTGGAAGAGTTTGGGCCGAGGAGACTAGCGTCCATCCCGGACATCCTTTGGAAAATCCAACCGTTCATTGGCTGTGGAATTCATATATCGATCACCCCTCAAAATTTCATCTCAATTCGACCATTCAAACCCTAGGAAACATCCAAGGAGTGCATCAATTTTGGGATCTCTTTTCTGCGCCAAAAGGAATCTGACCCAAGTTCAACTTTTTCATAAACGGGTTAGCAGACGTCCTTTTTAAAGGATTTTTAAGAGTATTGCATTTTGTTCCTAAAACCGTGCCCACAAATTTTGATTCTTTTTCGAGGCGATCTTCACTATCACGTCGGAGTCAAACAAGTTCGACAACGTTGCTCCATGGCTACCGACCCTTAGATAGGTCGTCGCATCGTCGAGTCGAGGTTAACCTTTTCGGATCATCACCCTGGCGAGCCGACCAAGAGTTCTGCATCGCAAAGGCTAAATCATCACCAACATCATCACCCCACAGATTTCATGGGTCGGGTGCTCCGGCATCGCCAAGCGGTCACTTCAGTAAGCCGGCATTGATTGCATAACAAGTTCCATCATGCATTAGTAGCGCCGCGCCATCGCTTCTTGAAGCCGACATCCAACACGCAAACCTGCTTTGACATGTCAGTTGACATGGAGGCTTCGACGTCTCCCTGCCGACCTGCCCTGTGACCTCAGATGGACCGAGGGCTTCGCCGTCCCTTCATCAACCTTCTCTAGGACTTCGGCGTCACCAACCGACCAGCTTCATCATGTTAGCTGGAACGGGGACTTCGCCTCGCCACATCGACCATATTATGTCGCCACTTCATCAAGCTGAGCTCTTTGCTCATGTCACCTCGGGCTTGAGGGTTGGGATCTCAGTCAAGTCAAGGACTACGCACCATATCCGACATGTCAAAGTTCGTTGTGCGCCCTCGTCCTGCCACATGCCTAGATCGTGTCATCAACACCGAGAACATTAACCGACTAAGTCGCTTTCATGCTCAAATTTGAAAAATGTCGAGTTTGACCAAGCATTATATTTTTGTTAAGCAAAAAATTGTTCGTTAAAAACAATGTTTATTAAAAACTGTGTTTATCAAAAACAACTTCCTTTACCCAAGTTAAATAGGGGCTCTTAAATTTATTTGTGCCTTTTTATAATAAATGTTTTCTTCTAAGTCATTGCAAAGTCTTTTTCTACTACTCATTTTTCCGACGCGAGTGTGTGGTCAAAAGCCCGGTAGCCTAGTTTTTCTCTATACCCGCTCGAGTTTATTCGCTAAACTGGCCTCATGAGAAGCACTCCGCCTTCAGTAAATGAAGTTGAAGGTGAAGGCTGGCCAACTTGAAGTCTAGATATCAGACATATCATGTTAAAGCGCGACGGAAGCAAAAACTAGTTTTAAGACCAATTTCGGATTGGAACCGAAAAACATGATTTAAATCAGACGTAAAGTTTTGATACGTCTCCATCGTATCTATAATTTTTTATTCTTCCATGCCAATATTATACAACTTTCGTATACTTTTTGGCAACATTTTATATAATTTTTGGGACTAACATATTGATCCAGTGCCCAGTCTGAGTTCCTGTTTGTTGCATTTTTTTCACGGAATATCCATATCAAACAAGTAAAAACACAATAAAAATTTACGAAGAATTTCTTTGGAATATATGTGATTTTTGGGAGGTGGAATCAACGCAAACAGAGGCCCACGACCTCCACAATCCCACCAGGGCGCGACCTATTCCCTGGCGTGTGGTGCTGCCTAGCGGGCACACCGTAAGTCGATTGGGGCTCTTCTTTGGCCCCAACAAAGCTTATATCTAGAAAAGAATCGTGTTAAAATTTCAGCGCAATCGAAGTTATGGATATTCAGATATTTAAGAAACGGTGAAAGGTCAGAAAAGGGGGCCGTGAAACAGAAGAGAAACAAAGAGAGATCCAATCTAGGAGGGGCCTGCCCCTCCTCCACCATTGATGCCATGTAATAGAGGTGAAACACTCCTCACGGTGGTGCCGGAATGCCGCCGGGCAATCATCGTGTGACGGCGATCTACTCCAACAACTCCGTCATCTTTACCAACATCTTCATCACCTTGCCCCATCTATCTATAGCGGTCCACTCTCTTGCAACCCGATGTACCCTCTACTTTAACATGGTGTTTTATCCTTCATATTATTATCCAATGATGTGTTGCCATCCTACGATGCTTGAGTTGATTTTTGTTGTCCTGTCGGTAATTGGTGAATTGCTATGATTGGTTTAAATTGCTTGTGGTTATGTTGTTGGCCATTGGTTCCCATCATATGAGTGTGCGTGTGTATCACACCTTAGAGTTAGTTGTATGTTGATAGGACTATGCATTGGAGGGCAAGAGTGACAGAAGCTTCTTCCTAACATAGAAATTGGTGCATACAGAATTGAAGGAGGGCCAATATATCTTAATGCTATGGTTGGGTTTTGCCTTAATGAGCGTTATTAGTTGCGGATGCTTGCTAATAGTTCCAATCATAAGTGCACATAATTCCAAGTAAGGGATGACATGCTAGCAGTGGCCTCTCACACATAAAAACTTGCTATCGGTCTAGTAACATAGTCAATTGCCTAGGGACAATTCCACAAATCCTTCCACAACTTTTCCACACTCGCTATACTAACTTTATTGTACTTTTAATAGAACATCACCTAATTTTTTACGTTATTTATTATCTTGCAAACTTATCCTGCTACACCTACAAAGTACTTCTAGTTTTATTCTTGTTCTAGGTAAAGTGAACATTAAGCGTGCGTAGAGTTGTATCGATGGTCGATAGAACTTGACAGAATATAAATTATACCTTTAGCTCCTCGTTGGGTTAGACACTCTTACTTATCGAGAAAGGCTACAATTGATCCCATATACTTGTGGGTTATCAAGACCTTTTTCTGGCGCCATTGCCGAGGAGCAATAATGCGGTGAATATTCTCCTATGTGCCTGTTTGCTTTATCATCAAGGAGATTTTATTTTCTCTTCTAAGTTATTTTTTATCTTTAGTTATGGACATGGAACATGAAATACCAAAAAAATAGGTGTACTTGCTACTCATGGAGATGGGGACCTCCTAAAACCCTGGATGCTCATTATGTGGAAAATATTAAACACTACTTTGATAATTCCGAAAATAATCATTTAACTTGATAATGGGATTCATGTTGGACCAACGTGAATACTTCAGGGATTATCGCTTGACTCTAAAAGGGAAACTGTTATGGGATCAAATTCATATGTTGCAATGGTATGCTCAGAATTTATGCTTGAGATATGATTATACTTGTTGCTCTAGGATGAAGACTCCACACCTTCCCTTTTCATGTGAATTTAATGACAATGAAACCTTGGCTTCTTATGCTAATGGTTTATATGATTACTATGATGTGGAACAAATAGAAGAATTTGTCGCTTTTAAGGGTGCTTATGAAATTGAAATCTCTGTTTGAAATATGTGAAAATTATGATGATGTCGTTTACAAACCTGAACATTATGCTATACTTAAATATTGCTATGAGAATTATGAATATAATGTTGACATTGATGCATTTATTGAGAAGGACTCTGCTGTCCAAGAAGAGACTAATATTTTGCAGGAATATATGGAAGAATAAATTGATGACATTGTGACATCATTAGATGAAAAATATGACAAGGAGAGCGAAGAACAAAAGGAGGAAGAGCGGATTAGCTACATGTCATGGTTTTGTCATGGCAGATGTCCTAGTGTGAGGACTTAGTCGTGAGGCCGTCGCAACTAGGTAGTAGCTTGAACGGGGTTAATCGGAATCGACAAGCCAAGAGTTTTACCCAGATTCGGCCCCTCACGGTGGAGGTAAAAGCCTACATCATGCTTGATTTATATTAATCATCATGGTCTCGATTTCAAGGGTGCTATTTTGCTGCCTCTATCTCGAGTGCCCTTAAATCATCTGTCTCGAGACCTACTGAAACGTCTGTCTCCATACTTGTCTGTCTGAGATCTGTCTATTTTTTTGCATGCCCCTCTTGGGGTGTCCCGCCCCTCCTTACATAAGTTGAAGGGGCGGCTTACATGTGGAGTCCTAGTAAGATTAGGAGTTAACCTATTCTGGCTTCCCATCGCAGGCTTCTTACCACGAGCGACTCACCGTGGGCTTCTTATCACGAGCTTCTCACCGTGGGCTTCTTATCTCCAAGCGGCTCATCTTCTAGGCGGCTTACGCCGGGCGGCTTATCTTAAGGGCTCATCTTCCGGGTGGCTTATGTCAGGCGGCTTAGGGCTCATCTCTGGGACTCGTCATGGCATCTTAAGCCGAGAGAGGACCTAAGTCTCAGGGCAGCTTAAGCCCAGAGAGGACTTAAGTCTAAGGGTGGCTTAAGCCCATAGAGGACTGAAGTCTCAAGGTGGCTTAAGCCCAAAGAGGACTTAAATCTCAGGGCAACTTATGCTCAGAGAGAGTACTTAACCTCAGAGATGACGTAATGTTATGAGCCAGGTTTTAACCGCGGGTAATTCCCCCGACACTACCCGTGCCCACCTTGTAATGAGAGTAACTCTTCAACTCATACATTGTTTAATTTCCCTTCGTGCTTACCGAAGGATGAATGCTATGATGATTGATATGATTCCTTTGATTCGTTTGAAATATCCCTTTTTTATGAAATTGATGTTAGCTATGCTTGTGGTCATCATGCCAATATGAATTATGCTTATGGTGATGAACTTGCTATAGTTCCTTATGTTAAGAATGAAATTGTTGCCATTGCACCCACGCATGATAGTCCTATTATCTTTTTGAATTCTCCCAAATACACTATATTGGAGAAGTTTGCGCTTTTTAAGGATTATATTAATGGGTTGCTTGCATGTTACTACTACGCATGATGATTTTGATAAAGAGAAGCGATTGGAAGGTTATGCATTGGAGAAGTGAGGGTCGACCTTGAACACTTGTGTTCATGCTCATGGAAACAATGTAGAATTTTTCATGGAATTTTCTCGCAAAAATAATTACCCCCTTGTACAAATCTATTGTATGATAAAAATAACGTGCCAAGATTTGCCTTTGGGATGATTGGATTGCTTGCTTGGCATGTACAGTGCAAAAACAGAAACTTTGGCTGTAGTGCATGAATTTACATTTTTTACTGGAACGTTAAAAGTTTCTGAAATTTTTAGACGGTACTACTATGCATTTTTTATCCTGTCCTAATGTTTCAGAATTTTTAGAGTTACAGAAGTTTTGTCAATGTTCATATTGCTATAGATTGTTTAGTTTCTGACAAATTATGTTTTTGATGCGTTGTTTGTTTGTTTTGATGAATCTATGGATTGTATCGGTGGCTATAAGCCATGGTGAAGTCAGAATACAATAGGTATAATGCAAAAATAAAATATTAATGGGTTTGCAACAGTACTTAAAGTGGTGATTTACTTTATTATACTAACTGATTTCACGAAGGTTTTGTTAAGTTTTGTGTGGATGAAGTGTTCGAAGATCGAGGAGGTATCGATATGAGAAGAATGAGGAGAGGCAAGAGCTCAAGCTTGGAGATGCCCAATGCACCCCAAGTAAATATTCTAGGATACTCAAGCCTCTAACCTTGGGGATGCCCCAGAAGGCATCCCATGTTTATTCAACAAGTATCGGTATATTCGGTTTTTGTTTTGTTCACAAGATATGCGTAAATTCTTGGAGCGTCTTTTGTGTTTATTTTTTCCTTTTCTTTAATGCACCATGCTGGTATTATACAGTCCTTGGTTGATTTATAGAACGCTCATTGCACTTCACTTATATCTTTTGAGTATGGCTTTATAGAATGCTTCACATGCTTCACTTATATAATTTCAAGTTTGGATTGCCTATTTCTCTACTTATAGAAAACCGTAATTTGTAGAATGCTCTTTTGCTTCACTTATATTTGTTAGAGCATGATCTTTTGTAGAAATAATTAAACTCTCATGGCTCACTTATATTTATTTAGAGAGTCAACATGAATTGGTCATTCATATGGTTAGTCATAAAATCCTACATAAAACGTGTAGATCACTGAATATGCTATGTTTCATTTCTTGCAATAGTTTTGCGATATAGAGATGATAATATGTGGGAGGTACTAGTGAATGATTGTGTTTAGTAGGAATCTTGGTGTTAAGGTTTGTGATTCCCGAAGCATGCACGTATAGTCTCCCGTTATGCCAAGAAGTTGGAGCATAATTTATCCTTGATTTTCTATCTTTGCGTGAAGGTCAGGGGTGCGTGATGGTTAACTCCAACCAACCTCCCCCCTAGGGGCATGTGTAGTAGTAATTTACTTCGAGAGCTAATAAACTTTCTCAATAAGTATGTTAGTTCTTTATGACTAATGTGAGTCCATGGAATATACAACCTCTCACCTTTCCGCAATTTGCTAGCCTCTACGGTACCGTACCTTTCCCTTTCTCACCTAGAGAGTTGGTGCAAACTTCGCCGGTGCATCCAAACCCTGTGATATGATACGCTCTATCACACATAAGCCTCCTTATATCTACCTCAAAACAGACACCATACCTACCTATTATGGCATTTCCATAGCCATTGCGAGATACATTGCCATGCAACTTCCATCGTCATATACATGACTTGAGCATTCATTGCCATATTGCTTTGCATGATCCTAAGATAGCTAGCATGATATTTTCATGGCTTGTCCATTTTTTGATATCTCTGCTACAGTAGATCATTGCACATCCTAATGCACCGCCAGAGGCATTCATATAGAGTCATATTGTTCTAGGTGTCGATTTGTAATTTTGAGTTGTAAGTAAATAGAAGCTTGATGATCATCATTATTCATTATTAAAGCATGTCCCAAGTGAGGAAATAAAAAATGTGAAAAATAGGCCAAAAAGAGCCCAAGAAAAAAAATGAAAAAAAGAAATGCGAGAAAAAGAGAGAAGGGGCATGCTAATTTCACACTTGTGCTTCAAAGTAGCACCATGTTTTTCGCATAGAGAGTCTCCTATGTTGTCACTTTCATATACCTAGTGGGCATTTTTTGTTATAGATTTTGATGCACACCCACTTAGTTTTCAGTTTGAGCTTTCACACACTTATAGCTCATAGTGCACCTGTTGCATTGACATCAATTGATGGGCATCTCCATAGTCCGTTGATTACTCGCGTCGATGTGAGACTATCTTCCTTTTTGTCTGCTCCATATTAATCTCCACCACCGTATTCTATTCCACCCATACTGCTATGTCCATGGTTTGCGCTCATGTATTGTGTGAGAATTGAAAATGCCAAAGCGCGTTAAAATGTACAAACCAATTGTTTGGCTGACACCGGGGTAGTGCATGATTTATACTTTGTGTTAATAAGATGGAGCATGACAATACTATATGATTTTGTAGGGACAACATTCTTCAGCCTTGATATTTTGAAACACACGATATTGTTTGTTGGGATGCCTGAGTGTCGATGTCTTTATGTCAAATTATAAACTATTGCTTTGAATCACTCGTGTCTTAATATTCATGCCATGATTAGATTATATGATTGAAATTATGCTAGGTAGCATTCCACATCAAAAATTATCTTTTTTATCATTTACCTACTCGTGGACGAGCAGGAATTAGGCTTTGGGATGCTGATACAACTTTCATATACTTTTGGCAACATTTTATATTATTTTTAGGACTAACATATTGATCCAGTGCCAAGTGCCAGTTCATGTTTGTTGCATTTTTTGTTTTGCAGCATATTCATATCAAATGAAGTCCAAACGCGATAAAAATTTATGGAGAACTATTTTGGAATATATGTGATTTTTGGGAGGTGGAATCAACGCAAACGAAGGCCCACAGCCTCCACTACCCACCAGCGTGTGACCTATCCCCCTGGCGCGCGGTGGTGCCTAGTGAGCACACCGTAAGTCGGTTGGGTCTCTTCTCCGGCCGCAAGGGAGCTTATAACCAGAAAAAAATCATGTTAAAATTTCAGCGCAATCAGAGTTACGGATCTCCGAATATTTAAGAAACGGTGAAAGGCTAGAAAAGGGCGTCGCGAAACAGAAGACAAACATAGAGAGAGAGAGAGAGAGAGAGAGAGAGAGAGAGAGAGAGAGAGAGAGAAAGAGAGAGATCCAATCTAGGAGGGGCTCCTGCCCCTCCGCCGCCATGGAGGCCATGGAACAGAGGGGAAACCCTCCTCCACCTAGGGGTCAAGGAAGAAGAAGGAGGGGGCTCTCTCTCCCTCTCCCACGGTAGCGCTGGAACGCCGCCGGGGCAATCATCATGTGACAGTGGTCTACTCCAACAACTCCGTCATCTTCACCAACATCTTCGTCACCTTCCCCCCATCTATCTACAGCGGTCCACTCTCCCGCAACCCGTTGTATTCTCTACTTGAACATGGTGCTTTATGCTTCATATTATTATCCAGTGATGTGTTGCCATCATATGATGCTTGAGTAGATTTTTGTTGTCCTATCGGTAATTGGTGAATTGCTACGATTGGTTTAAATTTCTTGTGGTTATGTTGTTGTCCTTTGGTGCCCATCATATGAGCGCGCGTGTGGATCACACCTTAGGGTTAGTATTGATAGGACTATGCACTGGAGGGCTAGAGTGACATAAGCTTCTTCCTAACATCGAATTTGATGCATACGAGATTGAAGAGGGGGCAATATATCTTAATGCTATGGTTGGGTTTTACCTTAATGAACATTAGTGGTTGCGAATGATTGCTAATAGTTCCAATCATATGCACATAGAATTCCAAGTAAGGGATGACATGCTAGCAATGGCCTCTCCCACATAAAAACTTGCTATCAGTCTAGTAACGTAGTCAATTGCTTAGGGACAATTCCGCGAATCCTTCCACCACTTTTCTGCACTCGCTATACTAACTTAACTGTACTTTTAATAGAACAACACCTGACTTTTATTTTCACGTTCTTTATCATTTTGCAAACTTATCCTGCTACACCTACAGAGTACTTCTAGTGTTATTCTTGTTCTAGGTAAAGTGAACACTAAGCGTGCGTAGAGTAGTATCGGTGGCCGATAGAACTTGAGAGAATATAATTCTATCTTTAGCTTCTCGTTGGGTTTGACACTCTTACTTATCGAGAAAGGCGACAATTGATCCCCTATACTTGTGGGTTATCAAGTGTCTACATAGGGTTTTTTCGTGCTTATGAAACTTTAACCTATTTATATGTTTTTCTTTCAGGAGGCGGACATCCTCTTGGCTGAGGTGGCCTGCGTAATAATGAAGCTTGTGGAATCTTTTCTGACCCGTAGCTCGGCATCTTTGTTGCCGACCTACACCTCGACGTTGGCGAAACACACACATTGTTTGGACTAGTTCTCGAGGAGATGCGATTCTAGGGTCTGTCATGTTGCCGAACCCAAGTCTCGGGGCTACTGCATTGACGATTCAATGTAGTAAATTTAGAAGTGCAATACAGTTTCCGAGGAGTTTACGATCCTTGTGTTGATTGGCGGCACTCAACCTGCGGCTAGGGAGCTATTGCACACTGCGTTTCCGTTCCTATGTATGCTGCCGAGCAAGGACCTGGTCCTCGGGCCGATTTTGCGAATCGACCTGAGTGTCAGGGGCTCCTGGGATTAGCGGTTTTATTTTATCCTTCAGGTGCACCCCGGATTTTAGGTCGACAAACACATTGAGGGCTACTGGTTATACATATCGGTAGTAAATAAATTGCATCAATCGGAACTAAATTCCAGAAAAATGAACCCACGGCTGAGGTGGTCCATCACCTTGGAAGCAGTCTGGCATAAAGCTCTGATGCAAGTGGCTAGCTCCCTAGATGACTTTTCCTGCATTAAGCTCGGGATAATCTATGACACCTTAGATGAAGACCGACGTTAGAGCTTGGCTGCAAGAGGACGCCGCCGCATGGGTTAAACTTTGAACCCAAGGTGTGGCATAAAAATAACAAGGCATTAATAAAGGCCAAGAACTTAAAGGGGCTCCTCGAATGGCCGACATGTGAACTCATCGGATACACTTCGGTGATCCTCAAGGTCAGAGATAAGAAGATTTTTTGAACCAGCTTTCATGACCGCCGACCAAAGATGAAGGGAAGTTCGGAAGAACCGAGGAGCACCCCCAATTGAAGACTGGTTTGTGGGGGCTACTAACAGTGTCCTGGACTAGGGGTACTCTCCACGTTGTCTCCTGATCAAGAGGTCCGGGTTGAGGACCCCCATGGTGGTTCACTAATGGGCTTCTTTGGGCAGCCCATGACGTATACAAGGGAGATTCCACAAAGCTCGACACACAAGCCGAAGACTCCCCTCCACCGACGTATCCGGCTAGGACTCTTGTTATCCTAGGCCACTGGTACATTATATAAGCCGAGGCAAGGTTAGTCGACGGATCATATTTCAGATCATTAGAATCATACACAACAATCTCGTGGTAGATACCTGTACTATGTACTATCCTCCCTAGCAATGCAATCAAGAGCAAGATGTAGGGTATTATCTCCTCGAGAGAGCCTGAACCTGGGTAAAATTTTGTGTCCATGTTACCATCACTCCAAAATGCCTAGCTTAGGACCCTACCTCAAGATATGCCATATTCACTACAGGAATCAGGATCTTTGCCGTCAGCCATAGCGGACGGCAAAGGCATGACTTGCGGACGGCAAACGTCTTTGTCGTCAGCTGGCAGACGGCAAACCATCCGGCTGAACGAGCTCCGGTAAAGGCTACTTTGTCGTTTGCTGGCGGACGGCAAAGATGCAAACGCCTTTGCCGTTAGCCCGCAGATGGCAAAGAGGTTGGACGGTAGGTTAGGTCCGTTAGGGTTAACGGCGTGCTTTGCTATCCGCTAACTAACGACAAAGATGCAAAGGTATTTGTCGCCAGCCAGCGGACGGCAAAGAGGTTGTCCCAGGTGACCCCCGGTAGCTGACACGTGGCATTCTTTCCCATCAGCTGGCTGACGGCAAAGATGCAAATGTCATTGCCGTCTGCCAGCCGACGGCAAAGCATGCCATATAGGCCAGCCCAGTACGCGCCAGGTTGCACATGGCACATGGCAGCTTTGCCGTCTGCTGGCTCATGGCAAAGCTCTTTGTCGTCTGCCAGCAGACGACAAAGTGCCTGCATAGCCCCTATTTTATCTGGTTTTTATTAAATTCAATCAATTTCACAGATACACACACACACACACACACATTTGAAAATACTTTCAACAAGCATACCAAATCATATCCCTGCCATATGGATATGATTATCCAACACATATAGATACCAAATCAAAAGTCCATATATAGCTAGCCAAGATATCCAACAACAAGCATGCAATGGTTTCATCCATATATACATATATAGGTAGCAAGTTTAACATTGTTCATCCTTCAAAATCCAAAGAAAAAGGAAGCACAAGGAGAACAGTAGACTCCATCAACGCAAGCCTTCCTCATCTAAAGCAAATCTGCAAATTGGGAAAGAAGAAAGTTAGAAGAAGAAGAAGAAGACTAGAAGAAGAAAACTAGCTGGAAGAAGAAGATTATCTAGGTAAATAAGGTAAGTATGCATTTGTTAAGCAATACACTAGAGAAAACTTACCCTCATCACAACAAATGCGATGAAGATCGCAACAAAGGTAACAATTGATCCAACGGCATAATGATACCAAGCCTCATTATCAATGGCATATTTTCTAATCTTCTTAATCTTCAAGCGCATTGCATCCATCTTCAAGCGCATTGCATTAATCTTCATCTTGCGATCATCGATGATATAGGCAACATACAACTCCAATATCATCGTCTCTTCTTCAATTCTTTTAATTTTTTCTTTCAAATGCTCATTTTCTTTTTCGACTAAATTTAAGTTCTCGACAAGAGGGTCGTTTGCAAATTCCGGATCACATACCTCCTAGATTAAAATATCTCTATGTCAACTTGATGGCCATAATTGTCATAAATGTGAAATGCAACAAATAGTTATAAAAGAGGATTTACCACATCTGAATCATAAAGCGGGCGAGGACCAACGAGGACGGATATCAAGACCATGGCACTATGTATAACAAACAATCATACAAAGTAAGAAAATTATACAAGTAACTATATAAATCATAAAATCATACAAGTAACTATATAAATCAAGTACAACATAAATTTTTTAATACCTAGTCATAATCTGGTTCAATAAATGCTTCAGGATCAATAAATGCATCATCATCATCACTATCAGTAATGACGTGCTCATCGTCATCATTAATAAATGCATCATCATGTGGAAGGCCACATCTGCGTAATCTGTCAAGCATTGACAGGTCATCCACAACAGTAACCTCTTCTAGTTCAGGCTCTTCTTGTTTCGACCGAGGGGTGAAGTCGGGTTCATTGTCGTTGTCTACTTCAATGTTTTGGGGTGAAGTAGAGTGGCTCTTGAAACGTTTTTTGGAATGACGCGTTTCTTGGAAGAATTCTCCTTCATATGTGTCTGGGTTAATGTGAGGTTCATAATCATCTTCATTGGGGGGAGGTGGTCTAGCACGTGGCGGCACTTCATAAACAACATCCCAACCTTTGAGATTAGGATCACTTTGACAGGCCCACGGTAGATAGAAAACTTGGGTTGACTGTTGAGCCATAATATAGACATCGGAAACATCCAAATGTGTGCCTTGATTGATTTCCACTAGCCCTATATGTTAATGAGTCCTTCTAGTCTCCTTCAGCTCGAACCAATAACATTTGAAGACTACGACGTTTGGTGGGATTGCACCATTGAATTGAAGTTCATAAATTGCTTCAACTCTTCCATAATACTCGGTATCTCCTTCGCCGACAGCAGGTACATAAGCTCTTAATTAGCCTACAAGTTTAATATGAAAGGGATTTTTGCATTAGCCAGAAATTAGACGAAGAAATGAAATTGTCTAATGGAAATTACCGTTTGTTTGCACCAAGAGATGAAACCGGGATAGCCAAGTCCATGCCTTTCCAGAAGCTCATACTCTTCGATGAAATCCTTTTGGATCACCGCTCCATACGAGAATATGGCGACGTATCGACTATATCAAATTTATCCGAGAATAAGAGCAGTTCCAAGGAAATAGAAGTTGCGAAACAATGTACCGAGAACTTACTCGATGTACGGCCGCACTTCTGTTAGGTTGGTGAAGATATACAACGAAATGATCTGCCATTCTTCGAAATCCGACGTTAAGGAATTAGAAGCACTGACTGGTGCGAGATCCCCTTTGAATAGGCTGAGGTTGGATCCACCCTTTTTAGGTTCGTCAGCATTGTACCGAGGCTTCGGATTATGCAAATGACGATTTTTTACTTCGTAGTGTGCTGTCATGAAGTTTGTCGCCTCCTCAGTAATGAATGCCTCAGCCATCGATGCTTCAATTCTATGTTTATTTTTACATTTTTCTCGTAGCGTCTTCTACATCCTCTCAGTGGCGTAGCACCAACGATTTTGCACGCCCCCCCCCCAATCTTGCCTTGGTTGGGAGATGCAAAATCAAGTGTTGCATTGGATAAAGAAGCCCGGCAGAAAGATCTTCTCTAACTTGCAGATCAACTCCGGCGCCAACTCTTCCATTTCTTCTAGCAGGCCAGGCAATAGTTCTTTCGCACAGAGAACACGGAAGAAATAGCTCAGCTCTGCCAGTACTAGCCATTCATCCTCAAAGATGAAGCCACGCAACATCACCAGCATTACCCACTCAATCCATATGTGCCAATCATGACTCTTGAGACCAAATATCTTCAATTTATCAAGACTCGCTCCCCTCTTTAGATTCGCTGCATACCCATCGGGGAACATCAACTGCTGTTGCACCCATAAGATAATTTCCCTCATAGCTGGCCTTCCAAGATTGAACCATGCCGTTGGCTTCGTCCAGTTCTGCTTTCCTTTCGGTGCTTTCATGTTTTGTAACGGCCTATCACATAGCGCCTTCAGATTGACTCTAGCCTTAGTATTATCCTTTGACTTCCCATCTATGCCGAACAATGTACCAAAAAGTGCCTCGGCGATATTCTTCTCAGTGTGCATCACGTCGATGTTGTGTGGCAAAGTTGGTCTTTGAAGTAAGGCAAATCCCACAAGCATGTCTTGTGAGTCCAGGCGTGTTTCGAATTATACCCCATGAAATAACCTGGATGCTCTAGATTTGGCTCGAGAGCGTTTAATTGATCTAGTGTCTCTTGGCATGTTAACACAGGTGGTGCAGAGTTTTTGACAACTCTACCTCTGATGAAGTTCTTCTTGTCTTTCCAAAACTTATGGCGAGGATCCAGGAACTGTCTATGCATGTCGAAGCAAGAAAACATGCGACCGGCCTGAAGCCAACGGAACTCAAGAGCTCCCTTCCATGTGGGGCACGGAAACCTTCCATGCACACACCAGCCAATGAATAGCGCATACGGCGGCAATTCATGCGTCGAGTACATGTACCAGACACGCATTATGAAGTTCCGTTTGCTAAAGGCGTCGTATGTCTTGAACCCATTATCCCAGGCTTCTTGCAATTCGTCCTTCAGCCGCTGCATGTACACATTCATATTCTTCCCCGGATAGTTGGGCCCTAGAATTATCAACGTCAGGAAAATGTTCTTTCTTTGCATAATATGTCCGTGGGGAGATTGAGTAGAAAGACAAATATGGGCCAAGAACTGTATTGGGCTGCCATCAGACCAAACACACTGAACCCATCCGTGCTGATGCCGACTCGAGTATGCCTCGGATCTTCCGCTCTTTCATCATGTAATGCATCGAAGCTCTTCCATGCCTCAACGTCCGATGTGTGCACCATCATCAGCTTCCCATCTGCATCTAGTTGGGTTCCTTTGCCCGTTTTGTGCCATGTAATCTGTCTTGCCGTCTCTTCGACCATGAAAATACGTTGAAGTCTTGGTACGATTGGCATATACCGAAGAACATTAACAAGGATTTTGGTCTGCGTCTTCTCACCCATACCGTTGTCTAACACAACATACCTAGATGAGTTGCAAATGGGATAATAGTTCAAGTCCGCATACTGAAGCCTAAATAAGGCACATCCTTTCTCACAGGCATGTATCTTCTGATAGGGCATCTTAAGAGCACGGAGGATTTTGTCTGACTGGTACAGGTTTGCAGGTAGTACATGGTCTTTGGTAGAAAACGTCCAAATACTGTTGTCATTGCGTCGTAGCATTCTCTGCCCAAGTTGAATTGAGCCTTCAGAGCCATTATTTGTGACATGGCATCCAGCTGACAAAGCTCAGTGTGCTCGTGGAGAGGACGTTTTGAGGACTCCAACATTTTATTGAAGGCCTTTGCAGATTCCTCCATCTCATCGTCCGAGTCCCGAGCATCATCAAAGTCTTGCACCATGTCTTGCATCCCGGTACCATGCTCGTCGGTGCGACGACGGAGCACCTCAGCTCTGGCACGTTGGGCAGACTCGCCATGAAGTGTCCACATAGTATAATCTGGTGTAAAACCCCTCTTCTGCAGGAGTTTGCCCATTTCATCCTCTGTCCTCTTGTGCCAATTGTTGCACCCGGCAGAGGGGCACCAGGTTGTCCTCTGGTCATTTGCAAATGCGGCTCTCAGAAACTCCTTGGTTTTTGTGAGCCATTCAGTGGTCATGTCTTTCTGACTTGTGTGACCAGTGTACATCCACGCACGATCAGTTATCTTGCCTAGCTACTCGACACATAAGAATATATATATATATATATATATATATATATATATATATATATATATATATATATATATATATATATATATATATATATATATATATATATATATATATATATCAGCATGTATATATTCATCAGTTATTGGAGTTTGTCACTTTAATTACGCCCATGCAACCTAGACGCTAATAGGTAAAGATAGGTCCTAATCCCACCCGAGTATGTGTAGATTGGGTTCGTTTTCTCATGCTCTACTCTGGATCCGACGCAAAATTTTGGTAGCACCTCCCCACTGTTCTCCTGATACACGTCTCGGCAATAAGCAGAGAGAATGTGTACCCGGAGAATAACAGGGAGGCATTGACGAAATTCTGCATCGGATCCGGAGCAGAGCATGTGGGAAAACGAACCCAATCTACACATACTCGGGCTGTCCACAGATAATGTTGGACAATTCGAAAGAATCACAGTTATAAATATGCAAATGCATGCATATTTATAGATGTAACGCTTTCGAACGGGAGACGCATAGTGGTCATGCATACTGATGATTGAAGACACCTATAGCTAGCAAGTTTCATTGGCATGAAGACCGGAACAGAGCAAATCAAGGGGGGATGTCATTTGTACTAACCCATGAACGCACGGGCGTAGCTCGTCGAACACTAGACCCTCGCAGCGACGAAGAAACTGCACATTTAAATGGAAAGATGAGTTTCATAGCAATATTGTTTATTCTGTCAACCTAACTAAATATTTACAATATGACGAGCTGGTTAGGGGTTCCTCGGCGTCGATAGACACCCTAAATAGCAAGTATCATCGGTACATGATACATGATGCGCTCGGCCTTGAACACTAGATCCACGACCCACAGGTGACGCCGGTGCCCGGCGTCCCGCAATAGTAGTTCTGGTGGCCGATTACGGTCGAACACCTTGGCAAATTTGTCTAGCAGCCTCTACGATGAGGATTAAAGCCAAGTTTTGAAATTTCAGACATCCAAACCGACTTGAGTCAGTTTGGGTGTTTCAAGTTTCAACGCTTAGCTTTCAATCGTCATCTCAGAGGCTGCCAGACAAATTCGCGATGGTGTTCGACCACCATTGATGCCGAGAACTATTGTTGCGGGACGCGGGACCCCTGTGTCACTTGTGGGACGTGGATGTAGTATTCATCACCGACGGCCACATGTATCTCGCACTGACGATACTTGCAATATAAGGTAGCATCAACACCGACGATACTTGCAATATAATAAGCAAAACTACATCATCTCATACATATAGCAAAACTTCTTCCTCCTCTTCTTCTTCTTCTTCTTCCTCCTCTTCTTCTTCTTCTTCTTCTTTTTTCATCTTTCTTCTTTCTTCTTAACCTAAACTAAACCTAATAAACTTAATCTAAACTAAACTAAATCTAAACCTAAAAAACAGAAAAAACCTAAACTAAACCTAAACAAAGTCAAGACTAAATTAAACTAAATCTAAAAATAGAAGAAAAAAAAAGAAAAAGAGGGATATATGTCTCACCTTCAAGGAGGGGGCGCCGGAGGAGCGGGGCGGGGCGGCGGCGGCGGGGCGCAGGGGCGGCGGGCCGAGGCAGCGGCGGGGCGCCGTAGGAGCGGGGCGTGATGTCTACTATGCAACCTTCTTCTTGTAGACGTTGTTAGGCCTCCAAGTGCAGAGGTTTGTAGGACAGTAGCAAATTTCCCTCAAGTGGATGACCTAAGGTTTATCAATATGTGGGAGGCGTAGGATGAAGATGGTCTCTCTCAAACAACCCTGCAACCAAATTACAAAGAGTCTCTTGTGTACCCAACACACCCAATACAATGGTAAATTGTATAGGTGCACTAGTTCGGCGAAGAGATGGTGATACAAGTGCAATATGGATGGTAGATATAGGTTTTTGTAATAACAAAAAATAAAAACAACAAGGTAGCAAGTGGTAAAAGTGAACATAAACGGTAGTGCAATGTGTAGAAACAATGCCTAGGGTTCATACTTTCACTAATGCAAGTTCTCTCAACAATAATAACATAACTGGATCATATAACTATCCCTCAACATGCAACTAATAGCGGAGAACAAACGAAGAGATTATGGTAGGGTACAAAACCACCTCAAAGTTATCCTTTCTGAACGATCTATTCAAGAGTCCGTACTAAAATAACACGATGCTATTCTTTCCATTCAATCTATCCTAGAGTTCGTACTAGAATAACACCTTAAGATACAAATCAACCAAAACCCTAATGTCACCTAGATACTCCATTGTCACCTCAAGTATCCGTGGGCATGATTATACGATATGCATCACATAATCTCAGATTCATCTATTCAACCAACACAAAGTACTTCAAAGAGTGCCCCAAAGTTTCTATCAGAGAGTCAAGACGAAAACGTGTGCCAACCCCTATGCATAGATTCCCAAGGTCACGGAACCAACAAGTTGATCACCAAAACATACATCAAGTAGATCACATGATATCCCATTGTCACCACGGGTATCCCACACAAGACATACATCAAGTGTTCTCAAATCCTTAAAGACTCAATCCGATAAGATAACTTCAAAGGGAAAACTCAATTCATCACAAGAGAGTAGAGGGGGAGAAACATCATAAGATCCAACTATAATAGCAAAGCTCGCGATACATCAAGATCGTGCCATCTCAAGAACACGAGAGAGAGAGAGAGATCAAACACATAGCTACTGATACATACCCTTAGCCCCGAGGGTGAACTACTCCCTACTCGTCATGGAGAGCGCCGGGATGATGAAGATAGCCACCGGAGATGTATCCCCCCCTTCAGCAGGGTGCCGGAATGGGTCTAGATTGGTTTTCGGTGGCAACAGAGGCTTTAGGTAGTGGAACTCCCGATCTAGATTATTTTCCGGAGGTTTCTGTATATATAGGAGGTGTTGGAGTCGCAGGCAAGTAAAGGGGATCTCCGGGCTGTCCACGAGGCAGGGGGCGCGCCCAGGGGGCATGCGCCCCCACCCTCGTGTTAGCCCGTGGACCTTCTAGTCCCCCTCTGGCACTTCCTGGGCTTCTTCTAGTCCAAAAATAACCTCCGTTGAGTTTCACGTCAATTGGACTCCATTTGATATTCCTTTTCTGCAATACTCTAAAACAGGAGAAAAACATAAACTGGCACTGGGCTCTGTGTTAATAGGTTAGTCCCAAAAATCATAAAAAAAAGTGTATATAAAAGCCCATAAAACATCCTAGAAGTATAATATAATAGCATGGAACAATCAAAAATTATAGATACGTTGGAGACGTATCAAGCATCCCCAAGCTTAATTCCTGCTCGTCCTCGAGTAGGTAAATGATAAAAACAGAATTTTTGATGTGGAATGCTACCTAACATAATTCTCAATGTAATTCTCTTTATTGTGGCATGAATGTTCTGATCCGAAAGATTCAAGACAAAAGTCTATATCGACATAAGAATAATAATACTTCAAGCATACTAAGATTCAAGCAATTATGTCTTCTCAAAATAACATGGCCAAAGAAAGTTCATCCCTACAAAATCATATAGTTTGACTATGCTCCATCTTCGTCACACAAAATACTCAAATCATGCACAACCCCAGTTTCAGCCAAGCACTTGTTTCATACTTCAATTTTTTCAAACTCTTTCAACTTTCACGCAATATATGAGTGTGAGCCATGGACATAGCACTATGTGGAATAGAGTGGTGGTTGTGGAGAAGACAAAAGAGGAAGATGGTCTCACATGAACTAGGCGTATCAATGGGCTATGGAGATGTGATGGCTTCTCGCCCCTCGTTGGTTACCCCAAGTGGAAGGTTTGAGATGCAGTGTAGCGGTAGTTTTCCCTTGGCAAAGATACCAAGGATCGATTTCCCCTGAGACTCCCAGTTTCAACAAGAAGGTGTCAACTGCTAACGGCGCCAGATATTAGCAATCAACTTGGACCTGCACACAGATACAAATAACTTTGCTCCCAACGAGTACAGAGGGGTTGTCAATCCCTCTGGCCTTGTCGTTTACAAAGGATCAAACGCAAGTGATAATGGTGATAGGTAAAACTGTAACTAGTATGTAAAAGAAGAAAGTAAATAGCGGATGTGATCAGTGATGGTAATACGGACCGGGGTCCCATGATGTTCACTAGTGATGTCTCTCTCCCAAAAGACAATAAAACAACTATGTGAGGTGAACGAATTACAGCTGGGCAATTGACAGAATTATGTGCGCAAACCAATGCTAACTATGTTGCAAGAAAGGTAGAGGTTCAAAGCATGGGCGGTACGCCAAGGCAAGTAGACCGAAATCCATCTGCTTCTACTACTAATCATCCACCTTGAGATATCTATCCAGAACATCTCGCTGGTATTAAGTTGCGAGTCCCACCCATAGTGTAAACTCAAAGCAACAGACAACTGCATTAAAAGAACTTTGCGTAAAGTAAACAATCCTTGCACCCGCGGGCACAAGCACCGTTGTTTTCCCCCTTGTGGCAACAGCACATCCCCTAGACTCATGTTTCTGTCACTCAAGCTAGTCATCGAGGGGCATGAACCCACAATCAAGCATAACGTTCCCTCTTGGAGTCACTACCTACTACTTGGCCAAAGCAATAAATAGCAATGGAGAACATGCAAGAATTACTTACAAACATAAATATAAAAGAGGTAAATCAAATATATTACTCAAACACAATCTGAACATAATCTCACAATCCATCGGATCCCAGCAAACTCAACATAGCAACAGCATAAGGATTACATATGTGCCTCGATCATGTAGGGCAGCTCACGAGGTCTAATTAGTGAAGCACAAGAAGGGGAGGAGAACATCACATAGCTACTTGTCATGGACCCATGGTCCTAGGGAGACTACTCACAACTCATCCGGGAGGCGTCCATGGTGGTGGAGAGGCTCCCGGTAGTGATCCTCCCCTCCGGCAGGGTGCCGGGAAGAGTTCTCCTGGTGCTCCCAATCTTGGAAGCGCGGCGGCGGCGGAACAGAGATGAGATCGCGAAAAAGGGTTCTGTCCTCGAGGGTTTCGGGACGCGTGTTAAATATATGCCAAAGGGGGGCATCAGCGGAGGCCTGGGGGGCCCAGGCGCCCCCCCCCCCCGGCGCGGCCAGGAGGGGGGCCGCGCCACCAGGGCGCCTGGAGCCCTGGTGGCCCCCCTCCGGCCCTACTTCGGCCGTGTGGAAGCTTCCGGAATGCTGATTTTTTATATAATTTTTCCGGGATTTTTCTGGCAGTTTACGTGATGGGAAAACCTGAAATACAAAAACAGCAGAAAACATAAACTGGCACTGGGGTGCACTGAGTTAATAGGTTAGTCCAAATATGATCAAAAGTGTATGGAAGTGTATAAATAACATAGCAATTGAAGAAAATATGCCCTAGAGGCAATAATAAAGTTATTATTTATTTCCTTATATCATGATAAATGTTTATTATTCATGCTAGAATTGTATTAACCGGAAACTTAATACATGTGTGAATACATAGACAAAACAGAGTGTCCCTAGTATGCCTCTACTAGACTAGCTCATTGATCAAAGATGGTTATGTTTCCTAGCCATAGACATGAGTTGTCATTTGATCAACGGGATCACATCATTAGGAGAATGATGTGATGGACAAGACCCATCCGTTAGCTTAGCACTATGATCGTTTAAGTTTTACTGCTATTGCTTTCTTCATGACCTATACATGTTCCTATGACTATGAGATTATGCAACTCCCGAATACCGGAAGAACACTTTGTGTGCTACCAAACGTCACAACGTAACTGGGTGATTATAAAGGTACTCTACAGGTGTCTCCGAAGGTACTTGTTGGGTTGGCGTATTTCGAGATTAGGATTTGTCACTCCGATTGTCGGAGAGGTATCTCTGGGCCCACTCGGTAATGCACATCACTATAAGCCTTGCAAGCATTGCAGCTAATGAGTTAGTTGCGGGATGATGTATTACGGAACGAGTAAAGAGACTTGCCGGTAACGAGATTGAACTAGGTATTGAGATACCGACGATCGAATCTCGGGCAAGTAACATACCGATGACAAAGGGAACAACGTATGTTGTTATGCGGTTTGACCGATAAAGATCTTCGTAGAATATGTGGGAGCCAATATGAGCATCCAGGTTCCTCTATTGGTTATTGATCGGAGACGTGTCTCGGTCATGTCTACATAGTTCTCGAACCCGTTGGGTCCGCACGCTTAAGGTTTCGATGACAGTTTTATTATGAGTTTATGAGTTTTGATGTACCGAAGGAGTTCGGAGTCCCGGATGAGATCGGGGACATGACGAGGTGTCTCGAAATGGTCGAGACGTAAAAATCGATATATTGGACGACTATATTCGGACATCGGAAAGGTTCCGAGTGATTCGGGTATTTTCGGAGTATCGGGGAGTTACGGGAATAGAGGAGAGAGGCCTAAAGGAAGGAGGCGCGCACCCCCCTTCTGGTCCGAATTGGACAAGGGGTGCAGCCCCCTTTTCCTTCTCCCTCTCCCCCTCTTTCCTTCTCTCCTACTCCGGAAAGGAAAGGGGAATCCTACTAGGACTTGGGAGTCCTAGTAGGACTCCCCACACTTGGCGCGCCCCCTCTAGGGCCGGCCTTTCCCTCCCTCCTTTATATACGGGGGCAGGGGGGCACCTCTAGACACAACAATTGATCTCTTGATCTCTTAGCCGTGTGCGGTGCTCCCCTCCACCATAGTTCTCCTCGATAATATTGTAGCGGTGCTTAGGCGAAGCCCTGCGATAGTAGAACATCAAGATCGTCACCACGCCGTCGTGCTGACAGAACTCTCCCTCGACACTCAGCTGGATCGGAGTTCGAGGGACGTCATCGAGATGAACGTGTGCTAGAACTCGGAGGTGCCGTAGTTTCGGTGCTTGATCGGTCGGGCCGTGAAGACGTACGACTACATCAACCGCGTTGTTCTAACGCTTCCGCTTTCGGTCTACGAGGGTACGTAGACTCACTCTCCCCTCTCATTGCTATGCATCTGGTAGATAGATCTTGCGTGATCGTGGGAAAATTTTAAAATACTACGTTCCCCATCAGTGGCATCATGAGCCAGGTCTATGCGTAGATGATATGCATGAGTAGAACACAAGTGAGTTGTGGACGATACAAGTCATACTGCTTACCAGCATGTCATACTTTGCTTCGGCGGTATTGTGAGATGAAGCGGCCCGGACCGACATTACGCGTACGCTTACGCGAGACTGGTTTCACCGTTATGAGCACTCGTTGCTTAAAGGTGACTGGCGGGTGTCTGTCTCTCTCACTTTAGCTGAATCAAGTGTGACTACGCCCGGTCCTTGTGAAGGTTAAAACAACACATATTTGACGAAACATCGTTGTGGTTTTTTGTATGCGTAGGTAAGAACGGTTCTTGCTAAGCCCGTAGCAGCCACGTAAAACTTGCAACAACAAAGTAGAGGACGTCTAACTTGTTTTTGCAGGGCATGTTGTGATGTGATATGGTCAAGACATGATGAGTTATACAGTTTTGTATGAGATGATCATGTTTTGTAAAGTTATCGGCAACTGGCAGGAGCCATATGGTTGTCGCTTTATTGTATGAAATGCAATCGCCATGTAATTGCTTTACTTTATCACTAAGCGGTAGCGATAGTTGTAGAAGCAATAGTTGGCGAGACGACAACGATGCTACGATGAAGATCAAGGTGTCGCGCCGGTGACGAAGGTGATCATGACGGTGCTTTGGAGATGGAGATCAAAAGCACAAGATGATGATGGCCATATCATGTCACATATTTTGATTGCATGTGATGTTTATCTTATTATGCTTCTTATTTTGCTTAGTACGACGGTAGCATTATAAGAGGATCCCTTACAAAATTTCAAGGTATAAGTGTTCTCCCTGAGTATGCACCGTTGCGAAAGTTCGTCGTGCCGAGACACCATGTGATGATCGGGTGTGATAAGCTCTACGTTCAAATACAACGGGTGTAAGCCAGTTTTGCACACGCAGAATACTCGGGTTAAACTTGACGAGCCTAGCATATGCAGATATGGCCTCGGAACACTGGAGACCGAAAGGTCGAGCGTGAATCATATAGTAGATATGATCAACATAAGATGTTCACCATTGAAAACTACTCCATCTCACGTGATGATCGGACATGGTTTAGTTGATTTGGATCACGTGATCATTTAGATGACCAGAGGGATGTCTATCTAAGTGGGAGTTCTTCAAGTAATATGATTAATTGAACTTTAATTTATCAAGAACTTAGTCCTGGTAGTGTTAGCATATCTGTGTTGTAGATCAATAGCTCGTAAGATAGCTCCCCGTTTATTTTATATGTTCCTAGAGAAATATAAGTTGAAAGATGTTAGTAGCAATGATGCGGACTAGGTCCGTGATCTGAGGATTATCCTCATTGCTGCACAGAAGTATTATGTCCTTGATCCACCGCTAGGTGACGAACCTATTGCAGGAGCAGATACAGACATTATGAATGTTTGACAAGCTCGGTATGATGACTACTTGATAGTTTAGTGCGCCATGCTTTACGGCTTATAACCGGGACTTCAAAAATGTTTTGAACGCCACGGAGCATATGAGATGTTCCACGAGTTGAAATTAGTATTTCATACTCATGCCCGTGTCGAGAGGTATAAGACCTCTGACAGTACTTTGCCTACAAGATGGAGGAGAATAGCTCAACCAGTGAGCATGTGCTCAGATTGTCTGGGTACTACAATTACTTGAATCAAGTGGGAGTTATTCTTTCAGATAAGATAGTAATTGACAAAAGTTCTCTAGTCACTGTCACCAAGTTAGTAGAACTTCGTGATGAACTATATTATGCAAGGGATGACGAAGGTAATTCCCGAGCTCTTCGCAATCCTGAAATCGGCGAAGGTAGAAATCAAGAAAGAGCATCAAGTGTTGATGGTTAATAAGACCACTTGTTTCAAGTAAAGGGCAAAGGGATAGAAGGGGAACTTCAAAAAAAAAATGACAAGCAAGTTGTCACTCCCGTGAAGAAACCCAAAGCTAAACTCAAGCCTGAAACTAAGTGCTTCTACTGCAAAGGAAAAGGTCACTAGAAGTGGAACTACCCTAGATATTTGGTGGATAAGAAGGATGGCAAAGTGAACAAAGGTATATTTGATATACAGATTATTGATGTGTATTTTACTAGTGTTCATAGCAACCCCTCGGTATTTGATATTGGTTCAGTTGCTAAAGAGTAGTAACTCGAAATGGGAGTTGCATAATGAACAGAAACTAGTTAAAGGTGAAAGTGTGTTGGAAGTGGTTCCAAGATTGATATGATCATCATCGCACACTCCCTATACTTTCGGGATTAGTGTTGAACCTAAATAAGTGTTATTTGGTGTTTGTGTTGAGCATGAATATGATTTGATCATGTTTATTGCAATACGGTTATTCATGTAAGTTAGAGAATAATTGTTGTTCTGTTTACATGAATAAAACCTTCTATGGTCAAACACCCAATGAAAATGGTTTGTTGGATCTCGATCGTGTGATACACATATTCATAATATTGAAGCCAAAAGATGCAAGGTTAATAATGATAGTGCAACTTATTTGTGGCACTGCAGTTTAGGTCATATTGGTGTAAAGCGCATGAAGAAACTCCATAGTGATGGACTTTTGGAATCACTTGATTATGAATCACTTGGTGCTTGCGAACCATGCCTTATGGGCAAGATGACTAAAACTCCGTTCTCCGGAACTGTGGAGCGAGCAACAGAGTTGTTGGAAATCATACATACTGATGTATGCGAACCAATGAGTGTTGAAGCTCGCGGCAGGTATCGTTATTTTCTGACCTTCACTGATGATTTGAGCAGATGTGGGTATATCTACTTAATGAAGCACAAGTCTGAAACATTTGAAAAGTTCAAAGAATTTTAGAGTGAAGTGGAGAATCATCGTAACAAGAAAATAAGAGTTTCTACGATATGATCGTAGAGGTAAAATATTTGAGTTAGCGAGTTTGGCCTTCAGTAAAAACAATGTGAAATAGTTTCACTACTCACGCCACCTGGAACACCACAGTGGTGTGTCCGAACGTCATAACCGTACTTTATTAGATATGGTGCGATCAATGATGTCTCTTACCGATCTACCACTATCGCTTTTGGGGTTATGCATTAGAGACAGCTACATTCACGTTAAATTGGGCACCATCTAAATCCGTGGAGATGACACCGTATGAACTATGGTTTGACGAGAAACCTAAGTTGTCATTTCTTTAAGTCTGGGACTACGATGCTTATGTGAAAAAGTTTCAACATGGTAAGCTCGAACCCAAATCGGAGAAATAAATCTTCATAGGATACCCAAAAGAAACTGTTGGGTACACCTTCTATCACAGATCCGAAGGCAAGGTCTTTGTTGCTAAGAGTGGATCCTTTCTAGAGAAGGAGTTTCTCTCGAAAGAAGTGAGTGGGAGGAAAGTGGAACTTGATGAGGTAATTGTACCTTCTCCCGAATTGGATAGTAGTACATCACAGAAACTGGTTCCAGTGATTCCTACACCAATTAGTGAGGAAGCTAATGATGATGATCATGAAACTTCGGATCAAGTTACTGCTGAACTTCGTAGATCAACCAGAGTACGTTCCGCACCAGAGTGGTACGGCAACCCGGTTCTGGAAGTCATGTTACAGGACCATGATGAACCTACGAACTATGAGGAAGCGATGATGAGCCCAGATTCCACAAAATGGCTTGAGACCATGAAATCTGAGATGGGATCCATGTATGAGAACAAAGTGTGGACTTTGGTTGACTTGCCCGATGGTCGGCAAGCCATCGAAAATAAATGGATCTTCAAGAGGAAGACTGACGCTGACAGTAATGTTACTGTTTACAAAGCTCGACTTGTTGCGAAAGGTTTTCGACAAGTTCAAGGAGTTGACTACGATGAGACTTTCTCACCCGTAGCGATGCTTAAGTCTGTCCGAATCATGTTAGCAATTGCCGCATTTTATGAAATCTGGCAAATGGACAATAAAACTGCATTCTTTAATGGATTTATTAAAGAAGAATTGTATATGATGCAACCAGAAGGTTTTGTCAATCCTAAAGGTGCTAACAAAATGTGCAAGCTCCAGCGATCCATCTATGGACTGTTGCAAGGATCTCGGAGTTGGAATATACACTTTGATAAGTTGATCAAAGCATATAGATTTATACAGACTTGCGGTGAAGCCTGTATTTACAAGAAAGTGAGTGGGAGCACTACAACATTTCTGATAAGTATATGTGAATGACATATTGTTTATCAGAAATAATGTAGAATATTCTGGAAAGCATAAAGGAGTGTTTGAAAGGAGTTTTTCAAAGAAAGACCTCGGTGAAGCTGCTTACATATTGGGCATCAAGATCTATAGAGATAGATCAAGACGCTTGATAAGACTTTCGACGAGTACATACCTTGATAAGATTTTGAAGTAGTTCAAAATGGATCAGTCAAAGAAGGAGTTCTTGCCTGACTTATAAGGTGTGAAGTTGAGTAAGACTCAAAGCCAGACCACGGCAGAAAAATATAGAGAGAATGAAAGTCATTCCCTATGCCTCAGCCATAGGTTCTATAAAGTATGCCATGCTGTGTACCAAACATGTTGTGTACCTTGCCATGAGTTTGACAAGGAGGTACAATAGTGATCCAGGAGTAGATCACTGTACAGCGGTCAAAATTATCCTTAGTAACTGGATGACTAAGGAAATGTTTCTCGATTATGGAGGTGATAAAGAGTTCGTCGTAAAGGGTTACGCCGATGCAAGCTTTGACACTAAATCCAGCTGACTCTAAGTATCAATCTGGATGCGTATTGAAAGTGGGAGCAATTAGCTAGAGTAGCTCCATGCAGAGCATTGTAGACACATAGACATTTGCGAAATACATATGGATCTGAATGTGACAGACCCGTTGACTAAACTTCTCTCACGAAGCAAAACATGATCACACCTTAGTACTCTTTGGGTGTTAATCACATAGCGATGTGAACTAGATTATTGACTCTAGTAAACCCTTTGGGTGTTGATCACATGACGATGTGAACTATCGGTGTTAAATCACATGGCGATGTGAACTAGATTATTGACTCTAGTGCAAGTGGGAGACTGAAGAAAATATGCCCTAGAGGCAATAATAAAGTTATTATTTATTTCCTTATATCATGATAAATGTTTATTATTCATGCTAGAATTGTATTAACCGGAAACTTAATACATGTGTGAATACATAGACAAAACAGAGTGTCCCTAGTATGCCTCTACTAGACTAGCTCATTGATCAAAGATGGTTATGTTTCCTAGCCATAGACATGAGTTGTCATTTGATCAACGGGATCACATCATTAGGAGAATGATGTGATGGACAAGACCCATCCGTTAGCTTAGCACTATGATCGTTTAAGTTTTACTGCTATTGCTTTCTTCATGACCTATACATGTTCCTATGACTATGAGATTATGCAACTCCCGAATACCGGAAGAACACTTTGTGTGCTACCAAACGTCACAACGTAACTGGGTGATTATAAAGGTACTCTACAGGTGTCTCCGAAGGTACTTGTTGGGTTGGCGTATTTCGAGATTAGGATTTCTCACTCCGATTGTCGGAGAGGTATCTCTGGGACCACTCGGTAATGCACATCACTATAAGCCTTGCAAGCATTGCAGCTAATGAGTTAGTTGCGGGATGATGTATTACGGAACGAGTAAAGAGACTTGCCGGTAACGAGATTGAACTAGGTATTGAGATACCGACGATCGAATCTCGGGCAAGTAACATACCGATGACAAAGGGAACAACGTATGTTGTTATGCGGTTTGACCGATAAAGATCTTCGTAGAATATGTGGGAGCCAATATGAGCATCCAGGTTCCTCTATTGGTTATTGACCGGAGACGTGTCTCGGTCATGTCTACATAGTTCTCGAACCCGTAGGGTCCGCACGCTTAAGGTTTCGATGACAGTTTTATTATGAGTTTATGAGTTTTGATGTACCGAAGGAGTTCGGAGTCCCGGATGAGATCGGGGACATGACGAGGAGTCTCGAAATGGTCGAGACGTAAAAATCGATATATTGGACGACTATATTCGGACATCGGAAAGGTTCCGAGTGATTCTGGTATTTTCGGAGTATCGGGGAGTTACGGGAATAGAGGAGAGGCCAAAAGGAAGGAGGCGCGCACCCCCCTTCTGGTCCGAATTGGACAAGGGGTGCAGCCCCCTTTTCCTTCTCCCTCTCCCCCTCTTTCCTTCTCTCCTACTCCAGAAAGGAAAGGGGAATCCTACTAGGACTTGGGAGTTCTAGTAGGACTCCCCACACTTGGCGCGCCCCCTCTAGGGCCGGCCTCTCCCTCCCTCCTTTATATACGGGGGCAGGGGGGCACCTCTAGACACAACAATTGATCTCTTGATCTCTTAGCCGTGTGCGGTGCTCCCCTCCACCATAGTTCTCCTCGATAATATTGTAGTGGTGCTTAGGCGAAGCCCTGCGACAGTAGAACATCAAGATCGTCACCACGCCGTCGTGCTGACGGAGCTCTCCCTCGACACTTAGCTGGATCGGAGTTCGAGGGACGTCATCGAGCTGAACGTGTGCTAGAACTCGGAGGTGCCGTAGTTTCGGTGCTTGATCGGTCGGGCCGTGAAGACGTACGACTACATCAACCGCGTTGTTCTAACGCTTCCGCTTTCGGTCTACGAGGGTACGTAGACTCACTCTCCCCTCTCATTGCTATGCATCTGGTAGATAGATCTTGCGTGATCGTAGGAAAATTTTAAAATACTACGTTCCCCTTCAGCAATATCACACAAAAGAGGCATGGATCAAGCAGAAATTATAGATACGTTTTGGACGTATCACTCAGCCCCCTTTAGAAGTATGAAACAAGTGCTTGGCTGAAACTGGGGTTATGCATGATTTGAGTATTTTGTGGCAACAACACATCCCCTAGACTCATGTTTCTGTCACTCAAGCTAGTCATCGAGGGGCATGAACCCACAATCAAGCATAACGTTCCCTCTTGGAGTCACTACCTACTACTTGGCCAAAGCAATAAATAGCAACGGAGAACATGCAAGAATTACTTACGAACATAAATATAAAAGAGGTGAATCAAATATATTACTCAAACACAATCTGAACATAATCTCACAATCCATCGGATCCCAGCAAACTCAACATAGCAACAACATAAGGATTACATATGTGCCTCGATCATGTAGGGCAGCTCACGAGGTCTAATTAGTGAAGCACAAGAAGGGGAGGAGAACATCACATAGCTACTGGTCATGGACCCATGGTCCAAGGGAGACTACTCACAACTCATCCGGGAGGCGTCCATGGTGGTGGAGAGGCTCCCGGTGGTGATCCTCCCCTCTGGCAGGGTGCCGGGAAGAGTTCTCCTGGTGCTCCCGATCTTGGAAGCGCGGTGGCGGCGGAACAGAGATGAGATCTCGAAAAAGGGTTCCGTCCTCGAGGGTTTCGGGACGCGTGTTAAATATATGCCAAAGGGGGGCATCAGCGGAGGCCTGGGGGGCCCAGGCACCCCCCCCCGGCGCGGCCAGGAGTGGGGCCGCGCCACCAGGGCGCCTGGAGCCCTGGTGGCCCCCCTCCGGCCTTACTTCGGCCGTGTGGAAGCTTCCGGAACGCTGATTTTTTATATAATTTTTCCGGGATTTTTCCGGCAGTTTACGTGATGGGAAAACCTGAAATACAAAAACAGCAGAAAACAGAAACTGGCACTGGGGTGCACTGAGTTAATAGGTTAGTCCAAATATGATCAAAAGTGTATGGAAGTGTATAAATAACATAGCAATATCACACAAAAGAGGCATGAAGCAAGCAGAAATTATAGATACGTTTTGGACATATCACTCACTTGAAGCTATATTTTTATTCGTCACATGATATTAGTCTTGCTTGGAGCGTCATTTTATTTTGTTAGGATTTGCTTGCTGGTATTTAGAATAATGTTTTGCATATTTTACTTCAATAAAAGTGTCAAGTATAGCCTTTACCATGCTTATTTTGCAAGACTATATGTTCCTGTTTGAAAACAGAAAGTTTTCTATCATTGTCTGAAAGGGCATTTGAGGAAGCCCGTCGTTGGAATATACAAGCCAAGTTCTATAATGAAAATTCCCACTAGTATATGAAAGTGACAAAACAAGAGACTCTCTATCATGAAGATCATGGTGCTACTTTGAAGAACAAGTGTGGAAAAAGATAGTAGCATTGTCCCTTTTTTCTTTTCTTTTTTTCTTTTTTTTTCTTTTTTCCCTTTTTCTTTTTTTGGGCCTTTCTTTTTTCTTTAGCCTTTCCTTCTTTTTTTCTTCTTTTTTTTCCTTTTTTCCTTTGGGACAATGGTCTAGAATGATGATCATCACACTTATATTGATTTACAACTCGATATTACAACTTGATACTAGAAAAAGTATGACTCTATATGAATGCCTCTGGCGGTGTACCGGGATGTGCAATGAATCAAGAGTGACATGTATGAAAAATTATGCATGGTGGCCTAGCCATGAATACGATGTCAACTACATGATCATGCATGGCAAATGACAATGATGAAGCATGTCACATGAACGGAATAGTGTAAAGTTGCATGGCAATATATCTCGGAATGGCTATGGAAATGCCATGATAGGTAGGTATGGTGGCTGTTTTGAGGAAGGTATATGGTGGGTGTATGGTACCGGCGAAAGTTGCGCGGTACAAGAGAGGCTAGCAATGGTGGAAGGGTGAGAGTGCGTATAATCCATGGACTCAACATTAGTCATAAAGAACTCACATACTTATTGCGAAAATCTACAAGTCATCAAAATAAAGTACTACACGCATGCTCCTAGGGGAAGGGTTGGTAGGAGTTAACCATCGCGCGATCCCGACCTCCACACAAAGGATGACACTCAATGAAATACCTCATGCTTCAAATTTGTCACACAACGGTTACCATACGTGCATGCTACGGGACTTGCAAACCTCAACACAAGTATTTCTCAAATTCACAACTACTCTACTAGCATGACTCTAATATCACCATCCTCATATCTCAAAACAATCATCAAGTATCAAACTTCTCATAGTATTCAATGCACTTTATGTGAAAGTTTTTACTATTACCAACTTGGGTGCCTATCATATTAGAACTAATTCATAACCTAAGCAAATTACCATGCTGTTCTAAAAGACTCTCAAAATAATATAAGTGAAGCATGAGAGTTCATCTATTTATATAAAATACAACCATCGCCGTGGTCTAAAAGGATATAAGTGAAGAACTAGAGCAAACAACAAACTACTCCGAAAGATATAAGTGAAGATCAATGAGTCGTTGAATAATTATGTAACTATGTGAAGACTCTCTAACAATTAAGGATTTCAGATCTTGGGACATTATTCAAACAGCAAGCAAAACAAAATAAAACAAATTGACTCTCCAAGCAAAACACATATCATGTGGTGAATAAAAATATAGCATCAAGTAAAGTTATCGATGAACGAAGACGAAAGAGGGGATGCCTTCCCGGGGCATCCCCAAGCTTAGGCTTTTGGTTGTCCTTGAATTTTACCTTGGGGTGCCTTGGGCATCCCCAAGCTTAGGCTTTTGGTTATCCTTGAATTTTACCTTGGAGTGCCTTGGGCATCCCCAATCTTAGGCTCTTGCCACTCCTTATTCCATAGTCCATCAAATCTTTACCCAAAACATGAATTCTTCACAACACAAAACTCAACAGAAAACTCGTAAGCTCCGTTAGTATAAGAAAATAAAACCACCACTTAGGTACTGTTGTGAACTCATTATAAATTCATATTGGTGTAATATATATTGTATTCCAACTTCTCTATGGTTCATACCCTCCGATACTACTCATAGGTTCATCAAAATAAGCAAACAACACAAAGAAAACAGAATCTGTCAAAAACATAACAGTCTGTAGTAATCTGTAACTTTCAAATACTTTTGTAACTCTAAACATTCTGAAATAAATTGGTGGACGTGAGTAATTTGTCTATTAATCATCTGCAAAAAGAATCAACTAAAAAGCACTCTCCAGTAAAAAATGACAGCCAATCTCGTGAGCGCTAAAGTTTCTGTTTTTTACAGCATGATCACATAAACTTCACTCAAGTCTTCCCAAAGGTTCTACTTGGCACAAACACTAATTAAACCACAAAACCACATCTAAACAGAAGCTAGATGTAATATTTATTCCTAAACAGAAGCAAAAGCAATGAAAATAAAATTGGGTTGCCTCCCAACAAGCGCTATCGTTTAACGCCCCTAGCTAGGCATGATGATTTCAATGATGCTCGCGTAAAAGATAAGAATTGAAACATAAGGAGAGCATCATGAAGAATATGACTAGCACATTTAAGTCTAACCCACTTCCTATGCATAGGGATTTTGTGAGCAAACAACTCATGGGAATGATAATCAACTAGCATAGGAAGGGAAAACAAGCATAGCTTCAAAACTTTAAGCACATAGAGAGGAAACTTGATATTATTGCAATTCCTACAAGCATATGATCCTCTCTCATAATAATTTTCAGTAGCATCATGAATGAATTCAACAATATAACCAGCACATAAAGCACTCTTTTCATGATCTACTTGCATAGAAATTTTACTACTCTCCACATAAGCAAATTTATTCTCATCAATAGTAGTGGGAGCAAACTCAACAAAATAACTATGGGATAATTACATTTGAGCCCCTAGTTGTGTCACACCCGTGTGTTTTGCCCCTAAATTCAAAAAACCCGCATTTCTGCCCAAGTTCGTTTGCCCATCTTATGCTTTTGCCCTTTGACCGTTTGACCGTAATTTTGAAAACATCATAACGAATTCATACTAACTCGGAAAAATGCATATAAGATATCAATATGTTCGGAAAAACATCACCTATATGTGCACATCATTTGCATTCATGAAAAAAATGTTGAAAATCCAAAAAAAATCATATGAGATCAAACTAAGGTATACACTTTTCAGCACTGTTGCCATGAATGCAAATGACATGCACTTATGGGTGATGTTATTTCGAACATTTTGATATCTTATTTGCATTTTTCTGAGTTAGTATGAATTCGTTATGAAGTTTTCAAAGTTGCGGTCAAACGGTCAAAGGGCAAAAGCATAAGAGGAGCAAACGAACTTGGACAGAAATGAGGGTTTTTTGAATTTAGGGGCAAAACACGCGGGTGTGACACAACTAGGGCCTCAAATGTAATTATCCCAATAACTATCATGTGAAGCATGATCCATTTCAAAACTAAAATCATGATGACAAGTTTCATGGTTATCATTATTCTTAATAGCATACAAATCATCACAATAATCATCATAGATAGAAACTTTGTTCTGGTAATCAATTGGAACCTCTTCCGAAATAGTGGATTCATCACTAAATAAAGTCATGAACTCTCCAAATCCACTTTAATAAATATTATCATCATAAATAGGAGGCATGCTAACATCAAAATAAGTTTTCTAATCAAAGCTTGGGGGACTAAAAATATGATCTTCATCAAACATAGCATCCCCAAGCTTGTGGCTTTGCGTATCATTAGCATCATGGATATTAAAAGGATTCACACTACCAACATTGCAATCATGCTCATCATGCACATATTTTATGCCAAGCATTCTATGTAATTCTTCTTCTAGTACTTGAGCACAATTTTCCTTCCCATCATTTTCACGAAAGATATTAAAAACATGAAGCATATGAGGTAACCTTAATTCCAATTTTTTGTAGTTTTCTTTTAAAAACTAAACTAGTGATAAAATAAGAAACTAAAAGATTCGATTGCAAGATCTAAAGATATACCTTCAAGCACTAACCTCCCCGGCAACGGCGCCAGAAAAGATCTTGATGTCTACTACGCAACCTTCTTATTGTAGACGTTGTTGGGCCTCCAAGCGCAGAGGTTTGTAGGACAATAGCAAATTTCCCTCAAGTGGATGACCTACGGTTTATCAATCTGTGGGAGGCGTAGGATGAAGATGGTCTCTCTCAAACAACCCTGCAACCAAATAACAAAGAGTCTCGTGTGTCCCTAACACACTCAATACAATGGTAAATTGTAGAGGTGCACTAGTTCGGTGAAGAGATGGTAATACAAATGCAATATGGATGGTAGATATAGGTTTTTGTAATAAGAAAATATAAAAAACAGCAAGGTAGAAAGTGGTAAAAGTGAGCACAAACGGTAGTGCAATGTGTAGAAACAAGGCCTAGGGTTCATACTTTCACTAGTGCAAGTTCTCTCTCAACAATAATAACATAACTGGATCATATAACTATCCCTCAACATGCAACAAAGAGTCACTCCAAAGTCACTAATAGCGGAGAAAAAACGAAGAGATTATGGTAGGGTACGAAACCACCTCAAAGTTATCCTTTCTGAACGATCTATTCAAGAGTCTGTAGTAAAATAACACGAAGCTATTCTTTCCGTTCAATCTATCCTAGAGTTTGTACTAGAATAACACCTTAAGATACAAATCAACCAAAACCCTAATGTCACCTAGATACTTCATTGTCACATCAAGTATCCGTGGGCATGATTATACGATATGCATCACACAATCTCAGATTCATCTATTCAACCAACACAAAGTACTTCAAAGAGTGCCCCAAAGTTTCTATCGGAGAGTCAAGATGAAAACGTGAGCCAACCCCTATGCATAGATTCCCAAGGTCATGGAACCCGCAAGTTGATCACCAAAACAACCATCAAGTAGATCATGTGATATCCCGTTGTCACCACGGGTATCCCTCGCAAGACATACATCAAGTGTTCTCAAATCCTTAAAGACTCAATTCGATAAGATAACTTCAAAGGGAAAACTCAATTCATCACAAGAGAGTAGAGGGGGAGAAACATCATAAGATCCAACTATAATAGCAAAGCTCGCGATACATCAAGATCGTGCCATCTCAAGAACACGAGAGAGAGAGAAAGAAAGAGAGAGAGAGAGAGAGAGAGAGAGAGAGAGAGAGAGAGAGAGAGAGAGAGATCAGACACATAGCTACTGATACATACCCTCAACCCCGAGGGTGAACTACTCCCTCCTCGTCATGGAGAGCGCCGGGATGATGAAGATGGCCATCGGAGAGTGATTCCCACCTCCGGCAGGGTGCCGGAACGGGACTAGATTGGTTTTTGGTGGCAACAGAGGCTTTCGACGGCGGAACTCCCGATCTAGGTTATTTTCCGGAGGTTTATGTATATATAGGAGGTGTTGGAGTCGGGGGCAAGTAAAGGGGATCTCCGGGCTGTCCACTAGCCAGGCGGCGCGCCCAGGGGGGCATGCGCCCCCACCCTCGTGGGCAGCTCGTGGACTTTCTGGTCCCCCTGCGGCACTTCCTAGGCTTCTTCTGTTCCAAAAATAACCTCCGTTGAGTTTCAGGTGAATTGGACTCCGTTTGATATTCCTTTTCTGCGATACTCTAAAACATGAGAAAAACAGAAACTGGCACTGGGCTCTGGATTAATAGGTTAGTCCCAAAAATCATAAAAAAGTGTATATAAAAGCCCATAGAACATCATAGAAGGATAATATAATAGCATGGAACAATCAAAAATTATAGATACGTTGGAGATGTATCAGGGCGTGGCGCCGGGGTGGCCTGGGCGGCGGGGGAGAGGCGGCCGCGGCGCGCTGGGGCGGCGGGGCGGGCGGCTCGAGGCGGCGGGGCGGGGCGTCGAGGCGGCGGGGCGGAAGGGCGGGGC
>LR738711.1:897074235-897087726 GCA_902687465.1 Secale cereale | reverse complement strand
GGGTTTCGGGGTTGGGGAAGAGAGAGAATATAGAGAGAAAGGTAGGGGTGGGTCGTTAACCCCGTTAATTACTACTCTCTTTGCCGTCTGCGGGCAGACGACAAAGATTCTTGTGATTTTTACATCTGTGCCCCTGGTTCCTTAGTTCTACTCATCCATCCCCACGCTCTTAACGTTTGCTCACTTTTCCCCACTCCCTTGCCCGAAACCTTCAGAAGAGGTCATAACGGACGTCGCTGTCGGGTCAGTGCTTTGACCGTTAACTCAGACGAGTGGGGCCGCACTGCGGGAGTAGCTGTTCGATCGTTGGGCCGTCCCATGCATTAAACGCCTGTGCGCGCCGCCACGACAGAAGCCTGCTATACATGCATCCAACAAGCCTGTCTGCATGCGTCGATGCGCCGACCGAGCATGCATGCGCAGATGCGTGCTGCCCCGATGCACTGACCGAGCCGCTTTCGTGCACGCCAGCCACCACGGATGCAGCGACGGTCGTTGCCGCTGGTTCCTCTCTTCTCACACACTTGTCTCCTCGATTTAGAAACCGTTTTTCTACGACAAATTGAACAAATATGTCGTTGTTGCATGCACTTTTTAGATAGAAAACTTAATAATATAACTTGATAAAAGGGCCAACAAGCGCATGGCATCTCTCACATAGTTCAATGGGATTACAACTTAACATAACATAGACTAAAAAAATAGATAGCCTAGATGCCGCCTTCTCCACCTCACTCCTTCTTCAGGCGCCCTTCACTGCTCCTCCGAGGCGTTGCCGATGGGCTACGGAAGAGTGTGCATGTGGGACGCGGTGGGGAAGATGTTGGTGTACTCCGTGAACATGTTGTAGGTGGTGAAAGCGATGAACTCGCAGCCACACCAAAACACTCGGCCGAGGAGGTAGAAGGCGTCGAATGTGTTGGTGAAGTGGGCAAGGAGAGCAACCACCACCCTGTTTTGGATGACCTCCTCGACACGGAACATCCTTCGAGATCCCGGCGGGAGGTGATGGTAGCCGGACCCGAGGAAGAACTCGGTGAAGTTCCTTGCGGTCCTCCACCTTGATATTGCCCACACACGTAGTGTGCGCTCAACATACACGCCAAGAGGGTAGAGCCTCTCTGGCACGATGGGTGGGAACTGGTAGGTTTGTCCGGTGTACTGCATGGCTGAGGATGTGCTAGAAGAAGGAGAAGTGGTCGAAGAGTAAGAAGGGCAGATGGCAGAGAGGATGGGAGATGGATGAGGGATGTCAGATGCAGAGGGTGGCTTAAATAGCCGTAGTGCTACGTGTTATTTGGCCGTGGCAATAACGGGGTCAAATGTGTTTTCAAACCCACCGCAACATCGGGAGTGTACATGCATGGGAAACGGTGGTTTGAAAAAGAAAAGGTAAAAGAAGCTAATTGCATGCGTGGGAATCCGTGGTCATATATATTATAGGAAAGAGACAAATTTTGAATAGTTTGTGGCCATTTTGCATGATAAAAATAAATTTGTCCCTTAAAAATTGGTCATTTTCTACGCAATGTCAATTGATTTCAAACGATGCAAAAATACAGAGCCAGCACGTTCACAAAAAACAGAGCAAACGATGCAAAAATATAGAGCCAGCACGTTCACAAAAAACAGAGCAAACGATGCAAAAAAAATGACGCAAATCGACGGCCCAACTAGAGCTTGGTTTCATTTTGGGCCCAATAACAACGTTTTTTTCATGGAGTCAGTGGTGGGCGAGCAGTCGAGCACAACGAATAGGATTGCCTCTCGCGGATCGCCCCATGATCCAATGATGCGGAGCCGTCCTTGTGATCCAACAACACGGAGCCTCTACACAGCCAGCCCACCTAGTTCCTTCTAGAAGGCCAGATCTGAGGGTTGTCGCTTGGCGCGAGGGTATGATCGGACGGCTGGCGTTGGGAGCTAGGGTTAGGCGAAACCCCGCGGGGTTTAGATGGGTTTTGAGCTGGTCAACGGGGTTTCGAAGGCTTTGACTGAGCATAACTAATTTAAAAAAAAATTGAAAAAATATGAAACCTTTGCCATTCGTCGTTTCATAAGACACACTAACGAGGAAAAATACTAAACTTGGTATATGGTCATTTTCATGAAAAAACCCTAGCTGGCACGATCGAGGTCAAATGAGCACCATTAATTTAAAAAAATCAAAAAAATATAAAACATGCGCACAATGTTGCCTTATGTGACATGTTACCAACCAAAAATCATAAACTTGGTCTATGGTCATTTTCATGAGAAATACTTCACACATATGAGCGATCACCTACATGATTTCATAGAGTTCAAGGAGAGGAGGTGGTGTTAGCTTCTGTTTTTGAAAAATAAAAAAATCACTAAACCTTTGTTTTAAAGTGAATAAGAAGGATCTGAAGTTAGTTTTCCATTTTCATATTGTAACGTGTTTTTTAATAGTTTTTATATTAAAGCATTTTTTGCAAAAGAAAATGTAAAAATATGAAGATTAATTAAAAAATAGTGAGACTTCGAATCTACACTATATAGATTGAATAGGTGTTAATAAAAACCATTTGGCTCATTTAGAGTAGGTCTAAAAAAACTTGATTACAAATGGGATGTTTACCCTAGCCTCGGAGCTTATTTGGAACACATTTCTCAAATTCAAATTTCTTTGACCTCCTCTAAATCACCTCAAATTTTGCACACATGATCTCCTACACAAACATAGATAGTTGATAATACATCTTCATTAAAATGTTTTTTTGCTCTGTTATTGGAATATTTGATAAAAGGGAACCCTTGATAAAATGATGGATTGCATCATATTTGCGATCATTGCAGCACCTGAACTTTCAAAACACTGAAACAAATGATAGCAGATAAATTTAAAAACACAAAATACCCAACATAGATAGCCACATGCATATAAAATGCATCGAACCAGCAAAAGTTAACCCACAAACATGGGGCCCCACAAACATAGTTCACCAACATAGTAGAGCAAACAACATAAAGTACTTAAAACACATCAGGGAAGGGGAGACAGGACTTTGGCTAGGGCAGCATGCTGCCCCATGATCTTGTAGTCCTCGCTGTGGATGGCCACATCTTCTACATGAGCTAGAAGGTGAGCGAAGTGGCCGGACTTTGGCTTTGTCTTGGTGGTGCAGTTTGGGCAACGCCAAGTTTGGTCCTGCTCTTGTAGTAGTAACCCACGCCCTTGACCCTGATCTTCTCCTCTTCCTTCTCTTTGAAGGAGGTGAAGTTGCCGCGGTCCACATCCACATCTTCCCCAGAGACATACTGGACACACGAATGAATTAAATTAGTACATTATAGATTCATGGGAATACACCATGTCAGCGAGCTAAATGAACAATCTAAACTTCAAGTAGGCTTACCTCATACTCTGCATCATCACCATACGCTGGATCGTATGGGTCGTCGAAAGTATAGTATATCTTCCTCTTCTTCCCCCAACCATCCTCCTCCTGAATATACAATTACATCCATCCCTAGTAAATACATAGGGCTATTTGCATTTTCCATTGTCATGCACACACATTGAACAACAGAGCTAATATAACTACATATTGAAATTTAGATATGCACACTTGATCATAGGGCTTGCATTTTCCATTGCCATGCACACACATTGAACAACAGAGCTAATATAACTACATATTGTGGACATATTGTGGACAACATAGCTAATATAACTTGAATCAAATAACTTCTTAATCAATCTAATAAGCCCCAATCTGTTCACAACATCTAGCATTTTTTCAACTAATCTAGTAAGCATAAAAAACAAGTCTAATAAGCATGATAGCATTAAAAAACAATCTATGAGCACTAAAAACAAATCTAATAAGCATCATAGCATTCAAAAACCAATCTGTTCACAACATCTAGCATTTTTGCAACGAATTTATCCAAATCTAAAAACAAATCTAAAAACCCCAATCATTGCAGCACCTAAAATCATAGTTCACAACATCTAGCTAGCATTTATCCAACAAACCCTAGTCCAAAACCTCCATCCCCCCAACCCATACAAAAAAACCCAGCCCATCCGTCAAACTAACTACTCTAACCATCTGAACTACACTATGAATCCACAACCTAACCAATGCAACTAACTCTACAAGCTAATATCCTAAAGCAAAGCAAGTGCAAATACCTCGTGCTCCTCGCCGGGCTGCGCATGGGGGGCATCGGGATGGACTGCGCCGCTCGTTGCCGTCATCTTCTGCGCTGAGGCGGATCCCGCCACCTCCTTCCCCACATCCGCAGCGGTTGCGAGTTTCCCCGCACCGCCGTGAATGTCGCCGACATTCGCGGTCACCGCGCCCTGCTGCTTCATCACTTCTCCGGCCGCTGCGCCGGCGTCGCCACGAGCTTTGTCCGTCGGATAGATGGAGGCGATGAAGGTGAGGAAGAGGATGCAGTGGGGGAGAGCGAGACGGTGCGGTGGAAGCAGTGGAGAGCGAGACGACGCCGGTTGGGGAGAGGAAGACGATGCGGCAAGGCGGGGATTTGGGGGAAATGGTAGGGGCGATGGAGGTGGTTGCCCCTCTTTATATGATGGGATGTTTCGGGCATGTCCACTAACACGTGCTACCCCACGGCCGCGCACGACCGCGCTCTTGCATGCGCCCATCCCCAACATGGCCCCACTCGTCAGAGTTAACGGTCAAAGGCATTGACCCGACGGCAACGTCCGTTATAACCTGTTCTGAGGGTTTCGGGCAAAGGAGTGGGGAAAAGTGAGCAAAAGTTAATAGAGTGGGGATGAATGAGTAGAGCTAAGGAACCAGGGGGCACAGAAATAAGAATCCCAAGATTCTTTGCCGTCTGCCAACGGACAACAAAGAGGGGGTTTGTATCGTTGCAACGTACTGGCATCCAGTGGACCCCACCAGCACCTCTTTGCCGTCTGTTGACAGACGGCAAAGATTCTTTACCGACCGTCAGCGGACGACAAAGAGCTAACAGATTGCAAAGACCTTCTCTGTCATACGCCAGTTCTTTGCCGTCTGTTCTTTTCTAGCTGATGGCAAAGATCTTCTTTGTCGTCCGCTAGCAGATGGCAAAGAATTCGCAGACGGCAAATTTCCTGATTCCAATAGTTATTTAGGAGCAACACTCATGGAAATGCATGTGGTTCTACGGCCGTTTGGGGCGCTGCCGAGCTCCACCGCCGCCTTGACATTCTTTATAGCCACAACCGCCTCCTTGCCCTTGGAGTTCCCCAAAGCACCCTGAACAATCTGCATTATGAGCAACATGAATGAAGATCAATAAAGGGACAAATGCAACACACATATGAGCAACACTAATGAGGAGTGCAGAATTGTTTGACCACAATTACCATAGTTGCTGATCAAAGATCAGCATTCATTCATCCCACCAACCTAGTCCAAAACCCCCTATTTATCCACCACCGCACTCCACTACCTCTTCCATCCATCTCTTGTCTCTCTTTGTTTTCTACCGCCTCCTCTTCCACAACTCTATCTCTTTGTCTCATCACCTCTCCACCACCATGAACCCCATCCCCAACCCCTTGCACAATGACATTGGATGGATGACATTCCTCCTTGTATGCCCCCTCGATGACTGCAACAAATTTTTGAAGACCATGGACGTGTGCTCTTAGTTCAACAACATTGACGACATTCATAAATAGGTAGACTTTCTGGTGTTGAAGGCGGGAAGATCAGTTGAATACGCTCATAACTAACCCAACCAAAGGTGTTATGTCACTGGACATACTATGCCGAGTGATGGGTTAGCCTGAGTCGGCCGATCCTCGTCAGATAGCCAAATGGTCCAAGTACAGGCTTGTAGGGGTTCCTCGTGACTAACCGGCCGCGATGGCGCCGACCACCATCGTTCTAGAGGACAACGAGGAGGGGGATATGGAGAACGATGATGTCGCGCCGGAGGAAACTGGCAATGCCGACGGGGGGTGGTGATGGTTAGGGTGCCAGAGCGAGGCGACTGTACACTACCCAAGGACGAGGATGACTACAAGACTTAGTGCTACCGCCGCTCCAAGAGCTTCCAGACTCACTGCGACTAGGAAGTAGTGTTTGTAAGCTTGATTTACCCCTCGCCCCATTGTACTCAATCCCGATTGAACCCCTGAATCCATCAGATATGCCTAAATTGAGATGGTGGTCAATCCTGTTCGAATCCTTGCAAGGTAGATTGGATGCCTACTGATGTCTACTACACAACATTTATTCTTGTAGACTCGTGTTGGGCCTCCAAGCGCAGAGTTTTGTAGGATAGTAGCAATTTTCCCTCAAGTGGATGGCCTAAGGTTTATCAATCCGTGGGAGGCGTAGGATGAAGATGGTCTCGCTCAAACAATTCTGCAACCAAATAACAAAGAGTCTTTTGTGTCCCCAACACACCCAATACAATGGTAAATTGTATAGATGCACTAGTTCTGCGAAGAGTGATAAAAGTGTAGTATGGATGGTAGAAATATATTTTTATAACCTGAATAGATAAATAAGCATGGTAGCAAGTAGTAAAAGTGAGCAAAAACGGTATTGCAATGCTTAAAAACAAGGCTTAGGGTTCATACTTTCACTAGCGCAAAATCTCTCAACAATGATAACATAATTGGATCATATAACAATCCCTCAACATGCAACGAAGAATCACTCCAAAGTTCCTATCGTGAAGAACATAAGATGAAATTGTTTGGAGGGTACGAAACCACCTCAAAGTTATTTTTTCTGATCGATATATTGGGCTATTCCTATAAGTGTCACAAACAGCCCTAGAGTTCCTTCTAAAATAATACCATAAGACACGCACCAATAAACCATATTGTCACCTAGATACCCCATTGTCACCACAAGTATCCTTGGGTCAATTATACGATGTGCATCACACAATTTTAGATTCATAATATTCAATACGACACAAAGAACTTCAAAGAGTACCCGGTATTTTTATCGTTGAAAAAGATATGAAAACGTGTATCAACCCCTCTGCATAGATTATCCCAATGTCACCATGGAAATTCTCAAGTTGATAACCAAAACATACATCAAGTGAATCAATAGAACATCTCATTGTCGCCACGGATATCCCATCGCAAGAAATACATCAAGTGCTTTCACATCCAAAAGATCCAACCCGACATAACAAAACCTCAAAGGAAAAGATTCAATTCATCACAAGAAGGTAGAGAGGGAAGAACACCATAAGATCCAACTATAATACCAAAGCTCGCAGTACATCAAGATTGTGCCAAATCAAGAACACGAGAGAGAGAGAGAGAGAGAGAGAGAGAGAGAGAGAGAGAGAGAGAGAGAGGGAGAGAGAGAGAGATCAAACACATAGCTACTGGTACATACCCTCAGCCCCGAGGATGGACTACTCCCTCCTCATCATGGTGACTGCCGGGATGATGAAGATGGCATCCGGTGATGATTTCCCCCTTCAGCAGGGTGCCGGAACGGGGCCCTAATTGATTTTTCGTGGCTAAAGAGGATTGCGGCGGCGAAACTTCTCATTTAGGGTTCTTTTCGGAGGTTTGGGTATGTATAGGATTTTCAGCGTTGGTCTCACGTCAAGGGGATCCATGAGGGGCCCACAAGCTCGTAGGGCGCGCCATAGGGAGGTGGGTGTGCCCCCAGGCTTGTCGTGCCCTCGTGGCTCTTCTGACCTGGCTCCGGTGCTCCGTGGGTCTCTTGTGGTCCATAAAAAATCACCGTAAATTTTCAACCCATTCTAAGAACTTTTATTTTTGCACAAAAAACGACACCACGACAGTTCTGATGAAAACAAGGCCAGTCTAGGATAGTTCTAATCAAATCATACCAAAATCATATAAAATTATTGTAAACATGGCATGGATACTATATAAAGTATAGATACGTCGGAGATGTATCACCTACTGCATGAATCATAGATCAAATCCGTGCATGGTATATAGACAAATCGAATGCGACCGAGTGTGAAGATAGAGCTCTTACTGCCATTGTCTAACGCTTGTCGGTGAGGTGGTGAAGTTGGTGATCGACGCCGGTGCTAGCCATTCAGTTTTTGCTCCGATGCTCACCGCCATTGCTTGCCGTCCAGATTTTGCTCTCGTCGTCGTCGGTTTGCGATTGGAGAGAGGAGGGGGACGGTTGAGAGAGGGGAGAGAGTGTGATCAGGGTAGTTATGGGGAAGCTTTAGGAAACAACGCGGCGTCTCGAGCGTGACTCCTCGCGTGGCGCCCAGGACGCCCACGTGCCTCGAGTTGCATCGCTCGGGCCTGGTTACGAAAAAATGATCGATTCAAGCATTCGTACATAGTCAGACCTGGAGGTGCTTTAAAGTGACCGAGATTTTTGTGCGGGGCGGGCTACCAAACCGGCCAAAATTGCACCGCACGGGACTGGTTAAGGTGCATTACAAAAAGGCACGCACCACTGAATATTCTCAGTCAGTGTATTCCCCAATGCTTACACTAATAAAACCTAGCTATGCTACGAAGCCTACGCCTACGCCATGATTCATCGCTTCTTCCAGCGCCCTCTCCTCACATCTCATCAGCTCAATTCACAACTCTGTCTCCATCACCATGTCATCTCCAATAAATCTCCAATCCTTTCCCTCGCCTCTTTCAAAGCTTTCAATTTCCACGGAAAAGATGTCATCCAGCTCCAGCTCACATTTACACGCACAGGCTCGCAGTAGCAGTACTAGTTGTACTAGGCCTATTGCCCACTAGATAAATGCAAAAGCCTCTGTAGCTCACGAGAGCCATGAGTGAGGCTCTCCATCCCCACAACGGAAGCTCAAGAACACTTTGACACTGTTATCCGCATTGCATCCAGAGATCAAAGGAGCCACATATCATGAGCACCAGCTCAGAGGAGAGAATGTTTGAGATGGATGCCGAGCCAGCATCACCGACGGAGTCGGCTCCTACGCAGCACCAAACTACCTGCCACATCATCGAGGTGTGTGAATCTACACTGCTATTGTTCTTTAAGACATTGTTGATGCAAATGCTGGATCTTTGCAGCTCTACTTACCTTCTACGTGTTCTGTTTGCAAAATGTGTGTGCCATTCGTTCAGGGCGTCCTTGGGGGCTGCACGCCACTGGAGATGGAGATATACGAGAGGGCCATGGAGCATGTGAGGGATATGGGGGAGGAGAGGAAGAGGAGCAGCTTGAAGAAGGGGCTCATGGTGAGGCTGAGGAAGGATGGCTATGATGCGTCTCTCTGCAGGTCTTCTTGGGTCGCCACCACCCAGCATCCCGGAGGTAAAATGTCTCTCTCTCTCTCTCTCTCTCTCTCTCTCTCTCTCTCTCTCTCTCTCTCTCTGAAATCATGGCTGTTTTTGCTTCCTCTAATGCTACTACCAAGCAACCATTTCAACATCCCCTCCGTTTTTACCATATCTGTGCGTGCTTGCTTGCTTCTTTTGTGACCGTCCAAAACTGGGCTGGATTGCCTGCAGATAATGCTGCCTTGAAAGAGCATGTTTCTTCTTTTGGTATGGAAAACAGTTCCCGAAATTACCATCTTCTGTGCGAGCTGCTGCCATGCGTTATTTAAATAACTCATCTCCCTGTTTCAGCCACCCCCCCTCTATTGTTCTTGCCAACAACAATAAGTAGACCTCTTTTTTGTATAGGATAATAAAAAGGAAAAAGCTTCAGATGGTTGCCATCACCACTGCAAACAAACACTTGGTGCCAGCATTAAGCATTTTTGGGCATTTCCTGGTTCACATCTCTGTCAAAACGCATGATAATACTGTTCGTAGTATTAGTTTCAGTTCCAAATGCCACTGTTCAAATGTTCAAATACATAGTACTCCCTCCGTCCGAAAATACTTGTCATCAAAATGGATAAAAGGGGATGTATCTAGATGTTCTAGATACATCCCCTTTTATCCATTTTGATGACAAGTATTTTGGGACGGAGGGAGTACTAATTTAACTACTGTTCCAATGTTCAAATGCATACTAATGTGACTACTGTTCAAATGCATACTGGTAGAAGTGTAGTGCTACTGCTGATTAACCATGATGATAATGTAAATATGGTTTCAGTTCCGGTTAGCAGCACACTAGTACTTGCTCCCCCAAAAGAAACAATGAGCTGCAGCTGCCTGAGATATTTGAACCAGCTACCCATCCATCCATGTCGCTTGCAGGTGACCACGAGTACATCGACGTCCACGTGGCGGGGGACGGCGGGGCCGGGCGGACCAGGCTAATCGTGGACATAGATTTCAGGTCCCAGTTCCAGCTGGCTAGACCGGCCCCATGGTACGCCCACCTCTCGGCCCGGCTGCCGGCCGTCTTCGTGGGCCCGCCGGACAGGCTGCGGAAGGCCGTGGCGCTGCTGTGCCTCGCCTCGCGCCGCTCGCTCCGGGAGAGCGGCCTACACGTCCCGCCGTGGAGGCGGTCCAGCTACATGCAGGCCAAGTGGTTCCCGTCCCCCGCGGCGCTGCCGGACGCCGGGGACGGGGACGCCGCGGCGGCCCAGCACCAGCAGTCCCAGTGGTCGGTGGCGAGGCCGGGAGCGGCCGGGCCCCGGAGGTCGGGCCTCTCGGCGGAGATGGACGGCCAGGATGGCCCCGCGTGGGCGCAGTGAGAACGTTTTTCTTGCATTTCATCCGTCGCTATTGGATAGGGGTAGAGAAAGTTTTACTACTAGACTAGATTGGAAGGTGTGGTGGTGGTGCCGCGGTGCTGGTCAGGTCAGTGGTCAGTGTTCTGTAGGAGCAGTGGTCACCTTTTCTAAAATTTTGCTTACGCCGTCAACAGTCGCCTCTGTCTGACAGCCCCGGCACGGCCGCACCACATTTTGGGGTGGATTTTCCGGGGCACGAGTTTAATCCAGCAATGTGGCAAAAATTTGTCAAATGGGTTGAGATTGAGAATGCTGCAGGCCACAATGCTACCGCGGTCCTCCGCGGCACTGTGGCGGCTGGTGGTGGACGTACGTCTGGGCGTTCGGGCGTGACCGGTGGTCACCGGCCGCACAGTGATTTGCTTTGCTTTGCTTTGGGGCGTCAGGCCGCCTGGGCCTGTGCGGCGGTAGCGCGGCGAGGCCACGGCGTCCTTATCGTCTCGCTGCTCTGGCCGGAGTAAATGGAGGCGGCAGCGCGCCGTATTCGCCGCCGGTGCCATGGCCAAGGACGCCTGCTCGCGTCGTGTCCGCCGATCCGGCCGGGCGCGCGCACGAGGCTCCGCGGAGCGCGGATCGCTTTGGAGTCTGAACGGGGTGGGATCGGAGCTGTGCGTCATCGGGGCCGGCCAGCTTTGTGCATGTCCGCCCGGCCCCGTGTGCACCGTGCACGTACAGTGCTTGGATATGCTCCTATCTATGCGTGCGTGGCCTGGTGAGTTTGTGTCACTTCTGGAAGGAGGAGACAGGAAATCGGGGAATCCAACTGAAGGGGATAAGAGCATCGGGGAATCCAACCTGAAGGGGATAAGAGCATCTTCAATCAGGTACATCTAATTCGTCCCCTCGTCCGCGGACGCGCTCGGTCACTGACCGGCCGTGTCCGTTTTGAGCTCCTATTTGTTTATCCGCGCTGTCACAATTCTTAATTTCTTCCTCATGTGTCCGGTTATTTTGCATGTGATTGATAGAGATGAAGAAAAAGAAAGAAAAGAATGAATAAAGAAAGAGAAAAGATAGTCCGGAGTGGGTCTGCGTACTATATGGCGGATTGATCGGGCGCACCCGAGCGTGTCCACGAGCCCTTATATTCTCATCATATTTAAGATGGATATGAGAGTTCATAAATAGGCCGGATACATAGAGAAGATATGAGGGGTCCGGTTGGGTCAATTTTTTCCTTCTCTCTCATGTCCGATCACTAACCAGGCGCGTCTGCAGGCATATAAGAGATGGTTTGAGGCGTCCGGCTATAGATGCTCTAAGAGGAACTCCGACGCGCCGACCCAAATTGTTCTCATGGGTCTGTTTGGCTCGAAACGGATACAAAAGTCGGCCCAACGCGGCGACCCAAATTGACGTGTGTCTGTTTTTTGTTCACCGCGCGACTCGTTTCCGGCCCAAATTTGATCTGCATTTGCGTTGGCGCAGATACAAAACGGACTCGCGTGACACCCGCCCTTGTCCTCCCCTGGCCCGCCAGTCGGGCGCACATTGGACATTCCATGTTCCTGCCATCGACAGCCAGCATGCCCGGTCACCCCACCCAGGGCCGGTCCATACATATTCGGGGCCCTGGGGCAAGAAAACAAAATGGGGCCCTTGTGGACACATAAAAATTCAGAATATATTGTATTTCGAAAGAAATTCAGTACATAGCATATGATGGTCTTTGAACTAAAGAGCATATGCCACGGCCAAGAGAACGACATCATAATAGTATGGAAAAAATATAGTTCTACAAAAGATGGCTCTTCCAAGTACCACAGAGAGACCATCATCTCGCTCTTCCAAGTACGAAAACCTTGACAATGTCTCTAACAAACACGAGAATCTCCATAGCACGCAATGGCACATCAGATTCTGTTAAAGTCATTGCCGTAGTCGTAATTTTGAGAAGAGATCGTATAATTCAGTATTACTGTCAGAAAATGTTTCTACAAATTAAGCACAACATTTGAGTAATTTAATATCATTTAATAACTTCAAGTCTTTTGAGCCAAGTAAGAAGTCAAATATACTTCTGAACATTTTAAGTTCTTCAAAGAACTACCAGTTCTAAAAAATTGTCAATTGAACCTTTCTGGGATCCTACCAGTTCATCTCTCTATTTTTTTCACTTCCTTTTCTAACTGATAACATTTTTTAGAAGACATGTCACTAAACAATTGCAGAAGAACAATCAATACAGGGAACAAAAGCACCTAAATATGGGCATATGGCTTGATGTTGATTTGTTGATGTAGCTTCCCAGATCTGCAAGGCTGCAACACGCATTCCCCGTCCCCCCCTTCTCATCCTTGGATCCAATGAGGCTTCGAAGAACATGCTAACAAAAGAGTAGGAACTAGAAACAGAAGAATTGGGGAAATCAGAGGCGGAGAGCCGGGATATATAACAGCGAATCAAAAGAGTGCTTGATTATGGAAAGGAGGAAGATATACCATCTCTGATGTGGTGATGCCTCAAACGTCTACTTGGTGGGGAGCGCTGATGATGCAAAGAGAGATGATTGAGAAAGGGAATAGCATCGTTGGTCTCCATTAATGGACGCACGGTAGCGAAGCCTCGAATCTGGAAGTGCGCGGGAGCGGCGGCGTTGCATGGTGGAGAATTTTGGAGAGGAGCGGAGGATACGAGGAGACTGGAGACGAGCGAAGCGATCGATTCCTTCATATATTTTTTCCCTAATATACATCTACTATACTACTACCTGGCCGGGGCCCCTACCTCCCAGGGGCCCAGGGCGGTCGCCCCGTTGCCCCGGCCTATGGGCCGGCCCTGACCCCACCCGTCGCCGTCATCGCCCAGTTTCGGTGCCCGGCCCAGCCATCTGCACCCACATAA
>LR738711.1:897044339-897070422 GCA_902687465.1 Secale cereale | reverse complement strand
CGCAGGGCATCGGCGAAGCCCTGCAGCTTTTCCCGTTGCATCCACCACCACGCCGTTATGCTGCTGGATCTCCGTCAACCTCTCCCCCCCCCCTTGCTGGATCAAGAAGGAGGAGACGTCGCTATACCGTACGTGTGTTGAACGCGGAGGTGCCGTCCGTTCGGCGCTGGGATCATCAGTGACGAGGATTACGAAGAGTACGACTCCATCATCCACATTCCTTCGAACGCTTCCGCACGCGATCTACAAAGGGTATGTAGATGCACTCCTTTATGCTCGTTGCTAGATGACTCCTTAGATTGATCTTGGTGAAGCGTAGGAAAATTTTTGAATTCTGCTACGTTCACCAACAGTGGCATCTGAGCTAGGTCTTTGCGTAGCATCTTGCACGAGTAGAACACAAACAAGTTGTGGGCGTTGATTTTGTTCAATTCTCTTGCCGTTGCTAGTCCAATCTTGATTCAGCGGCACCGTGGGATGAAGCGGCCCGGACCGACCTTACACGTACGCTTACGTGAGACTGGTTCCACCGACTGACATGCACTAGTTGCATAAGGTGGCTGGCGGGTGTCTGTCTCTCCCACTTTAGTCGGATCGGATTCGATGAACAGGGTCCTTATGAAGGGTAAATAGAAATTGAAAAATCACGTTGTGGTTTTGGCGTAGGTAAGAAACTTTCTTGCTAGAAAGCCTATAGAAGCCACGTAAAAACTTGCAACAACAATTAGAGGTCGTCTAACTTGTTCTTGCAGCATGTGCTATGTGATGTGATATGGCCAAGAAGATGTGATGAATGATATATGTGATGTATGAGATTGATCATGTTCTTGTAATAGGGAATCACGACTTGCATGTCGATGAAAATGACAACCGGCAGGAGCCATAGGATTTGTCTTAATTATTGTATGACCTGCGTGTCACTGAATAACGCCATGTAATTACTTTACTTCATTGCTAAACGTTAGCCATAGTGGTAGAAGTAATAGTTGGCGTGACGACTTCATGAAGACACGATGATGGAGATCATGGTGTCATGCCGGTGACAAAGATGATCATGGTGCCCCGAAGATGGAGATCGAAGGAGCAAGATGATATTGGCCATATCATGTCACTTTATTTGATTGCATGTGATGTTTATCATGTTTATGCATCTTGTTTACTTAGAAGGACGGTAGTAAATAAGATGATCTCTCACTAAAAAATTCAAGAATTGTGTTCCCCCTAACTGTGCACCGTTGCTAAGAATCGTTGTTCCGAAGCACCACGTGATGATCGGGTGTGATAGGCTCTAACGTTCGCATACAACGGGTGTAAGCCAGATTTACACACGCAATACACTTAGGGTTCACTTGACTAGCCTAGCATGTACAGACATGGCCTCGGAACACGGAAGACCGAAAGGTCGAACATGAGTCGTATAGGAGATACGATCAACATGAAGATGTTCACCGTTGATGACTAGTCCGTATCACGTGATGATCGGACACGGGCTAGTCGATTCGGATCATGTATCACTTAGAAGACTAGAGAGATGTCAATCTGAGTGGGAGTTCATTAAAATTTTATTAGATGAACTTAATTATCATGAACTTAGTCTAAATTCTTTACAATATGTCTTGTAGATCAAATGGCCCACGCTCATGTCACCCTCAACTTCAACGCGTTCCTAGAGAAATCCAAGCTGAAAGACGATGGTAGCAACTATACGGACTGGGTCCGTAACCTAAGGATCATCCTCATAGCTGCCAAGAAAACTTATGTCCTAGAAGCACCGCTAGGTGACGCTCCCGCCTCAGCAAACCAAGATTTTATGAACGCTTGGCAGTCGCGTTGTGATGATTACTCCCTGGTTCAGTGCGGCATGCTCTACAGCTTAGAATCGGGGCTCCAAAAGCGTTTCGAGCACCACGGGGCATATGAGATGTTCCAAGAGCTGAAAATGGTTTTCCAGGCTCATGCCCGAGTTGAGAGATATGATGTATCCAACGCATTCTACAGCTGTAAGATGGAGGAAAATAGTTCTGTCAGTGAGCACATACTCAAGTTGTCTGGGTTGCACAACCGCTTGTCTCAGTTGGGAATGAATCTCCCAGACGAAGCGGTCGTTGACAGAATCCTTCAGTCGCTCCCACCTAGCTACAAGAGCTTTTTGTTGAACTTCAATATGCAAGGGATGGAGAAGTCCATTCCCGAGGTATATTCAATGCTGAAATCAGCGGAGGTGGAGATCAAGAAAGAGCATCAAGTGTTGATGGTCAATAAAACCACTAAGTTCAAGAAGGGCAAGGGCAAGAAGAACTTCAAGAAGGATGGCAATGGAGTTGCCGCGCCCGGTAAGCCAGTTGCCGGGAAGAAGCCAAAGAATGGACCCAAGCCTGAGACTGAGTGCTTTTATTGCAAGGGAACAGGTCACTGGAAGCGGAACTGCCCCAAATACTTAGCGGACAAGAAGGCCGGCAGCGTCAAAGGTATATGTGATATACATGTTATTGATGTGTACCTTACCAGCGCTCGTAGTAGCTCCTGGGTATTTGATACCGGTGCAGTTGCTCACATTTGTAACTCAAAGCAGGGGTTGCGGAATAAGCGGAGACTAGCGAAGGACGAGGTGACGATGCGCGTCGGGAATGGTTCCAAGGTCGATGTGATCGCCGTCGGCACGCTGCCTCTACATCTACCCTCGGGATTAGTTTTAAACCTTAATAATTGTTATTTAGTACCAGCTTTGAGCATGAATATTGTATCTGGATCTCGTTTGATGCAAGATGGCTACTCATTTAAATCCGAGAATAATGGTTGTTCTATTTATTTGAGAGATATGTTTTATGGTCATGCCCCGCTGGTCAATGGTTTATTTTTGATGAATCTCGATCGTGATGATACACATATTCATAGTGTGAATGCCAAAAGATGTAAAGTTGACAATGATAGTCCCACATACTTGTGGCATTGCTGCCTTGGTCATATTGGTGTCAAACGTACGAAGAAGCTCCATGCAGATGGACTTCTGGAGTCTCTTGATTATGAATCATTTGACACGTGCGAACCATGCCTCTTGGGCAAGATGACCAAGACTCCGTTCTCCAGAACAATGGAGCGAGCAACCAACTTGTTGGAAATCATACATACCGATGTGTGCGGTCCAATGAGTGTTGAGGCTCGCGGAGGCTATCGTTATGTTCTCACCCTCACAGATGACTTGAGTAGATATGGGTATGTCTACTTGATGAAGCACAAGTCTGAGACCTTTGAAAAGTTCAAGGAATTTCAGAATGAGGTTGAGAATCAACGTGACAGAAAAATAAAGTTCTTGCGATCGGATCGTGGGGGTGAATATTTAAGTCATGAATTTGGCACGCACCTTAGGAACTGTGGAATTGTTTCACAATTGACACCGCCCGGAACACCTCGGCGTAATGGTGTGTCCGAACGTCGAAATCGTACCCTGTTGGACATGGTGCGATCTATGATATCTATCACCGACTTACCGCTATCTTTTTGGGGTTATGCTTTAGAGACTGCCGCATTCACTTTAAATAGGGCTCCGTCGAAATCCGTTGAGACGACACCGTATGAACTTTGGTTTGGCAAGAAACCTAAGCTGTCGTTTCTAAAAGTTTGGGGTTGCGATGCTTATGTCAAGAAACTTCAACCTGAAAAGCTCGAACCCAAATCGGAAAAATGCGTCTTCATAGGATACCCAAAGGAAACGATTGGGTACACCTTCTACCTCAGATCCAAAGGCAAGGTCTTTGTTGCCAAGAATGGATCCTTTCTGGAGAAAGAGTTTCTCTCGAAAGAAGTGAGTGGGATGAAAGTAGAACTTGATGAGGTGACAATCACCCCTCCCGAACCGGAAAGTAGCGCAACGCAAGAAATTGTTCCTGAGGTGCCTGCACCGACAAGGGAGGAAGTTAATGATGATGATCATGAAGATACAGATCAAGTTACTACTGAACTTCGAAGGTCCACAAGGACATGTTCCGCACCAGAGTGGTACGGCAACCCTGTCATGGAAATCATGTTGTTAGACAACGGTGAACCTTCAAACTATGAAGAAGCGATGGCGGGCCCGGATTCCAATAAATGGCTTGGAGCCATGAAATCCGAGATAGAATCCATGTATGAAAACAAAGTATGGACTTTGGTGGACTTGCCCGATGATAGGCACGCCATAGAAAATAAATGGATATTTAAGAAGAAGACAGATGCGGATGGTAATGTGACCATCTATAAGGCTCGGCTTGTCGCTAAGGGTTATCGACAAGTTCAAGGGATTGACTACGATGAGACTTTCTCTCCCGTAGCGATGTTGAAGTCAGTCCGAATCATGTTAGCAATTGCCGCATTCTATGATTATGAGATATGGCAAATGGACGTCAAAACGGCATTCCTTAATGGTTTCCTCAAGGAAGAGTTGTATATGATGCAGCCGGAAGGTTTTGTCGATCCAGAGAATGCTAACAAGGTATGCAAGCTCCAGCGCTCGATCTACGGGCTGGTGCAAGCATCTCGGAGTTGGAATATTCGCTTTAATGATGTGATCAAAGCGTTTGGCTTTATACAGACTTGGGGAGAAGCCTGTATCTACAAGAAAGTGAGTGGGAGCTCTGTAGCATTTCTCATATTATATGTGGATGACATATTCCTAATGGGAAATGTTATAGAATTCTTGGAGAGCATAAAGGCCTACTTGAATAAGAGTTTTTCAATGAATGACCTTGGAGAAGCTGCTTACATATTAGGCATCAAAATCTATAGAGATAGATCAAGACGCCTCATTGGTCTTTCACAAAGCACATACCTTGACAAGATATTGAAGAAGTTCAATATGGATCAATCCAAGAAGGGGTTCTTGCCTGTTTTGCAAGGTATGAGATTGAGCACGGCTCAGTCCCCGACCACGGCATAAGATAGAGAAAAGATGAGTGTCATTCCCTATGCCTCAGCCATAGGTTCTATCATGTATGCCATGCTGTGTACCAGACCTGATGTGAACCTTGCCATAAGTTTGGTAGGGAGGTACCAAAGTGATCCCGGTATGGAACACTGGACAGCGGTCAAGAACATCCTAAAGTACCTGAAGAGGACTAAGGACATGTTTCTCGTTTATGGAGGTGACGAAGAGCTCGTCGTAAAGGGTTACGTCGATGCTAGCTTCGACACAGATCTGGATGACTCCAAGTCACAAACCGGATACGTGTATATTTTGAATGGTGGAGCAGTCAGCTGGTGCAGTTGCAAGCAGAGCGTCGTGGCGCATTCTACATGTGAAGCGGGATACATAGCTGCTTGCGAAGCAGCGCAAGGAGTCTGGATGAAGGAGTTCATCACCGACCTAGGAGTCATTCCAAGCGCGTCAAGCCCGATGACTCTCTTCTGTGACAACACTGGAGCTATTGCCATTGCCAAGGAGCCCAGGTTTCACAAGAAGACCAAGCACATCAAGCGCCGTTTCAACTCCATCCGGAATTATGTTCAAGATAGAGACATAGATATTTGTAAAGTGCATACGGATCTGAATGTGGCAGACCCGTTGACTAAACCTCTTCCACGGGCAAAACATGATCAACACCACAACTCTATGGGTGTTCGATTCATCACAATGTAACTAGATTATTGACTCTAGTGCAAGTGGGAGACTGTTGGAAATATGCCCTAGAGGCAATAATAAAAGGATTATTATTATATTTCCTTGTTCATGATAATTGTCTGTTATTCATGCTTGAATTGTATTGTATGGAAACAGCGATACATGTGTGAATACATAGACCACAACGTGTCCCTGGTAAGCCTCTAGTTACTAGCTCGTTGATCAACATATGGTCACGGTTTCCTGACCATGGACATTGGATGTCATTGATAACGGGATCACATCATTAGGAGAATGATGTGATGGACAAGACCCAATCCTAAGCCTAGCACGAGATCGTATAATTCGTAATGCTTAAGCTTTTCCAGTGTCAAGTATTTGTTCCTTAGACCATGAGGTTGTGCAACTCCTGAACACCGTAGGAATACTTTGGGTGTGCCAAACGTCACAATGTAACTGGGTGGCTATAAAGGTACGCAACGGGTATCTCCGAAAGTGTCTGTTGAGTTGGTACGAACCGAGACTGGGATATTGTCACTCCGTATGACGGAGAGGTATCTCTGGGCCCACTCGGTAAGACATCATCATAATGAGCTCAAAGTGACTAAGTAGTTAGTCACGGGATGATGGATTACGGAACGAGTAAAGAGACTTGCCATGACGAGATTGAACAAGGTATCGGGCATACCGACGATCGAATCTCGGGCAAGTACCGTACCGATAGACAAAGGGAATAACATACGGGATTGAGTGAATCCTTGACACAGTGGTTCATCCGATGAGATCATCGAGGAACACGTGGGAACCAACATGGGTATCCAGATCCCGCTGTTGGTTATTGACCGGAGAGTTGTCTCGGTCATGTCTGCGTGTCTCCCGAACCCGTAGGGTCTACACACTTAAGGTTCGGTGACGCTAGGGTTGTAGAGATATATGCACACGGAAACCCGAATGTTGTTTGGAGTCCCGGATGAGATCCCGGACGTCACGAGGAGTTCCGGAATGGTCCGGAGGTGAAGAATGATATATAGGAAGTCCAGTTTCGGCCATCGGGAGAGTTCCGGGGGTCACCGGGAGTGTCCCGGGACCACCGGAAGGGTCCCGGGGGTCCACCGGGTGGGGCCACCCATCCCGGAGGGCCCCGTGGGCCGTAGGGGGAATGGGGCCAGCCCCTAGTGGGCTGGCGCACCCACATGCCCCCCCATGCGCCTAGGGTTGAAACCCTAGGGGGTGAGGGCGCCTCCCTATGCCTTGGGGGGCAAGACACCCCCCTGGCCGCCGCCCCCCTAGGAGATTGGATCTCCTAGGGCCGGCGCCCCCCTGGCCCCCTATATATAGTGGGGGGGAGAGAGGGCAGCCGCACCCCAAGCCTCTGGCGCCTCCCCCCCCCCGTCACACCTCCAACTCCTCCCGCAGGGCATCGGCGAAGCCGTGCAGCTTTTCCCGTTGCATCCAACACCACGCCGTTGTGCTGCTGGATCTCCGTCAACCTCACCTCCCCCCTTGCTGGATCAAGAAGGAAGAGACGTCGTTGTACCGTACGTGTGTTGAACGCGGAGGTGCCGTCCGTTCGGCGCTGGGATCATCGGTGACGAGGATCACAAAGAGTACGACTCCATCATCCACGTTCCTTCGAACGCTTCCGCACGCAATCTATAAAGGGTATGTAGATGCACTCCTTTATGCTCATTGCTAGATGACTCCTTAGATTGATCTTGGTGAATTGTAGGAAATTTTTTGAATTCTGCTACGTTCACCAACAGGCAGGCCTTGGCGTGCGGCGGCATCGTCTTCTTCGGTGCCAGATCTGGCAAACTTCCCCTCCCCTGATGTGGTTCGAGCAACGCCCCACCCACCCATCCAGATCTGGCATAAATGCATGCCTTTCACTTGGTGGGTGGTAGGATGGGATAACAGACTGGAGAAATCCCAGGCTGGTCTGCCGCGACGGTGGCGACGCCCGATGCCGCTCGTTGATAACCCTCAACCGTAAGGGATCGAGATAGTCTTCGCGGGTAAGAATAACCCAATTTATAGATTCTACACACGGGGAGCCAAAGAGTATTTATAATCTTTGACAGTTGAGTTGTCAATTCAACCGCACCTGAAATATACTTACTTGCAACAAAAGATAAGTGGTAATGGTGATATGATGGTGATGGTGGTGACAGCAAAAGTAAACAGCAAAAGTAACAACTAATAACCAGCAGGATTGAAACACTGTAGGCTAGGGAGATGGATGGTTGGGCGCTGCATGGATGAGATACATCATGAATCTAACTTGGGGCAAGGCACACAGAAAAGTAATGATCATCTAGGCAAATATCAAACATTAGGCATGTATCCCACAGGTAGTTGTACGTGCTTGCAATAAGAACTTGCACAACATCTTTTGTCCTACCATCCCGCTACGAACGGGGCCAAAAGGAACTTATGGAGATTAAGGTGCTCCTGTCAAAGAGCACCGGAACAAAGCAATAAACTCAATGGATACATGGAATCCTCAAATTATGGACCATCCCCTTTGGTGTCCCAAGCTGTCACCTTTGGGATCGCCGGTTCCGGACCATAATAGGTGCAAACAACTCATAGATAGGATCAGGAACACAAATATATTCATGCAAACACATAGGGTTCAGATCTGAAATCATGGCACTCGGGCCCTAAGTGACAAGCATTAAGAGCAACAAGTTGAAGCAAAGATGATAAACACCAAAGTAGATGATAGGCAACATGCCCCCAACAATCTGATAAACTATTACATGATCTAACTCATCCAATCCCTACCATCCCCTTTGCCTACAGCAGGGAATTACTCACACATGGAAGGAGAAGTCATGGAGGGAAGATGGAGTGGTGATGATGATGACGATGGCGATGATCTCCCCTCTCCGGAGGCCAAATCAGCCTCCAGATTAGCCCTCCCGAAGAAGAACAGAGGGTGGCGGCGGCTCCGCGACGGAAACTGGAAAAACGACTTCTGTTCTGGGGTTTTCTCGTCACGGGAATAAATACGAGCCAAGGTAGGGCACCAGAGGGGGGGAACCCTCCCAGGCGGCCTCCCGGCGCGGCCAGGGGTGGGGCCGCGCCAGCAGGGCGCCTGGGGCCCCCCTGGCTGCTCTCTGGCCCCACTTCTGGCACAGTGGCCCTTTGGGTGCGTGGATTTTCTGTGATTTTTCTTGGAATTTTCTGAGACACCTAAAAATCCATTTTCCTGCACACAATAAAACCATACAGGCAGCTCTGCTGAAAACAGCATCAGTCCGGGTTAGTTTAGTTCAAATCATGCAAGAATGATGGCAAAACAATAGCAAAAGTGTTTGGAAAAGTAGATACGTTTGAGACGTATCAACTCCCCCAAGCTTAGCATATTGCTTGTCCTCAAGCAATTCAGTTCAACGAACTGGACGTGACAAAGAAAACTTTGACAAACTCTTTTGCTTCATTAGATGTATATAAGCATGTACTACGAAAAGAGTCTAGCAAGTATTGAAACAATGCTATGAGGACAATGCAGGAAGCAATCCTTCTTTCAAGTGACCAATCACAAATAACTAAAAGTAAATAATATGCTACTGAAAATCAAGACATGATTACATTGCACATAGCTCGAACATACTAGAGTGGTATCTCGCTAGCCTCCATGAGTGAAGCAAAACATAAATGCAGAAACTCCTCCAGAGTTTTAAAGGAAACTAGAACTAAGAATTTCAGAATAAATAATACCACAAGCATGCAGAAGACAATGTAATACTTTGGGACAATGCACATTACACTCAGAATGACAATTATGCTCTCCTAGTTGGTGCTTTGAAGAAAGAAGGTGGAGACTCTCGAACCGTGGAATTTGATGGCGAGGTTGAAAGCCCATGGTTGGAAGCAAAGACTAAAACATGTACCAGAGCTCTTGGTTTTGAAAACAGAGGTAAAAATGATTTTGGAAGGTGCATATTTCGTCAACGAATGCTAGTAGACAACCCAATCATTTCTTATGCTAGACATGTTTCAAGGAACGGCTCCCACGATGGGGACGATCACATCCCCTTAATCTCCTTTGTTTATCACTACGAAAGTTTTCTGATTTCTCATAAACAAAGCGTGAAGGAGGGTTTGTTGGTTGTGATTATCTTTTGTGAGCTGGGCGCACTCATGCCAGTCCCTCCTTGTATTAGGGGTTTGCAGATTAGACATGCAATCCCGGGATAAAACATGTCCAACACAAGAAGATCATGAATTACCTACTACTTCGTCATGAGCTAAAACAGAGGCACAAAACAAGAGTAAATTTGAATAATTTCGAGATGGTACAAGAAAGTCTTCGTTAAGATGGCCGGTAAATACCACATAGGAAGGTATGGTGGACTCATATGGAATAACTGGTTTGAAAGGATTTGGATGCACAAGCAGAATTCCGCTTAGTGCGAGCGAAGGCTAGCAAGAGACTGGGAAGCGACCAACTAGAGAGCAATAACGGTCATAATCATGCAGAGCGACAAAGCAACCTTGAATTGGGCATGAAAGTGATATAACTATTCTGAAGCTCAAAGGTCATCAAGGCAAAGCAGAATTTTTAGCCTTAAACATGTGTAAACATGTGCCAAGTCAATCCAAGAATTCTCCAAAGGGAAATACCACCTTAGTAAACCAAATTATGAACAATGCAATGCATGTAAATTATTTCAATAACACATTATATACTCTAGCTATTTGAGATTAGCCACAAGGAAAGCATGAACCACTGGGAAAGCATTGTAAACATAGCACTATGTCGCTACAAGCTGGTCTCTAGATCATAAGTACAGGCATATGTACAAAAGTAGAAACAAGAAGAGTTCATACCGGTTTTCCTTGTTGCTTCCCTTCCGTCGATCTTCGTCATTACTGCCTCGTCACTTGCACGATCGAACGTAGGAAATATAATTAAATGCCATCACGGACTCGAGCTGAACTCTGAAAACAAAGCAAACTAAAGAGAGAAAGGAAATCTTTTTGGGTTTTTTCAAAGGTTGAACGAAAGCAAAAGAAAGAGAAAATATTTTTGTTGTTTTTGCAAAGGAAGAAACAAAGAAGAACGGGCAAAAACTTCGAAAAGATCAAAGCGAACAAAAATAAAACGGATAATACAATGGAAAAGTGAGAAGGGCACGTACTCCCCCAAGCTTAGGCTTTTGGCCTAAGTTGGTAGTAGCTACTGCCCCCAGGAGCCTCCTGCTCCGGGGTGGTACTGGTGAGTCCAAGGGTCGTATAGGGATTCCGGCGCGTACACCGAAGTCCTTGGATCCTCCCACGAAGAAGGGTCCGCACTCCAAGCAGAGGAAGACCCTTCACCAAACTGGGTGACGGTCTCCCCCTGAAAAGGTGGTAACTCACCGTGCTCCTCCTCGTCGGGCACAACCCCCTCCATGGGGTTATGAAACTGATGCTGGACCATGAACTCATCAAACTGGATAACATCAAAGGACCATCCGTTCCTGCGAGAAAAATCAAACAAAAGAGGTGCAGGTAGACGGATCTTGCGTTCCGCGGTAGTTCCGAAACGCAAAATATAAACAAGGTTACCAAACTCAGAAGTCGTGGTAACAAACTTATGCCTTTTCATAGCAGCAAGATCAAAACTTAAATAAGTAAAAGGCTTATCATCAGGGTGTGGGGTGCCTTTAAGATACTCTAAGATAAGTGTGGCATAAACGCCACCAAATAAATCTCCCTTGTTACCGTTCATAGCAAGGCGTCGAGCAATTAAGGCACCCACATTATAATCAAACCTCCTTGAGAGGGCGGTTGCCAGGATAGCAATATCCAGCGCAGAAATGTTGCTCGTGTTGTCACGAGCTAACACCCCTCTAGCAACATAATACGCAAAATACCTGAGGTGAGGGAATAAGATGCTGGAGATTTTTTACCGATGAATATCCCTCGTATCCATGCCGCAGAGAGAGTTGAAGACGGTTCTCAGCTCGGAGGGCTGAGAGGTCATCTTCGCCGTCTGCCCAACGTTTGGCACACCTATTATTTCACAAAACTTTTCCAAGGGCATGGTCAGAAGATTATTGTAAATTTTAAACTCAATATAACCAGTATCAAGGATATATCTAAAACTGTTAATGAAACCGGAGGTGAGTTTTTGATACTGAACAACACGGCACGTGACGAGCCGTGTCAGACCTGCATTAGCACAAAGATTATAAAACTCATCCTTAATTCCTGCAGCTTCATGGAATTCATCACATGGGAACATCATCGCACGTGCTGGTTTTGTGTCTTCCAACAACTCTAGGGGCACATGATCTTCATTGTAGCTCACCCTAGCAGTCGAGGGTGAAGCTGCGGCTCTAGTAACTCGATCAAAGTGCGTGGGCTTCTTCTTCTCAAGCCACCGTTTTGCCCTTCCTAACAAACTCATTTCAGGGAGTATTTGTTCAAAATCTCAGCTCGAATGATAGGCTGTAGAGAGAGATCGAAAATTGCCTCCAAGAACAGCAAGAACGCAAGAACAGGTGCAGAAATCGTGTTTTTCGGGGAGAAAGAGAGAGAGAGGAAGAAGAATCACCTGGAGGCGGGACCTGTGGGCCCCAGGCGCCCTATGGGCGCGGCCAGGGGGCAGGCCGCGCCAGCTGGCCGCCTGGGCCACTGGTGGGCCCCCCTGGTCAGCCCCAGGTGCCTCTGGGTCACTCCCGGCATGGAAATTTTTATTTTTTATTTTTCTGGAATTTTTCTGAAAACTTCACTGTTGAAAAATTTTCGAAGTTCAAAAACCTGCAAAACTTTCTGAAAACTTAAAGCAGTGATTAGTATTGTGAAGCTTCAAAAACACAAACACTTGGTACAGCAAGGAGAACAAAAGCTAAAACAAATGAAAACATAACAAGCTCAACTTTTTACCTATATAAAACATGCTCACTAGTAAGGTTGATCAAGTCTTACCAACAAACCGGCGATATATAGAGCAAAAAGTCCCACCTCTTACGAAGTGATCATTGCACCTTTACTTTAATTGACATTGTCCCCACCATAATAGTTTTGTATTTGTGGTGCACATGTAGTGGACAGTCCCATTCCCCAATCTTCACGGTCTCGATATTTTCTATAGAGTTGAGGGCATGCCTCGTGTCGGTCTTCTTTGGAAATTACACCGTGTGTTCTTTATCATTCACATTGAAGGTAACCTTTCCTTTATTGCAATCAATAATAGCACCTGCGGTGTTAAGAAAAGGTCTACCAAGAATAATGGACATGCTCCCATCCTCGGGCATGTCAAGCACGACAAAATCAGTAAGGATCAAACAATTAGCAACTTCTACGGGGACATCCTCACAAATACCTATCGGGACGGCTGTTGACTTGTCAGCCATCTGAAGAGAGATATCTGTAGGAATTAGCTTCTCTAAACAAAGCCTCTTGTAAAGAGAGAAAGGCATAACACTCACTCCTGCTCCAAGATCACATAAAGCAGTTTTGACATAATTATTCTTTATGGAGCAAGGAATGGCGGGTATACCTGGATCACTAAGCTTCTCAGGAATCTTGCCACTGAAAGAGTAGTTAGCAAGCATAGTAGATATTGCTTCATTAGGAACTTTTCTTTTATTAGTAACAATATCTTTCATATATTTTGAATAGGGAGGTAACTTAATAGCATCAGTCAAAGGGATTTGAAGAAAAAGAGGTTTCATCCACTCACAAAACTTATTGTAATGCTCTTCTTCTTTAGATTTGAGAGACTTACCTGGAAAGGGCATGGGTTTCTGTATCCATGGTTCTCTTTCCTTCCCATGTCTTCTTGCGACGAAGTCTTCTCTAGTGTACTTCTTGCGTTTGTCAGGTGCTTATTCTTCTCGAACTTCAGGCGGATCATTCTTCTCCTTATCCTTATCTTCAGGTTCGGCACCGTCTTCAGTCTCAGCATCAGAGGTAGATATACTGTTGGGATCAACAGCTGGCTCTTCACTTGTAATAGGATCATTGGAATTGTCAGCCTCCTTGTGTTTCTTCTTCTTCTTCTTTGGAGAGCCAACAATTTATTCTTCCTGCATTTGAGAATCTTGCTCGATTCTCCTCGGATGCCCCTCTGGATAGAGAGGATCTTGAGTGCTAGTTCCTCCTCGGGTCTTAATCCCGAAGGCCTGTAAATCATCTTGTTTGGCATTGTTAGCAAGCAAATCTTTTTACACATTAGAAATTTGTTCAAGCTGAGTTTGAACCATATGAAAATGCTTCACAAGACATTTAACATCATTAACTGTTCTACCTAGAACATCAAGCAAACTTTTGATAGCAAGGGAATTATCATGCAATTGACTTTGTATCCTCTCATTAAAATGACTTTGCTTCATAATAAAATTATCAAGCTCATCTAAACATTGATCAGGAGGCTTACCATGAGGGATGTCACTTGCGTTGAAATCTAAAAGAGAGTGTACCTCTACCATAGGAGGGTGAGTGGTAGGCTCACACAACTTCTCAATAGGGGGTAGATTCTTCACGTCTTCAGTTTTAATACCCTTCTCTTTAATAGACTTCTTTGCTTCTTGCATATCTTCGGGGCTTAGAACAAACATGCCCCTCTTCTTTGGTGGTGGAGGTGGTTCAGGGACGGACCAATCTTCATGGTTTTTGGCAATCCTGCCCATCAAATCCTCTGCATCGTCCGGTGTTCTTTTCCTGAAAACACAACCAGCACAACTGCTAGGTGGCTTCTCACCCCTCGTTGGTTACCCCAAGTGTAAGGTTTGAGATGCAGTGTAGCAGAAGTTTTCCCTTGGTAATACCAAGGATCGATTTCCCAGAGACTCCCAGTTTCAACAAGAAGGTGTCAACTGCTAACGGCGCCAGATATTAGCAATCAACGTGGACCTGCACACAGATACAAATAACTTTGCTCCCAACGAGTACTGAGAGGTTGTCAATCCCTCCGGCCTTGTAGTTTACAAAGGATCAAACGCAAGTGATAATAGTGATAAATATTGCAATAGTAAGTAAATAGCGGGAAAGTAAATAGCGGATGTGATCAATGATGGTAACATGGACCGGAGTCTCATGATGTTCACTAGTGATGTCTCTCTCCCAAAAGACGATAAAACAGCTATGTGAGGTGAACGAATTACAGCTGGGCAATTGACAGGACCATGTGCGCAAACCAATGCTGACTACATTGCAAGAAAGGTAGAGGTTCAAAGCATGGGCGGTACGCCAAAGTAAGTAGACCGAAATCCATCAATATCTACTACTAATCATCCACCTTGAGATATCTATCCAGAACATCTCGCTGGTATTAAGTTGCGAGCCCCACCCATAGTGTAAACTCAAAGCAACAGACAACTGCATTAAAAGAACTTTGCGTAAAGTAAACAATCCTTGCACCCGCGGGCACAAGCACCGTTGTTTTCCCCCTTGTGGCAACAACACATCCCCTAGACTCATGTTTCTGTCACTCAAGCTAGTCATCGAGGGGCATGAACCCACAATCAAGCATAACGTTCCCTCTTGGAGTCACTACCTACTACTTGGCCAAAGCAATAAATAACAACGGAGAACATGCAAGAATTACTTACGAACATAAATATAAAAGAGGTGAATCAAATATATTACTCAAACACAATCTGAACATAATCTCATAATCCATCGGATCCCAGCAAACTCATCATAGCAACAGCATAAGGATTACATATGTGCCTCGATCATGTAGGGCAGCTCACGAGGGCTAATTAGTGAAGCACAAGAACGGGAGGAGAACATCACATAGCTACTGGTCATGGACCCATGGTCTAAGGGAGACTACTCACAACTCATCCGGGAGGCGTCCATGGTGGTGGAGAAGCTCCTGGTGGTGATCCTCCCCTCCGGCAGGGTGCTGGGAAGAGTTCTCCTGGTGCTCCCGATCTTGGAAGCGGCGGCGGCGGCGGAACAGAGATGAGATCGCGAAAAAGAGTTCCTCTTTCGAGGGTTTCGGGAGACGCTTTAAATATATGCCAAAGGGGGCATCGGAGGAGCCTCGGGGGGCCCAGGCGCCCCCCCCCCCCGGCTGTCCTTCGGGCGCACGGTAGTTTCTGGAACGCTGATTTTTTATATAATTTTTCTGGATTTTTCCTGGCAGTTCTCGTAACGTGAAAACCTGAAATACAAAAACAGCCGAAAACAGAAACAGGCACTGGGGTGCACTGAGTTAATAGGTTAGTCCAAATATAATCAAAAGTGTATGGAAGTGTATAAATATCATAGCAATATCACCCAAAAGAGGCATGGAGCAAGCAGAAATTATAGATACGTTTTGGACGTATCAACATCCCCAAGCTTAATTCCTGCTCGTCCTCGAGTAGGTAAATGATAACAAGAATAATTTCTGTGGTGACATGCTATTAACCATATAGGACTTATTCATAGTCATATGACAAAAGCTTACTAAAACAATGAACCTGTAGTAATTAAGTTGCCTCATGAGAAAATCACAAAGAACTGAAAGTTTTACAATATGATACTGAAACATCAAATAGATTTGCAGTGAACATGATGTGCAAATATGATAAGGTGATATCTAGCTTGCCCCCTTTAGTGAAGCAAAACATAAATGTAGGGGCACCTTCAAGGTTTAAGTGATGACTAGATACAATGATTTCAAAATAAATGGTATCACAATCATGCAAAAGACAATGCTACTTTGGGACAATGCACATTACACTCAGAATGACAATCATGCTCTCAGTAGTTGGTGCTTTGAAGAAAGAAGGTGGAGACTCAATATAAAAGTAAAAGAATGGCCCTTCGCGGAGGGAAGCAGGGATTACTCATGTGCTAGAGCTTTTTATTTTGAAAACATAGAAACAATTTTGTCAACGGTAGTAGTACTTCATATGTGTTATGCATAAGACATCCTATAAGTTGCAAGCCTCATGCATCGAATACCAATAGTGCTCGCACCTTGTACTAATTAGCTCGGATTTCCATGGATTATCATTGCATTACATATGTTTCAACCAAGTGTCACAAAGGGGTACCTCTATGTCACCTGTACAAAGGTCCAAGGAGATAGATCGCATTTGATTTCTCGTTTTTGATAGATCTCAACTTGAGGACATCCATACCGGGACAACATAGAAAATAGATAATGGACTCCTCTTTAATGCTTAAGCATATTCTCATAAGAGATTGAGGATTAATGTCCAAGCTAAAACTTCCACCATGATACATGGCTTTGGTTGGCGGCCCAATGTTCTTCTCTAACAATATGCATACTCAAACCATTCAACCCATGGCAAATCACCCTTACTTCAGACAAGACGAACATGCATAGCAACTCACATGATATTCAACAAAAGTGTATCAGTTGATGGCGTCCCCAGAAACATGGTTACCGCTCAGCAAGCAACTTATAAGAAATAAGATACACAAGCGACATATTCTTTACCACAATAGTTTTTAAGCTACCTTCCCATGAGCTATGTATTGCAAAAACTGAAGGTTTTAAAGGTAGCACATGTAAATTTACTTGGAGTGGCGGTGAAATACCACATATAGGTAGGTATGGTGGACTCATATGGCATAACTGGTTTAAAAGGATGTGGATGCACAAGCAGTCAGTCCGCTTAGTACAGGTGGAGGTTAGCAAAAGACTGGGAGCGACCAACTAAGAGAGCAATGATGGTCATAATCATGCAGAGCGACAAAGCAACATTGAATCAGGCATGGAAGTTATATCGCTACTCAGAAATAAAAGATCATCAAGGCTTGACAAACTTTCTTTACAGTCTTAAATATGCGTGAGCATACGCCAAGTCAATCAAAATAAATTCTTGAGGTAAGATATTACTAAACCATACCTCATCATTGGCAAACAAATCATGTTGGTACTCCAATAACACATTGGGAATCCCCCAGCTATTTGAGACTAACCACAAGAAAACCTGAACTACTAAGCGCCATTATGCACGTAGCATCTTTATCATAAACATATTAACCAATGCAACGGAAGCAAACTCTCTTAATAAGATAAGCATGATGACTAAAGAGAGTTCAAGCAACCAACTAAACACAAGCTCTTTAAAAAGATAAGCATGAATACTAAGAGCAGAGCATGATAGTAGCTATTAAAAGACAAAGAACACACACAGCAAAGATAGTCATGAAAATTCTATGTTATGTTCTAGGTAGAAGTGGAGTGTGTTTCTCTCCCACATAAAGAACGCTGAGTTCCGACTCGTTATGGAAAACTAAAAAGGAAATTAAAAGCAAGACGCTCCAAGCATAGCACATAACACATGAAGTGATTAAAATATAGTGGAACGAAAGACGAACTGATAATGTTGATGGAGAAGGGGATGCACGGGGGCATCCCCAAGCTTAGACGCTTGAGTCTTCTTGAATATTTCTTGGGGGTGCACGGGGGCATCCCCAAGCTTGAGCGCTTGACACTCCTGAATCTTTTTATCATCTTCCCTCGCACACTTGAAAACTCCCTTCATACATAACTCATCAGAATCTGATTAGCGAGGTTAGTACCCATAATAAAATAATTATAACTTGCTGGAAATAAAGATATTCTTGAAGGTCTACTGTTTCTCAAGATTGCCAAAAGGTTTTTGCAAAGAAAAAGCAAGCTCTTGGTTTGCAAAATGAAGGAAAGGCAAAACAGGACAGAATCTGTGAAAAACAGAACAGCAGGTAGTAATTGATTTGTTCGGGGCACTTCTACAACTCAAATCAAAAAACTCAGAACAGACGCACGAAAGACAATTATATAGAGAACGCTGTCGAAAAAATTCAGACCAAAAAGATGATCTGGTGATTTTATACGAATTTTTCTATCCAAGGACAGAATCTGTTTCCTGGACAGCACCTCACAACTTTTGAACTTTCTAGCAATCAGAGGCTATACTTGGCACAAAATTGAAAAGCAAAGATACAATGATGATGCTACAGTAGTAAACAACATCAAGACACAACAAAAGCAAAATAAATTTATTCATTGGGCTGCCTCCCAAAAGCGCTTTCTTTTATGCCTTTAAGCTAGGCATAATGCATATAGATCAAGTTTTATCAAGAGTGAAAGAATAGCTAGCCCGTACAACGGACTCAAAAGGTAACTTGATCTTCTTTCGAGGGAAGTGTTCCATCCCTTTCTTGAGAGGAAAGTGAAATTTTATATTACCCTCTTTCATGTCAATGATAGCACCAACGGTGCGTAAGAAGGGACGTCCCAAAATATTTGGACAAGAAGGATCACATTCAATATCCATAATAGTGAAATCAACGGGAACATAATTGTCATTGACAACGATAAGAACATCGTCGATCCTTCCTAAAGGTTTCTTTATGGAAGAATCAACGAGACGAACACCAAAAGAACAAGAATCAAAAGGTTCCAATATAAGCATATCATATATTCTTTTGGGCATAACAGAGGTACTAGCTCCAACATCACATAATGCATAGCAAGAGAAGTCATTCAATTTAATTTTTATCATAGGATCCCAACCATCTTCTAGCTTTCTAGGTATGGAGGCTTCTACTCTAAGTTTCTCCTCCCTAGCTTTGATAAGAGCATTAGTGATATGCTCTATGAAGGCAAGGTTAAGCGTGCTAGTGCGGGGATCTCTAGACATCTTGTGAAGGAAATCAATAACTTCGGTAAGAGTGCAATTATCAAAATCAAGGTCACTAGCATCAAGTAAAGTGGTAGTGGTGTCCTTTAGGTTCACATGTTTGGTAGTTTCTATAGTCATAGCATCACCATCAATAGGTCCAATGGGACCAGGAGTACATTGGGTGCTAAGAGTTTGGATATCCTCAACAACTTGGATAGTAGCAACAGTGTGGTGGGTAGGAAGGCTCTTAATTCTATCCTCTTCCTCCCTTTCTCTAGCCCATCTTTCTTTAAGTTTAGCCATCATCCTAATGTTTTCATTAATTTGCACTTGAGTAGCATTAATAGGAGTGACCTTCCTCTCCTCAAGAGGAGAAGTTTTAATTTTAAGCAATTCTATCTCATTGGCTAAATGGTCTACCTTCAAAGAGAGATCATCTAGTTTATGTAGTTTTTCTTCTACACTCTTATTAAAGGCTTTTTGGGTAGTGATGAAATCTTTAATCATAATCTCTAGTTCAGTAGTGGATTTCCTGGTGCTAGGATAAGCATTGTTGTTCCCATAAGAATTAGAGGGGAACGGTCTAGGATTGCTACCAAAATTACTCCTATAAGCATTGTTGTTAAAATTGTTTCTAGAGATAAAGTTCACATCTACTTGTTCTTGAGCAATCAAAGAATTTAAAGGAACATCACGAGGATCAACAGAGGATTGCTTCGAAAGTAGAGACATGATCAAGTCAACTTTTTCATTTAGGGAGGAAATCTCCTCGACAGAGTTTACCTTCCTACCTGTTGGAGCGCGTTCGGTGTGCCATTGGGAATAGTTGGTCATCATCTCATCGAGAAGCTTCGTGGCAGCACCAAGTGTAGTTGACATAAAAGTTCCTCCCGCGGCCGAATCTAACAAGTTCCGCGAGGTAAAGTTCAAGCCTGCATAAAAAGTTTGGATAACCATCCAAGTAGTCAAACCATGAGTAGGGCAGTTCTTGATAAGAGATTTCATACGTTCCCAAGCTTGGGCAACGTGTTCATTATCCAATTGTTAAAATTCATTATGTTACTTCTCAGTTGGATAATTTTAGCAGGTGGATAGTATTTTCCGATAAAAGCATCTTTGCACTTGTCCCATGAATCTATGATGTTTCTAGGCAAAGACTGAAACCAAATTTTAGCTCCTCCTCTCAAGGAGAAAGGAAAAAGCTTAAGCTTAACAATATTACCATCTATTTCTTGGTACTTTTGCATATCACAAAGTTCAACAAAGTTGTTTAAGTGTAAAGCAGCATCATCTCCAGCACCGGAGAATTGATCTTTCAAGACTAAGTTCAGTAAAGCAGGTTTAATTTCATATGAAGGTGCTGAAGTGGCAGATGTAGTGATAGGTGTGCTGATAAAGTCATCGTTGTTGTGACTAGTGAAGTCACACAACTTGGTGTTCTCGGTGGAACCCATTGTAGCAAGCAAGCAAGATAACTATTTTTGTGATTTTCGATAAAAGATACTAAAGCAAAACTGAAAGGTAAACTAACAAGACTAAAAGCAAAGGTAAAAGATAGCGTGCAACTCCCCTATCCTGAAGAGTGGAGTCCCTGGCAACGGCGCCAGAAGTTGCTTTGCTAGGTGGCTTCTCACCCCTCGTTGGTTACCCCAAGTGTAAGGTTTGAGATGCAGTGTAGCAGAAGTTTTCCCTTGGTAATACCAAGGATCGATTTCCCAGAGACTCCCAGTTTCAACAAGAAGGTGTCAACTGCTAACGGCGCCAGATATTAGCAATCAACGTGGACCTGCACACAGATACAAATAACTTTGCTCCCAACGAGTACAGAGAGGTTGTCAATCCCTCCGGCCTTGTAGTTTACAAAGGATCAAACGCAAGTGATAATAGTGATAAATATTGCAATAGTAAGTAAATAGCAGGAAAGTAAATAGCGGATGTGATCAACGATGGTAATATGGATCGGAGTCTCATGATGTTCACTAGTGATGTCTCTCTCCCAAAAGACGATAAAACAGCTATGTGAGGTGAACGAATTACAGCTGGGCAATTGACAGGACCATGTGCGCAAACCAATGCTGACTACATTGCAAGAAAGGTAGAGGTTCAAAGCATGGGCGGTACGCCAAAGTAAGTAGACCGAAATCCATCAATATCTACTACTAATCATCCACCTTGAGATATCTATCCAGAACATCTCGCTGGTATTAAGTTGCGAGCCCCACCCATAGTGTAAACTCAAAGCAACAGACAACTGCATTAAAAGAACTTTGCGTAAATTAAACAATCCTTGCACCCGCGGGCACAAGCACCGTTGTTTTCCCCCTTGTGGCAACAGCACATCCCCTAGACTCATGTTTCTGTCACTCAAGCTAGTCATCGAGGGGCATGAACCCACAATCAAGCATAACGTTCCCTCTTGGAGTCACTACCTACTACTTGGCCAAAGCAATAAATAACAACGGAGAACATGCAAGAATTACTTACGAACATAAATATAAAAGAGGTGAATCAAATATATTACTCAAACACAATCTGAACATAATCTCATAATCCATCGGAACCCAGCAAACTCATCATAGCAACAGCATAAGGATTACATATGTGCCTCGATCATGTAGGGCAGCTCACGAGGGCTAATTAGGGAAGCACAAGAACGGGAGGAGAACATCACATAGCTACTGGTCATGGACCCATGGTCCAAGGGAGACTACTCACAACTCATCCGGGAGGCGTCCATGGTGGTGGAGAAGCTCCCGGTGGTGATCCTCCCCTCCGGCAGGGTGCCGGGAAGAGTTCTCCTGGTGCTCCCGATCTTGGAAGCGGCGGTGGCGGCGGAACAGAGATGAGATCACGAAAAAGAGTTCCTCTTTCGAGGGTTTCGGGAGACGCTTTAAATATATGCCAAAGGGGGGGGCATCGGAGGAGCCTCGGGGGGCCCAGGCGCGGCCCAGGGGGGGCGCGCCGCCAGGGCGCCTGGAGCCCTGGTGCCCCCTCCCCCCCGGCTGTCCTTCGGGCGCACGGTAGTTTCTGGAACGCTGATTTTTTATATAATTTTTCTGGATTTTTCCTGGCAGTTCTCGTAACGTGAAAACCTGAAATACAAAAACAGCCGAAAACAGAAACTGGCACTGGGGTGCACTGAGTTAATAGGTTAGTCCAAATATGATCAAAAATGTATGGAAGTGTATAAATATCATAGCAATATCACCCAAAAGAGGCATGGAGCAAGCAGAAATTATAGATACGTTTTGGACGTATCAACAACTATCCAAATAGGATCTGGATTCATCAGTTAGACCAGCATAAAATATATCGATTAATTCATTCTTAGGGACTCCATGTCCTGGTCTAGCCTGGATCAGACTACAGTACCTCCCCCAAGCTTTAGGGAGGTGCTCATCCTGCAACTGTTTAAAGTTATAAATTCTTTGTAAGGCAGCATGTTGCATATGAGCAGGAAAGTATTTATCAACAAAAGAGTGAGCTAAGTCTTGAGGACTCTTAATGGAACCACATGGTAGTGCATCATACCATGTTTTAGCACATTCCTTCAAAGAGAAAGGAAGAAGCTTAGTCACATAAAAGTTTCGTATCTTTTCATTCGTGGTAAACAAGCCACCCAACTCAGTGAGTTTGGTCAGGTGTGCAATAGCATCATCATTTTCTCTGCCATAAAAAGGGTCAGCTTTAACCATAGATATAAGTGAAAGATCAACAGAGAAATCATAATCAGGATCATTGATGCATATAGGAGATGTAGCAAATTCAGGATCAGGAACAGTCTTGTTCTTCAAGGAGTGTTTTTCAAGCAGCTTCTTAATAGCTTCAGGGTCAGAGTCGGCAAACTCTATCAGTTCCCTGCATAAATCATCATCAAGCATAATGTAATCATCATCAAGGAGTCTCTCCTTGAGTTTACTCAAATCAGGATAATCATAAGTTCCACCAATAGGGTAGCGAGTAACAGGAATTTCAATTCCAGATTTTTCTGCAGCAGCAGCGATCTGTTTCTCAAGAGCATAACCGAGTGAACCAATATCATCAAGAGTAGTAGAAGCATCATCAAAAGTATCGGACATAGTAACAGAATCAGTAGAAGCATCATGTGGTGGTGGTGAGGCAAACTTACTCATAACAGAAGGTGAATCAAGTGTAGCACTAGTGTTCAGAACAGTACCTCTTCTTGTAGTGGATAGTAAGATCGGAACCTTGGGGTCTCCTTTCTTACCCATAGCGGATGAAGTGCAGAAGGTAGGGTACTTCAAGTAGACTTGTAAATATTGCTATGCTCCCCGGCAACGGCGCCAGAAAACGGTACTTCATAACCCTCAACCGTAAGGGATCGAGATAGTCTTCGCGGGTAAGAATAACCCAATTTATAGATTCGACACACGGGGAGCCAAAGAGTATTTATAAGCTTTGACAGTTGAGTTGTCAATTCAACCACACCTGAAATATACTTACTTGCAACAAAAGATAAGTGGTAATGGTGATATGATGGTGATGGTGGTGACAGCAAAAGTAAACAGCAAAAGTAACAACTAATAACCAGCAGGATTGAAACACTGTAGGCTAGGGAGATGGATGGTTGGGCGCTGCATGGATGAGATACATCATGAATCTAACTTGGGGCAAGGCACACAGAAAAGTAATGATCATCTAGGCAAATATCAAACATTAGGCATGTATCCCACAGGTAGTTGTACGTGCTTGCAATAAGAACTTGCACAACATCTTTTGTCCTACCATCCCGCTATGAACGGGGCCAAAAGGAACTTATGGAGATTAAGGTGCTCCTGTCAAAGAGCACTGGAACAAAGCAATAAACTCAATGGATACATGGAATCCTCAAATTATGGACCATCCCCTTTGGTGTCCCAAGCTGTCACCTTTGGGATCGCCGGTTCCGAACCATAATAGGTGCAAACAACTCATAGATAGGATCAGGAACACAAATATATTCATGCAAACACATAGGGTTCAGATCTGAAATCATGGCACTCGGGCCCTAAGTGACAAGCATTAAGAGCAACAAGTTGAAGCAAAGATGATAAACACCAAAGTAGATGATAGGCAACATGCCCCCAACAATCTGATAAACTATTACATGATCTAACTCATCCAATCCCTACCATCCCCTTTGCCTACAGCAGGAAATTACTCACACATGGAAGGAGAAGTCATGGAGGGAGGATGGAGTGGTGATGATGATGACGATGGCGACGATCTCCCCTCTCCGGAGGCCAAATCAGCCTCCAGATTAGCCCTCCCGAAGAAGAATAGAGGGTGGCGGCGGCTCCGCGACGGAAACTGGAAAAACGACTTCTGTTCTGGGGTTTTCTCGTCACGGGAATAAATACGAGCCAAGGTAGGGCACCAGAGGGGGGGGAACCCTCCCAGGCGGCCTCCCGGCGTGGCCAGGGGTGGGGCCGCGCTAGCAGGGCGCCTGGGGCCCCCCTGGCTGCCCTCTGACCCCACTTCTGGCACAGTGGCCCTTCGGGTGCGTGGATTTTCTGTGATTTTTCTTGGAATTTTATGAGACACCTAAAAATCCATTTTCCTGCACACAATAAAACCATACAGGCAGCTCTGCTGAAAACAGCGTCAGTCCGGGTTAGTTTAGTTCAAATCATGCAAGAATGAGGGCAAAACAATAGCAAAAGTGTTTGGAAAAGTAGATACGTTTGAGACGTATCACTCGTCACCTTCCTGGAGGGGATACTTGTTGGAAATATGCCCTAGAGGTAATAATAAAATGGCTATTGTAATATTTTCTTGTTCATAATAATTGTCTATTATTCATGCTATAATTGTATTAACCAGAAACCATAATACATGTGTGAATACATATACCACAACATGTCCCTAGTGAGCCTCTAGTTGACTAGCTCGTTGATCAATAGATGGTTGTGGTTTCCTGACCATGGACATTGGATGTTGTTGATAGGGATCACATCATTAGGAGAATGATGTGATGGACAAGACCAAATCCTAAGCACAGCACAAGATCGTGTAGTTCGTTTGCTAGAGCTTTTCTAATGTCAAGTATCATTTCCTTAGACCATGAGATTGTGCAACTCCCGGACACCGTAGGAATGCTTTGGGTGTATCAAACGTCACAACGTAACTGGGTGACTATAAAGGTGCACTACAGGTATCTCCTAAAGTGTCTCTTGGGTTGGCACGAATCGAGACTAGGATTTGTCACTCCGTATTATGGAGAGGTATCTTTGGGCCCACTCGGTAATGCATCATCATAATGAGCTCAATGTGACTAAGGAGTTGGTCACGGGATCATGTGTTACAGAACGAGTAAAGAGACTTGCCGATAACGAGATTGAACAAGGTATAGGGATACTGACGATCGAATCTCGGGCAAGTAACATACCGATGGACAAAGGGAATTGTATACGGGATTGATTGAATCCCCGACATCATGGTTCATCCAATGAGATCATCGTGAAACATGTGGGAGCCAATACGGGTATCCAGATCCCGCTATTGGTTATTGGCCGGAGAGGTGTCTCGGTCATGTCTGCATGGTTCCCGAACCCGTAGGGTCTACACACTTAAGGTTCGGTGACACTAGAGTTGTAATAGGAATTGTATGTGGTTACCGAAAGTTGTTCGGAGTCCCGGATGAGATCCCAGACGTCGCGAGGAGTTCCGAAATGGTCCAGAGGTGAACATTTATATATGGTAAGTCTAGTTTCAATCACCGGAAGAGTTTCGGGGGGTTATCGGTATTGTACCGGGACCACCGAAAGGGTTGATGCGCCCCCAGGGGACCTAATGGGCTGAATATGGGTGGGAACCAGCCCCTTAGTGGGCTGGTGTGCCCCCAGGGGCCCAAGGCGCCTAGGGTTGAAAACCCTAGGGGTGGCGGCGCCCCCCCCCCCCACCAACTTGGGGG
>LR738711.1:896986781-897044265 GCA_902687465.1 Secale cereale | reverse complement strand
CCCCCCATGTAGATGCATCTAGGGGGAGGCCCCCTCTCCCCTTCCCCCTATAAATAGTGGGGGGTGGGGAGGGCAGCCGCACCCTTCCCCCTAGCGCAGCCCTCCCCCTCCTACACCTCCTCCTCCTCCTTCGTAGTGCTTAGCAAAGCCCTGCCGGAGAACCACAAGCTCCGCCGCCACCACGTCATCGTGATGCCGAAGATATCCCTCAACTTCGCCTCCCCCCTTGCTGGATCAAGAAGGAGGAGACGTCCCCGGGCTGTACGTGTGTTGAACGCAGAGGCACCATCCGTTCAGCGCTAGATCGGATCTTTTGCGATTTGAATCGCCGCGAGTACGACTCCATCAACCTCGTTCTTTGCAACGCTTCCGCTTAGCGATCTTCAAGGGTATGAAGATGCACTCCCTCTCTCTCGTTGCTAGCATCTCCTAGATTGATCTTGGTGACACGTTGGATTTTTTTTTGAATTATTACTACGTTCCCCAACAGTGGCATCATGAGCCAGGTCTATGCGTAGATTCTAAGCACGAGTAGAACATAAGTAGTTGTGGGTGATGATTTGGCCAATTTGCTTACCGTTACTAGTCCTATCTTGATTCGGTGGCATTGTGGGATGAAGCGGCCCGGACCGACCTTACATGTACGCTTACGTGAGACAGGTTCCACTGACTGACATGCACTTGTTGCCTAAGGTGGCTAGTGGGTGTCTGTCTCTCTCACTTTAGTCGGGTCGGATTCAATGAACAGGGTCCTTATGAAGGGTAAATAGCAATTGACAAATCACCGTTGTGGCTTTTGCGTAGGTAAGAAACGTTCTTGCTAGAAACCCATAGCAGCCACGTAAAACATGCAAAAACAATTAGAGGACGTCTAACTTGTTTTTGCAGGGTATGCTATGTGATGTGATATGGCCAAAAGGATGTGATGAATTATATATGTGATGTATGAGATTGATCATGTTCTTGTAATAGGAATCATGACTTGCATGTTAATAAGCATGACAACCGGCAGGAGCCATAGGAGTTGTTTTAATTTATTGTATGACCTGCGAGTCAATAAAAACGCCATGTAATTACTTTACTTCATTGCTAACTGTTAGCCATAGTAGTAGAAGTAATAGTTGGCGAGACAACCTCATGAAGACACAATGATGGGGATCATGATGATGGAGATCATGGTGTCATGCCGGTGATGAGGGTGATCATGCCACGCCTCAAAGATGGAGATCAAAGGCGAAAGATGATATTGGCCATATCATGTCACTTTATGATTTGCATGTGATGTTTGTCATGTTTACATCTTATTTGCTTAGAACGACGTTAGCATAAATAAGATGATCCCTCACTAAAATTTCAAGAAATGTGTTCCCCCTAAGTGTCCATCGTTGCGAAGGTTCGTTGTCTCGAAGCACCATGTGATGATCGGGTGTGATAGATTCTAACGTTCGCATACAACAGGTGTAAGCCAGATTTACACACGTGAAACACTTAGGTTGACTTGACGTGCCTAGCATGTACATACATGGCCTCGGAACACGAGAGACCGAAAGGTCGAACATGAGTCGTATAGTAGATGCGATCAACATGGAGATGTTGACCGTTGATGACTAGTCCGTCTCACGTGATGATCGGACACGGCTTAGTCGATTCGGATCATGTATCACTTAGATAACTAGAGGGATGTCTATTTGAGTGGGAGTTCATTAAATAATTTGATTAGATGAACTTAATTATCATGAACTTAGTCTAAACTTATCTTTACAATCTATCATGTAGATCCAATGGCCCACGCTAATGTTGCCCTCAACTTCAACGTGTGCCTAGAGAAAACCAAACTGAAAGACGATGGAAGAAACTATACAGATTGGGTCCGTAACTTGAGGATCATCCTCATAGCTTCCAAGAAATCATATGTCCTTGAAGCACCGCTAGGTGACGCACCCGTTTTCCTAGCAACTCAAGACGTTATGAACGTCTGTAGTCGCGTAGTGATGATTACTCCCTCGTTCAGTGCAGCATTCTTTACAGCTTAGAACCGGGGATCCAAAAGCGTTTTGAGCAACACAGAGCGTATGAGATGTTCCAAGAGCTGAAAATGGTTTTCCAAGCTCATGCCCGATTCGAGAGACATGAAGTCTCCGACAAGTTCTTCAGTTGTAAGATGGAGGAAAACAGTTCTGTCAGCGAGCATATACTCAAAATGTGTGGGTTGCACAACCGCTTGTCTCAGCTTGGAGTTAATCTTCCAGATGACTCGATCATTAACAGAATCCTCCAGTCGCTTCCACCTAGCTACAAGAGCTTTCTGATGAACTACAATATGCAAGGGATGGAGAAGTCCATTCCTGAGTTATATTCGATGTTGAAATCAGCTGAGGTGGAGATCAAAAAGGAACATCAAGTGTTGAAGGTGAATAAGACCACTAAGTTCAAGAAAGGCAAGGGTAAGAAGAACTTGAAGAAGGATGACAAGGGAGTTGCCACGCCCGGTAAGCCAGTTCCCGGGAAGAAGCCAAAGAATGGACCCAAGCCTGAGACTGGGTACTTTTATTGCAAGGAAAATGGTCACTGGAAGCGGAACTGCCGCAAGTTATTAGCGGATAAGAAGGCCGGCAACGTCAAAGGTATATATGATATACATGTTATTGATGTGTACCTTACCAGTGCTCGTAGTAGCTCCTGGGTATTTGATACCGGTGAAGTTGCTCACATTCGTAACTCAAAATAGGAGCTGCGAAATAAGCGGAGACTGGCGAAGGACGAGGTGATGATGCACATCGGGAATGGTTCCAAGGTCGATGTGATCGCCGTCGGCATGCTACCTCTGCATCTAACTTCGGGATTAGTTTTAAACCTGAATAATTTTTATTTAGTACCAACTTTAAGCATGAACATCGTATCTGGATCTCGTTTGATGCGAGATGGCTATTCATTTAAATCCGAGAATAATGGTTGTTCTATTTATATGAGAGATATGTTTTATGGTCATGCTCCGCTGGTCAATGGTTTATTTTTATTGAATCTCGAACGTGATGTTATACATATTCATGTGTGAATGCCAAAAGATGTAAGGCTGATAATGATAGTCCCACATACTTGTGGCACTGTCGCCTTGGTCATATTGGTGTCAAACGCATGAAGAAACTCCATGCAGATGGACTTTTGGAGTCTCTTGATTATGAATCATTTGACACGTGCAAACCATCCCTCTTGGGGAAGATTACCAAGACTCCGTTCTCCGGAACAATGGAGCGAGCAACCAACTTGTTAGAAATAATACATACTGATGTATGCAGTCCAATGAGCGTTGAGGCTCGCGGTGGCTATCGTTATGTTCTCACCCTCATTGATGACTTAAGTAGATATGGGTATGTCTACTTAATTAAACACAAGTCTGAGACCTTTGAAAAGTTCAAGGAATTTCATAGCGGGGTAGAAAATCAACATCTGATCGTGGAGGAGAATATTTGAGTCACGAGTTTGGCACGCACTTAAGAAAACGTGGAATTGTTTCACAACTCACGCCGCATGGAACACCTTGGCGTAATTGTGTGTCTGAACGTCGTAATCACACTATTGGATATGGTGCGATCTATGATGTCTCTGACCGATCTACCGCTATCATTTTGGGGTTATGCTTTAGAGACTGCCGCATTCACTTTAAATAGGGCACCGTCTAAATCCGTCGAGATGACACCGTATGAATTATGGTTTGGGAAGAAACCTAAGCTGTCGTTTCTGAAAGTTTGGGGTTGCGATGCTTATGTCAAGAAACTTCAACCTAAAAAGCTCAAACCCAAATCGGAAAAGCGTGTATTCGTAGGATACCCTAAGGAAAGTATTGGGTATACCTTCTACCTTAGATCCGTAGGCAAGAACTTTGTTGACAAGAATGGATCCTTTCTGGAGAAAGAGTTTCTCTCGAAAGAAGTAAGTGAGAGGAAAGTACAAGTTGATGAGGAAATTGTACCCGCTCTTGAACCGGAGAGTAGCGCAGCGCAGGAAGATGTTTATGTGATGCCTGCACCGACTAGAGAGGAAGTTAATGATGATGATCATGAAACTTCGGATCAAGTTGCTACTGAACTTTGTAGGTGCACGAGGACACGTTCCGCACCAGAGTGGTACGGCAACCCTGTCCTGGAAATCATGTTGTTAGACAACGGTGAACCTTCAAACTATGAAGAAGCGAAGGTGGGCTCGGATTCCAACAAATGGCTTGAAGCCATGAAATCCGAGATAGGATCCATGTATGAGAACAAAGTATGGACTTTGGTGGACTTGCCCGATGATCAGCAAGCCATAGACAATAAGTGGATCTTTAAGAAGAAGACTGACGCGGATGGTAATGTGACTGTCTATAAGGCTCGGCTTGTCGCTAAGGGTTATCGACAAATTCAAGGAGTTGACTACGATGAGGCTTTCTCACCCGTAGAGATGCTGAAGTCCGTCCGAATCATGTTAGCAATTGCCGCATTTTATGATTATGAGATCTGGCAAATGGACGTCAAAACGGCATACCTTAACAGTTTTCTTAAGGAAGAATTGTATATGATGCAGCCGGAAGGTTTTGTCAATCCTATGAATGCTGACAAGGTGTGCAAGCTCTAGTGCTCCATCTATGGGCTGGTGCAAGCATCTTGGAGTTGGAGCATTCGCTTTGATGAAGTGATCAAAGCGTTTGGGTTCATACAGACTTATGGAGAAGCATGTATTTACAAGAAAGTGAGTGAGAGCTCTGTAGCATTTCTCATATTATATGTGGATGACATATTGTTGATGGAAAATGATATGGAATTTTTGGAAAGTGTAAAGGCCTACTTGAATAAGTGTTTTTCAATGATGGGCCTTGGAGAAGTTGCTTATGTATTAGGCATCAAGATCTATAGAGATAGATCGAGACACCTCATTGGTCTTTAACAAAGCACATATCTTGACAAGATATTGGAGAAGTTCAATATGGATAAGTCCAAGAAGGGGTTCTTGCCTGTATTGCAAGGTGTGAGATTGAGCACAACTCAATGCCCGACCTCGGCAGAAGATAGAGAAAATATGAGTGTCATCCCCTATGCCTTAGCGATAGGCTCTATTATGTATGCCATGTTGTGTACTAGACACTGTTCAAAAAATCTTCCGATTCACCGATTAATCTTCCGATTTATCGCTAATCGGGGGGTGACCGATAAGATTATGCCTTATCTTTGCCGTTTATCTTTTGGACCGATTTATCGTTCTGATAAGCGATTTATCGGGAATCTACCGATAAATCAGACCTACTCGTCACACTATGTTTGCAAAAACTATGTCTATTTATGTTTTGTGGACCTTGTTACGGAATCTATACTATTGTCCTATTTTGTTTGCCATTATACGAGGATTCAAAGCCTAGAAATCAAGGTAACACTTCTGTCAAATATTGTTTTGGTGTTGAATATAGCATATTTTAGTGTTGATAACTTGAGATTTGAAACAAAACATCCGATTAATAGTCGACCGATAAAATCGATTAATCGGCCAATTTCCGATTAATCTCTAATCCTTAGCTGACCGAGACGATAACGATAAGCGATATCCTCAACATTGGTACTAGACGTTATGTGAACCTTGACATAAGTTTGGTAGGGAGGTACCAAAGTGATCCTGGAATGGAACACTGGACAGCGGTCAAGAATATCCTGAAGTACCTGAAAGTACTAAGGATATGTTTCTTGTTTATGGAGCTGACGAAGAGCTCGTCGCAAATGGTTACGTTGATGCTAGCTTTAACACACATTCAGATGACTCCAAGTCACAAACCGGATACATGTATATTTTGAATGATGGGGCAGTCGGCTGGTGCAGTTGCAAGCAGAGCGTCATGGTGGCATCTACATGTGAAGCGGAATACATAGCTGCTTGGGAGCCACTGCAGGAAGGAGTCTGGATGAAGGAGTTCATCACCGACCTAGGAGTGATTCCCAATGCGTCGGGCCCGATGACTCTCTTCTGTGACAACACTGGAGCTATTGCCATTACCAAGGAGCCCAGGTTTCACAAGAAGACCAAGCACATCAAGCGTCGCTTCAACTCCATTTGTGGTTATATTCAAGATGGAGACATAGATATTTGTAAAGTACATACGGATCTGAATGTCGCAGATCCATTGACTAAACCTCTTCCACGAGCAAAACATGATCGGCACCAGAACTCTATGGGTGTTCGATTCATCACAATGTAACTAGATTATTGACTCTAGTGCAAGTGGGAGACTGTTGGAAATATGCCCTAGAGGCAATAATAAAATGGTTATTATTATATTTACTTGTTCATGATAATTGTCTATTATTCATGCTATAATTGTATTAACTGGAAACCATAATACATGTGTGAATACAAAGACCACAACATGTCCCTAGTGAGCCTCTAGTTGACTAGCTAGTTGATCAATAGATGGTTGTGGTTTCCTAACCATGGACATTGGATGTCGTTGATAACCGGATCACATCATTAGGAGAATGATGTGATGGACAAGACCCAATCCTAAGCACAACACAAGATTGAGTAGTTTGTTTGCTAGAGCTTTTCTAATGTCAAGTATCATTTCCTTAGACCATGAGATTGTGCAACTCCCGGACACCGTAGGAATGCTTTGGGTGTATCAAAGGTCACAATGTAACTGGGTGACTATAAAGGTGCACTACATGTATCTCCGAAAGTGTCTCTTGGGTTGGCACGAATCGAGACTGGGATTTGTCACTCTGTAGTACGAAGAGGTAACTCTAGGCTCACTCGGTAATGCATCATCATAATGAGCTTAATGTGACTAAGGAGCTAGTCACTGGATCATGTGTTACAGAACGAGTAAAAAAAGACTTGCCGATAACGAGATTGAACAAGGTATAGGGATACCGACGATCGAATCTTGGGCATCTAACATACCGATGGACAAAGGGAATTGTATACGTGGTTGATTGAATCCCTGACATCATGGTTCATCCGATGAGATCATCGTGGAACATGTGGGAGCCAATATGGGTATCCAGATCCCGCTATTGGTTATTGGTCGGAGAGGTGTCTCGGTCATGTCTGCATGGTTCCCGAACCCGTAGGGTCTACACACTTAAGGTTCGGTGATGCAAGAGTTGTAATGCGAATTGTGTGTGGTCACCTAAAGTTGTTTGGAATTCCGGATGAGATCCCGAACGTCACGAGGAGTTCCGGAATGGTCCGGAGGTGAAGATTTATATATGGGAAGTCCAGTTTCAGTCACCGGAAGAGTTTCGAGGCTTATCGATATTGTACCGTGATACCTCTCCAACGTATCTATAATTTTTTATTGTTCCATGCTGTTATATTATCATTTTTGGATGTTTTACAATCATTTTATAGTCAATTTATATCATTTTTTGGTACTAACCTATTGGCATAGTGCCAAGTGCACCTTGCTGTTTTTTGCATGTTTTTTACAGCACAAGAAATCAATATCAAACGGAGTCCAAACATTGTGATACTTTTTGGAGATTTTTTATGGGCCAGAAGACACCCAATGGGTCAGAGCTGCACCTGGGGGGTGCCTCGAGTGGGGCACAACCCACCAAGGCACTCCATGCCCCCCTGGCGTGCCCAGGTGGGTTGTGCCCTCCTCGGTGACCTCCCGCACCGCCTCTTTGCTCCATAAATACTCAGATGTTCCAGAAACCCTAGAGGAGTCGACGAAATTCTATTCCAACCGCCGCAAAGTCCAGAACCACGAGAACCAATCTAGACACCATCACAGAGGGGTTCACCATCTCCATTGGTGCCTCTCCGATGATGCGTGAGTAGTTCCTTGTAGACCTACGGGTCCGTAGTTAGTAGCTAGATGGCTTCCTCTCTCTCTTTTGATTGTCAATACAATGGTCTCTTGGAGATCCATATGATGTAACTCTTTTGCGGTGTGTTTGTTGGGATCTGATGAACTTTGAGTTTATGATCAGATCTATCTTTTTGTATCCATGAAAGTTATTTGAGTCTTCTTTGATCTCTTATATGCATGATTTCTTATAGGTTCGTATTAATTCTCCAATATTTGGGTTTTGTTTGGCCAACTTGATCTATTTATCTTGTAATGGTAAGAGGTGCTTTGTATTGGGTTCGATCTTACGGTGCTTGATCCCAGTGACAGAAAGGGAACCGACACGTATGTATCGTTGCTACTAAGGATAAAACGATGGGGTCTATTTCTACATAAATAGATCTTGTCTACATCATGTCATCGTTCTTATTGCATTACTTTGTTTTTCCATGAACTTAATACACTAGATGCATGCTGGATAGCGGTCGATGTGTGGAGTAATAGTAGTAGATGCAGGCATGAGTAAGTCTACTAATCTTGGACAGATGCCTATATAATAATCATTGCCTGGATATTGTCATGATTATTTGAAGTTCTATGAATTGCCCAACAGTAATTGTTTTCCCATCATTTGTTATTTTCTCGAGAGAAGCCACTAGTGAAATCTACGGCCCGCGGGTCTCTTTCTCATATTATTTGCCTTTGCAATATATTTTCCTTTGCTTTTATTTTCAGATCTATTAAACCAAAAACCCGAAAATACCTTTCTGTAATTTATCTTATTTGGCGTTCGATCTATCAATATTTTACAACTCTATCACATCCGTTACCCGAAAGGGATTGACAGCCCCTTATACACGTCAGGTTGCTAGTATTTTTTATTTGTGTGCAGGTGTTGTTTACGTTGTGTTGCTTGGTTCTCCTACTGGTTCGATAACCTTGGTATCATCACTGAGGGAAATACCTACCACTACTATACTGCATCATCCCTTCCTCTTTGGGGAAATACCAACGTAGTTCTAGCAGACTTCAAAGGGAATTCCTGGCGCCGTTGCCGGGGAGGATCTTCAACATATACCAGGTTCCTAATCACAAATCTCATCTCCTCGCAATTTACATCATTTGCCATTTGCCTATCGTTTTCATCTCCCCCACTTCACAAAAATTTGTTGTTTTATTCGTCTTCTTTTTCGTTCGCCTTTTTCTCGTCAAATCTATATTTTCACTTGCAATCTTGTTTGCTATCTTTGGTTGTGTTGCCATGTGCCTTCTATTTGCTTGCATCTTTGCTTGCTAAAAATCTATTGTTATGGATCCTCATCCACTTGTGAATCTTTTCAAAAGACCCAATTATGTTGAACCGATTGCATGTGAATTGAGTGCACTAGATTATCTTTATGAAGTTTTGCTTGAGATTCATGAATATGAAAATTATGATGAAGTGATAAAAGAAGAAATTTATGAAGTGATTCATGATAGCTCCTTGAATGAAAAGCATGATTGCCATGGTGTTATGATAAATTATCTTAATGTCAATTATACTAATAATATGCAAAACCCCAAGCATGAGGATGCTAATTTTGATATGTCCTCTACTTATTGCAATGATCATGATTGGGGTGATTCTTCTTACGATCTTGAAAATTTATTTAAGCCTCGTGATTAATATGTTTGCAATAATATTGAAAGTGGGTTTGGAGAGGTCATGACTTTAGTTGATGTTAATACCACTATCTTGGATTATTATAAGACTTTTATGCATGTGGATCATGAAGAGAAAAAAATGTGTGATGGTTATGTTGTTAAATTTCAGTATGATCTTACATACAATTATTATGAGAGAGGAATATATGGTTCTAGAAATCTTCGTGTTACTAGATTACTGTAACAGCCTGGATTTTGCCCTTTTATTTTTCTTTTGGTTTTCTTGGATTTCTTGATTTTATTAGCTTTTTAGTGGCTATGTGGTTCTGAAACTTGGGAAGATCATGTCTTCCTAGGTTTTATAGTGGCTTGCCACCCTTATCATCATCCCAAGACCCTGCCATTTCCATCCTTGACCTAACCCAATATTCTTTTTCCAAAGAATATTCCTTTTCTATTAAAGGAATAATTCTTTTTTGCCCTAGGTTGTGAAGCAACCTATATCTCTGTCATTATAAAAATTCCCAAATAATTCTCATAAATTTTTTGGGTCCTATATTTCTCAAATATGTCAAAACATTTCATTGCCATGTTCAAAAATAATCTTCCAATAATCATTTTCCTATTCTGCCCTAAATGGCACTTTGTGAAGTAAGTGCTATTTATCTTTGCCCAATTGCCCCCAAACCTTGTGGACATCTTTTCATGTCCATATAATTGCTATGTGCCAAATTTCATACTCATTTGCCTAGTAATTATTTTTCAGTGATTTTCCAAAGTTTCTGTCCAGAAAGGAACATTGTGAAGGAAGTATATTCTAGGCATGTCCAAATGAGATGAAACTTGGTCAAATCCTTCATTTGATGAAATCACGCATCTCTACCAAATTTGAGCTCATGGAGATCATCTATGTGAGCTCAGCTCTAAATCTTGGTTTCTGGTAAAATTTTCACTTTGTGAAGCATCACTATTTTATCTTGCTTCATTTGAGTTGAAAATTTACCAGGCCATTCTTACATCTACCTCTACTCACTCCGCCAAGTTTTGACTCAATACACTTACCCATTTACCCTCAGTAAATTCTCCAAGATTATGTCCAGAATGGAGCTTTGTGAAGGAAATGCCACTTTGGTAACTCCGAATGGCATGAGGTTTTTACAGAAGCTCCATATGGTCAAATAATTCAACTCCACCAAATTTCAGCTCATGACACTTAAGTATGTGAGTGCAACATCATGGTTCCTTAATCTGGCAAGTTTTGCACTTTCTACACCAAGTGTCATCTAAACTCCTCTTGTTAGTCTGATTTTTGGTGATCTACATCATCTTGGTGTAAGTTCATCGCCAGACAACTTAGTTACCACGTTACCAAGCTGGTTTAAGCACAGGAAGTTACAAACACCTTCCTGTTGAGTTACTTTGGAGCTAAGTGCAAATCTCTTCTTTGCCCGTGGACCAATTTATTTATGCATCTTTACTAAGGGAACTAGGGTCCATCTACTGGACATGGCCGGCCACGCCAAAGCTCGCCGCTTGCACCAGTGCGCGTGGTGATCATGCTTGCGTCATGCACAGCGCGCGCTCTGGATCGGTCGGGCCACTGTGCTCATCGCCTCCCTCCTCGTCTCGACCTCAAAGCTTGTCCAGGAGCTCGCCCGTGCTCGTCTGCACAGCCCTACATCATTGAATCGTCGTGGCTCGCCGGCAGTGCGCCGTCACAACAGTGCCACTGCGGTGCACTGCCTCTGTTCTCCATTAGAGCACTGCTCAAGCTCACTAGTGCTCGTCCAAAGGCCTCTCCTCGCCTATATAAGAACCCTGGACCTCTCCCGCACCTCACAAGCCTCTCCTTTGCCCTCCTCGACCACCTGAGCCTCCCCACTTCCCCTTTATTCGCCAGAGACCGCCATGGCCGCCTCGGTCTCGGCATGATTCCGGCGAGCCTAGTCCTCCTCTCCTCCTCCCGAGTTGTCCATCGTCTTCCCCTGTCCCACCGAGCCGCCCCAACCCTTGCCCCCTCGCTAGAGAGCCCACATCACCGGCGAACCTCGCCGCCCGAAGCTTCTGTGACTTCCATGGCGCCGTCCCTCCCCTCCTCTCCACTCCACCCCGGCACCGGCTGATCCTCTGAACGGGTGCGCCGTCTCCTCGCGCATCCGTTGGTGCCCTTGGCCGGGCCAGAGACGGCCGGTGCTAGCCGGCCCCCTTGCCGCCGCCCGCTTCTGTCTCCTCGGTGCTCCTCTGCCCCCGCGTTCTTCTCTCCTCCCCAGTGTCCGCCTCCTCTCTAGATCGGTGCGCCAGGCGCCGCCGTTCCCGCTGGTGGCCTCGGCCGAGCGGGAGACGGCCGGAGCCGCCCGAGCCTCTCGCCCTCCCCTGCTCCTCCTCTGTCCCGTGCGGGGACAGGGCGGGAGAAAGAAGACGAGCCCCGTGCCCCCTCCTCCTGCCAGTGGACCCGCCCGACCCCACGCGTAAGTGACCCCAGCCCCGGGCCCCCGTGTTTTAAGTGGAAACGTAATTCAAGAATACGTTTTCAATATTTCGAAAGTGTATTCCTATTCTTCTTCGGCCCAAAGTACGCTTTCCAAGTTCTAGAAGCGTATTTCTGATTCTGCGCTTCTGTCTTATCCACTCGGGGACCTATTTGCTGAAGTTTATTCACAGATTGGTCCTTCTTCTTCAACACTTCATAACTTTTCAATCGTAATTCCGAATCAGGTGATTCCAAAGCCCACGTCTTCGTCTCGACGAGAACTTTCTGTTGGTATCATTTTCACTATGGTTTGACATACTAGAAATGACCATTTTGCCCTTGCCCGTAAACAGCCCCCTCCGAGAGAGAACTATTTCCGGCGATTCTTTCCGCGATCGTTCCGCACTTCTTCCTGGAGTCTCCGTCACCCCAGGCAAGCCACAATACCCACTTGCATGATAGTCATGCAGTAGCCATGGTTTTCAACTTGAATATTTATTAAATGTTTGCTTGTTTAAAATATGGTTATCATTGTTTCGGTAATGCTTCGGGGTTAATGTTTACTTTCTTGTTATGTTGTTATGCGCCTGCTAATCATGCCATGCTAGTTGCTAGTATTCTTTTCATATGTTTATGCTTGCTAGTAGTACATGTTGATGTTGGTGATGGTCATCGGTGCATGACTGCCGTCTGCCCCGAGTACCGTTGTTATGCATGTTCCTTTGCATCCAGTTAGTTAAATGCTTGCATGTTAGTATTGTTGATATGTTCTTGCATGATATTTATTGTTGATGCTAGTGGTCATGCCATGTTTCGGAGAAGTATGTACATATGATGTTCATGTTAGTCAGTATGACATGCTTATGATTCATTCTTGATATGGTGGATAGTTATATGTTCTCTCATGATTATGTTGATATCCATGCTCATGCATTGTAATTGCATAATGTATTTTATCATGGCTCGGCATATTTGCATTCAAGTTTAACCGGATTAAATTGAACTTGAACAACTATTGGCTGATTCATGGGGCCACCATATTGAACTGACCAATGCAATCATGCTTACCTTTATGGGAAGGTCCTAACTGGGTCTATTGTCGTACCTCTCGCCGGTGCCACCAACAAGGGAAGGTTATGGGCATGCAGTACCTTTGGCCCGGTAAGCAGACATAACCTGGTGTGCCCGTTGTTGTTGATTGGATCCGGGTCCCCGTTTGGGACCATTTATGTTTGGCCACGACGGTGGTCGTTGTGTCTTTGGTAGACACGGGGCCACCCAGGACTTAGCCCAAAAGGGAGTTGGTCGGAGTGGCCGGGAGAGTGTCATGGCAGTAGATCGGTTTTGTCGGAACGTTGTTGGTCCACCCGAATGGGAGTGCGAGGCCATGGGTTCCGTAGTGTGGGTACAATGTACTAACCTCTGCAGAGTGTATATTAAATCAATCGATAGCCGCGCCCGCGGATAAGGGCCCAGTTCGTAGTTGGTCACACTATGAGTCAACAGTAATAATAATAATGTGCTTAATAACAACCCCGGTTCGATGATGAGATAAGTTGGTTGTGATCGCCGGAAAGATCGCCGTTTGAGACCAAGTGTTGGTCATGGTTGGGGTCGCTGGAATGATCACTGTGGTATCGAGGATACCGAGTTGTTGGATATTCGTGATGTTGTGCAAGAATTGTGGGTAAAGATCAAGCTCCTTGTGGTCATTTGATGATTACTACGGTATTGTTTATACCAAGCTTGATTTGATCCTGAGATGATCGTATAATGTACGAGGTTGGTAAGTGATGCATGTGATGGTAACGAGGTAACCCGAACAGAATAAATGGTGCATCATATTGCATGCTAGTATCATCAGATTTATATGTTCATGCCATGCTCATATTGTCTAGTTGTATCATGTTCATGTTGTTCATGCTATGTTATACTGATGATATCATGATAATTCCTGATTAACCTGTAATTGCCATGCTGTTGTTTGTCTTGAATGCTTCTGGTTTATTGTGAGCTTGCAAGTACATTCAATGTACTGACCTGGCGTGTCATGCCAGCTTGCAGGTCGTGCCTGGATTGCTTGTTTGTTTGGTGTTGTTCCCGTGTTCGCGAGTTAGGATAAATATGTTCCAGCTAGAGTCCCTACGGATTGGAGTTCATCATCGCCGTTCGTTGTTCCGCTGCCAATAGTTGTTCCGCTGCTTTAAGTTGTTATGCTGCTTGTATAGAGCAACCGTGGTTGGCGTAGTGTCGCCGTATCAATGTGATTCATTGTAATATCGGAACCCTTGTAATCATATTTGTGTTGTTATAGAGAGCTGGTTTGTTCTATACTAAGCAGTGCCGTATTCCATAAGACTTCACCTCGATCTCTGGGCTGGAATACGGGGCGTTCGGTTTTCTCTGAGCTGGGGTGCCACAATTACCTCTCTTGATGCTTAAAATTCCAATGTTTTATTCTTCTCCCTTGCATATGCTAGATATTTCTTGTCTCGACAATTTGGTTGCCTACAAAATTCCTATGCATAGGAAGTATGTTAGACTTAAATGTGTTTGTCACATGTTTTATGATGCTCTTTTTGTGCTTCAATTCTTGTCTTTCATGTGAGCATCATTGAAATCTTAATCCTATCTTAATGGCTACAAAGAAAGAGCTTGTTGGGAGGCAACCCAATAAATAAAATAAATTTTTGCTTTTTATTTTCTGTTCTTGAGAAAATACCCTTTAATACATTTGTTTGGATGTGTTTTTGTGGTTTGAATAAAGGTTTGTGCCAAGCAAAGCCTTAGGATCATGTTGGGTGTTAGTAGATTTGATCTTGCTGAAAAACAGAAATGTTTGCGCTCATGAGAAAAAAAATCTGATTTTTGACAAAAGAGTGCTTTTGGATTGATTCTTTTTGCAGAAGATTAATATAAAAATTTCCCACGTGACCCTATATTTTAAGATTTTTTCAGTAACGGAAGTAGTCGAAACTTCCAGATTACTACAGACTGTTCTGTTTTTGACAGATTCTGTTTTTATTGTGTTTTGTGCTTGTTTTGATGATTCTATGGTTTTCTTTGATGAGTTTTTTCCATAGAAAAGTTGGAATATAGTAGATATAATACAAATACAATATATGAATTGGTTTGATACAGCACTTTAGTAGTGATTTATTTTCTTATACTAACGGATCTCACAAAAGTTTTGTTGAGTTTTGTCTGATTGAAGTTTTCAAGTTTTGGGTTATCTTACGATGGATGAAGGAATAAGGAGTAAGAAGAGCCTAAGCTTGGGGATGCCCCGGCATCCCAAGCCATTATCTGAAAGAGAAGCAGGCAACTAAGCTTGGGGATGCCCGCGAATGGCGTCCCCTCTTTCTTCTAACGACCATCGATATTTTACTCGAAACTATATTTTTATTCGTCACATGATATGTGTTTTGCTTGGAGCGTCTTGTATGATATGAGTCTTTGCTTGTTTTGTTTTGCTTTTGAAGTTATCAATCCTTGTTGTACACACCTATTAGAGAGATCCAAAATTATGCCATGACTTGTTAGAATAGCTCTCTATGCTTCACTTAAATTTTTATGAGCTATGGATTTGCTCTAGTGCTTCACTTATATCTTTTTGAGCACGGTGTGCTTTAGTATATTTGAAGAAATACTCTCTTGCTTCACTTAGATTTATTTGAGAGTTAGCAAAAAAATTAAGAAATTATCTCTTGCTTCACTTAAATTATTTTGAGAGAAAGAAAAAAAATTGTGCTCGTGATCTTCACTTATATTTGTTTGATCTTATCAAAAGCAACACATGAAAATTAGTTCCAAAGTGATAGATATCCAAGAAGGATGTAATAACAACTTTCATGAAGATCATTGGACAAAATAAACTTGATACCTTGTAATAGTTTTGAGATATGATGATGTGATATGTGAGTCATGTTAATGAGTAATTATGCTTTAGTAAGAATATTAGTGTTAAAGTTTGTGATTCCTTATGCAAGCACGAAAGTCAATAATCATGCAATGAAATTACATCCTACTTGTGGTGCATTATTCAGTGTTATTTATGCTCAATGCTCGCTTATGAGATTATTCGTTTCATGGTTGGTCGCTTCCCAGTCTTTTGCTAGCCTTCATTTTGCACTAAGTATGATCACTACTTGTGCATCAAAAATCATTTATCCCGGTTTTGCCACATGAGTCCACCATACCTACCTATATGCGGTATTCCCTTGCCATTCTAAGCAAATTTGTATGTGCCATCTCTAATTTTCAAAATAAATTTCCCTTTTGTGTGCCCGTACCGCTCGCGAGGCGGTGAGGGGTGGCCAATATTTTCCATGCTAGATGTGTTATTCTCACGATGACTTTTTATTCACTTGTCATTGCACGGGAGTAAGCCAAAGGTATTAGGGATGCCCAGTCCCAAAATGAAAAACAAATTTACTTTATGTTGTCAAATAATAAATTCCTTGGAAAGTGTTGGTATGGAAGGCTGATACGTCCCAAACGTATCCATAATTTTTGCTTGTGACATGCTTGTTTTGCATCATTGTCTCATGTTTATAACAAAGTTTTCTATCTTTTTAGGCATTTATTGGACTAACCTACTAATGGTTGCAAAAGTGCACAATGTTCTTGTTTTACACTTTATTGTGTAGGAATTACTTGGAAATTGACAAAAACGCAAAAGGAGTCGTATTGGAGTAGGACTCTGACTTTTCTGAAATCTGTCTGAGAACTCTTTTAGAAAATGGTCACGTCCCGGCCCGAAGACGACGTCAAAAGGAAATCTGTCCTGAACAAAAGTTGTGGGGAATTTCGAGAGGATGCTTCTGGATATAAAATTCGTCCAAATCGGAGTCCGGACGGCCGAGAAAAGCCCGTTTTACTGAAGCCCAAAATCTGATGACGGGAATCCGAGAGTCTATATAAAGAGAGGAAACCTAGGTCACCAAGGGTCATGAATTTTCCTCCTCCCAAGCCGCCGTCTTGGAGGGGAGTGTTGGAAATATGCCCTAGAGGCAATAATAAATTGGTTATTATTATATTTCCTTGTTCATGATAATTGTTTATTATCCATGCTAGAATTGTATTGATAGGAAACTCAGATACATGTGTGGATACATAGACAAACACCATGTCCCTAGTGAGCCTCTAGACGACTAGCTCGTTGATCAATAGATGGTTACGGTTTCCTAACCATGGACATTGGATGTCGTTGATAACGGGATCACATCATTAGGAGAATGATGTGATGGACAAGACCCAATCCTAAGCCTAGCACAGATCGTGTAGTTCGTATGCTAAAGCTTTTCTATATGTCAAGTATATTTTCCTTAGACCATGAGATTTTGCAACTCCCGGATACCGTAGGAATGCTTTGGGTGTACCAAACGTCACAACGTAACTGGGTGGCTATAAAGGTGCATTGCAGGTATCTCCGAAAGTGTCTGTTGGGTTGGCACGAATCGAGACTGGGATTTGTCACTCCGTATGACGGAGAGGTATCTCTGGGCCCACTCGGTAGGACATCATCATAATGTGCACAATATGTGATCAAGGAGTTGATCACGGGATGATGTGTTACGGAACGAGTAAAGAGACTTGCCGGTAACGAGATTGAGCAAGGTATCGGTATACCGACGATCGAATCTCGGGCAAGTGCTATACCGATAGACAAAGGGAATCGTATACGGGATTGATTGAATCCTTGACATCGTGGTTCATCCGATGAGATCATCGTGGAACATGTGGGAGCCAACATGGGTATCCAGATCCCGCTGTTGGTTATTGGCCGGAGAGTTGTCTCGGTCATGTCTACATGGTTCCCGAGCCCGTAGGGTCTACACACTTAAGGTTCGATGACGCTAGGGTTATAGGGAAAGTATGTACGCGGTTACCGAATGTTGTTCGGAGTCCCGGATGAGAACCCGGATGTCACGAGGAGTTCCGGAATGGTCCGGAGGTAAAGATTCATATATGGGAAGTCCTGTTTTGGTCACCGGAAAAGTTTCGGGCGCTATCGGTAACGTACCGGGACCACCGGGAGGGTCCCGGGGGTCCACCAGGTGGGGCCACCAGCCCCAGAAGGCTGCGTGGGCCAAGTGTGGGAGGGGACCAGCCCCAGGTGGGCTGGTGCGCCCCCCCCCCCCACCAAGGCCCAAGGCGCATGGAGAGTGGGAGGGGGGCAAACCCTAGGTCCAGATGGGCCTTAAGGCCCACCCTAGGGCGCCCCCTCTCTCTCCCCCCCTTGGCCGCACCCTAGATGGGTTTTGGGGGCTGCCGCCACCCCTAGGGAGGGAACCCTAGATGGGGGCGCAGCCCCTCCCCTTCCCCTATATATAGTGGGGGTTTTGGGGCTGCTGCACACACGAGATTGTCTCCCTCTTGGCGCAGCCCTACCCCTCTCCCTCCTCGTCTCTTGCAGTGCTTGGCGAAGCCCTGCTGGAGTCCCGCGCTCCTCCACCACCACCACGCCGTCGTGCTGCTGTTGGATGGAGTCTTCCCCAACCTCTCCCTCTCTCCTTGCTGGATCAAGGCGTGGGAGACGTCACCGGGCTGCACGTGTGTTGAACGCGGAGGCGCCGTTGTTCGGCGCTTAGATCGGAATCAACCGCGATCTGAATCGCAGCGAGTATGACTCCTTCATCCGCGTTCTTGCAACGCTTCCGCATCGCGATCTACAAGGGTATGTAGATCCACTCTCCTTTATGCTCGTTGCTAGATTACTCCATAGATAGATCTTGGTGACGCGTAGGAAAAAATTTGATTTTCTGCTACGATCCCCAACAGTGGTATCAGAGCTAGGTCTATGCATAGTATCTTGCACGAGTAGAACACAAAGTAGTTGTGGGCGTAGATCATGTCAATTTACTTGCCGTTACTAGTCTTATCTTGATTCGGCGGCATCGTGGGATGAAGCGGCCCGGACCGACCTTACACGTACTCTTACGTGAGACAGGTTCCACCGACTGACATGCACTAGTTGCATAAGGTGGCTAGCGGGTGTCTGTCTCTCCCATTTTAGTCGGATCGGATTCGATGAAAAGGGTCCTTATGAAGGGTAAATAGAAATTGGCATATCACGTTGTGGTTTTGGCGTAGGTAAGAAACGTTCTTGCTAGAAACCTATAGCAGCCATGTAAAAACTTGCAACAACAATTAGAGGACGTCTAACTTGTTCTTGCAGCATGTGCCGTGTGATGTGATATGGCCAAAAGGATGTGATGAATGATATATGTGTGATGTATGAGATTGATCATGTTCTTGTAATAGGAATCACGACTTGCATGTCGATGAGAATGACAACCGGCAGGAGCCATAGGAGTTGTCTTATTTATTGTATGACCTGCGTGTCACTGAATAACGCCATGTAATTACTTTACTTTATTGCTAAACTTTAGCCATAGTAGTAGAAGTAATGTTTGGCGAGACGACTTCATGAAGACACGATGATGGAGATCATGATGATGGAGATCATGGTGTCATGCCGGTGACGATGATTATCATGGAGCCCCGAAGATGAAGATCAAAGGAGCAAGATGATATTGGCCATATCATGTCACTATTTGATTGCATGTGATGTTTATCATGTTTTACATCTTATTTGCTTAGAACGACGGTAGTGAATAAGATGATCTCTCACTAAAATTTCAAGAATTGTGTTCCCCCTAACTGTGCACCGTTGCTAAGGTTCGTTGTTCCGAAGCACCACGTGATGATCGGGTGTGATAAGTTCTAACGTTCGCATACAACGGGTGTAAGCCAGATTTACACACGCGATACACTTAGGGTTGACTTGACGAGCCTAGCATGTACAGACATGGCCTCGGAACACGGAAGACCGAAAGGTCGAACATGAGTCGTATAGAAGATACAATCAACATGAAGATGTTCACCGTTGATGACTAGTCCGTCTCACGTGATGATCGGACACGGCCTAGTCGATTCGGATCATGTATCACTTAGATGACTAGAGAGATGTCTATCTGAGTGGGAGTTCATTAGATGAACTTCATTGTCATGAACAATAGTCTAAGTTGTCTTCGCAAATTATGTTGTAGACCAATAACTGCGTTGTAGCTCCCTGTTTAATACGATCCTAGAGAAAGACTAAGTTGAAAGATATTGTAAGCAAGGATGCGGACTGGGTCCGTAGTCCGAGGAGTGTCCTCACTGCTGCACAGAAAGCTTACGTCTTTGATGCACCGCTCGATGTGTAAACCCCTACAACGTTGTCTGTGGATGTTGTGAACACCTGACAGAGACGTCCTGATGACTACTTGATAGTTTAGTGCACCATACTTTACGGCTTAGAATCGGGATTCCAATGACGTTTTGAACGCCATAGAACATATGAGATGTTCTAAGAGCTGAAATTGGGATTTCAGGCTCATGCCCGTGTTGAGAGGTATGAGACCTCTGACAAGTTCTTTTGCCAAAAAGATGGAGGAGAATGGCTCAACTAGTGAGCATGTGCTCAGAATGTCTGGGTGCTAAAATCACTTGAACCAAGTGGGAGTTAATCTTCCAGGTGAGATAGTGGTTGACAAAATTCTCTAGACACTATCACCAAGCTACTAGAACTTCGTGATGAACTATGACATGCAAAGGATGGAGATGATCCCGGAGCTATTAGCGGTTCTTAAGACCGCGAAAGTAGAAATCAAGAAGGAGCATCAAGTGTTGATGGTTTAACAAGACCACTGGTTTCAAAAGGGGCAAGGGCTAGAAGGGAAACTTCATGAATGGCAAACCAGTTGTCGCTCTAATGAGGGAACCCAAGGTTGCACCCAAACCTCGAGACTAAGTGCTTCGATTGTAAGGGGAACGGTCACATGGTAGCGGAACTACCCCAAATACATGGTAGATAAGAAAAGATGGCAACTTCAACAAAGTATATTTGATATACGTGTTATTGATGTGTACCTTACTGGTACTCCTTGTAGCACATGGGTATTGGATACCGGTTCAGTTGCTATTATTAGTGACTTGAAGCAAAAGCTACGGACTGAACGGAGACTAGCTAAGGGCGAGGTGACGATGTGTGTTGGAAGTGTTTCCAAGGTTGATAAGATCACCATCGCACACTCCCTCTATTTTCGAGATTAGAGTTGAACCTAGATAAATGTTATCGGGTGTCTACGTTGAGCATGAATATGATTAGATCATGTTCATTGCAATACGGTTATTCATTTAAGTTAGAGAATAATGGTTATTCTGTTTACATGAATAATACCTTTATGGTCATGCACCCAATGGTTCGTTGAATCTCGATCATAGTAATACACATGATGATAATATTAATGCCAAAAAGATGTAGAGTTAATGATGATAGTACCACTTTCTTGTGGCACTGCCGCTTAGGTCATTTTTGGCATAAAATGCATGAAGAAACTCCATGCTGATCGACGTTTGGAGTCACTTGGTTTTGAATCGCTTGACACATGCGAGCCATGCCTCATGGGCAGGATGACTGAGATCCCGTTTTCAGGTACAATGAAACGGGCAAGTGACTTGTTGGAAATCATACATACTGATGTATGTGATCCAATGAGAATTAAGGCGTGTGGTGGATATCGTTATTTTCTCATCTTCACTGACGATTTGAGTAGATATGGTATATTTACTTAATGAAGCAAAAAGTCTGAAACGTTTGAAAGGTTCAAACAATTTCAGAGTGAAGATTAAGAATCATCATAACAAGAAGATCATGTTCCTACGATCTAATCAAGGGGATATTATCTGAATTATGAGTTTGGCAATCACTTAAGACATTGTGGAATTGTTTCGCAGTTGAAGCCCCCTGGAACACCACAGCGTAATGGTGTGTCCGGACATCGTAATCGAACCTTATGAGATATGGCGCGATCTATGATGTATCTTACCGATCTACCGCTATTATTTTAAGGTTATGCATTAGAGACAGCTGCATTCACTTTATATAGGGCACCATCTAAGTCCGTTGAGACAACGCCGTATGAACTAAGGTTTGGCAAGAAACCAAAGTTGTCGTTTTCTTAATGTTTGGGGCTGCGATGCTTGTGGCTTCAGCCGGGAAAAGCTCGAACCCAAAGCGGACAAAAACATCTTCATAGGATACCCAAAGGTAACAGTTGGGTATACCTTCTATCTCAGATCCAAGGACAAAAATGTTTGTCGCTAAGAATGGGTCCTTTCTCGAGAAGGAGTTTCTCTCGAAAGAATTGAGTGGGAGGAAGATAGAACTTGATGAGGTTATCGAACCCTCACTTCAACCGGAAAGTAGTGCAACACAGAAAGATGTTTCTGTGGAACCTACGACAGTTGAAGAGGAAACTAATGATAGTGATCATGAAGTTTCGGATCAAGTTGCTATCGAACCTCGTAGGTCGACAAGGATATGTACTACTCCTGAGTGGTACGGTGATCCTGTCTTAGAGGTCATGTTGTTGGACAACGATGAACCTACGAACTATGGAGAAGCGATGGTGGGCCCATATTCCGACAAATGGTTAGAAGCCGATAAACCCGAGATAGGATCCATGTATCAAAACAAAGTATGGACTTTGGTGGACTTGCCCTATGATCGGCAAGCCATTGAGACAAATGGATCTTTAAGACTAAGACGGACGTGGACGGTAATGTCACCGTCTATGAAGCTCGACTTGTGGCGAAGAGTTTTCCACAAGTTCAAGGAGTTGACTACGATGAGATTTTCTCACCCGTAGCGATGCTTAAGTCCGTCGGAATCATGTTAGCATTAGCTGCATTTATGAAATCTGGCAGATGGATGACAAAACAAGTTTCCTTACCAGTTTTCGTAAGGAAAGGTTGTATATGATACAATCAGAAAGGTTTTGTCAATCCTAAGGATGCTAAAAGATATGCTAGCTCCAGCGATCCTTCTATGGACTAGAGCAAGCATCTCGGAGTCGGAATATATGCTTTGATGGAGTGATCAAAGTTTTTGGGTATACAAAGTTTGTTAGAAACTTGTATTTACAATAAAGTGAGTGGGAGCATCACAACATTTCTGATAAGTATATGTGAATGACATATTGTTGATCCGAAATGATGTAGAATTTCTGGAAAGCATAAAGGGTTATTTGAAATGAGTTTTTCAAAGGAAGACCTGGATAAAGCTGCTTACATATTGAGCATCAAGATCTATACAGATAGATCAAGACGCCTGATGATACTTTCAAAAGAACACACACCTTTGACATGATTTTGAAGGAGTTCAAAATAGATCAGTCAAAGAAGGAGTTCTTACCTGAGTTGTAAGGTGTGAAGTTGAGTAAGACTCAAAACTTGACCACGGCAGAAGGAAGAGGAAGGACGAAGATCGTCCCCTATGCTTTTGTCATAGGCTCTATACGGTATGCCATGCTAAGTACCGCACCTGATGGGTGCCTTGCCACATGTCTGGCAAGAGGGTACAAAGGTGATCCAGGAGTAGATCACTGGATAGTGGTCAAAATTATCCTTAGAGGAATAAGGAAATGTTTCTCGGTTATGGAGGTGATAAAGAGTTCGACGTAAACAGCTACGTCGATGCAAGCTTAACACCTATCCGGATAACTCTAAGTGGAGATACCGGATACGTATAATGGAGCAACAGTTTGGAATAGCTCCAAGTGGAACGTGGTAGCAGCATCTACGATATGACATAAAGTTTTGCGAAGTACATAGGGATCTGAATGTTGCAGACCCGTTGACTACAACCTCTCTCACGAGCATAACATGATCAAACCCAGAACTCATTGAGTGTTAATCACATATTGATGTGAACTAGATTACTGACTCTAGTGAACTCTTTGGATGTTAGTCACATGGCGATGTGACCTATGAGTGTTAATCACATGGCGATGTGAACTAGATTATTGACTCTAGTGCAAGTGGGAGACTGTTGGAAATATGCCCTAGAGGCAATAATAAATTGGTTATTATTATATTTCCTTGTTCATGATAATTGTTTATTATCCATGCTAGAATTGTATTGATAGGAAACTCAGATACATGTGTGGATACATAGGCAAACACCATGTCCCTAGTAAGCCTCTAGATGACTAGCTCGTTGATCAATAGATGGTTACGGTTTCCTGACCATGGACATTGGATGTCGTTGATAACGGGATCACATCATTAGGAGAATGATGTGATGGACAAGACCCAATCCTAAGCCTAGCACAGATCGTGTAGTTCGTATGCTAAAGCTTTTCTATATGTCAAGTATCTTTTCCTTAGACCATGAGATTGTGCAACTCCCGGATACCGTAGGAATGCTTTGGGTGTACCAAACGTCACAACGTAACTGGGTGGCTATAAAGGTGCACTACAGGTATCTCCGAAAGTGTCTGTTGGGTTGGCACGAATCGAGACTGGGATTTGTCACTCCGTATGACGGAGAGGTATCTCTGGGCCCACTCGGTAGGACATCATCATAATGTGCACAATATGTGATCAAGGAGTTGATCACGGGATGATGTGTTACGGAACGAGTAAAGAGACTTGCCGGTAACGAGATTGAGCAAGGTATCGGTATACCGACGACCGAATCTCGGGCAAGTGCTATACCGATAGACAAAGGGAATCGTATACGGGATTGATGGAATCCTTGACATCGTGGTTCATCCGATGAGATCATCGTGGAACATGTGGGAGCCAACATGGGTATCCAGATCCCGCTGTTGGTTATTGGCCGGAGAGTTGTCTCGGTCATGTCTACATGGTTCCCGAGCCCGTAGGGTCTACACACTTAAGGTTCGATGACGCTAGGGTTATAGGGAAAGTATGTACGCGGTTACCGAATGTTGTTCGGAGTCCCGGATGAGATCCCGGACGTCACGAGGAGTTCCGGAATGGTCCGGAGGTAAAGATTCATATATGGGAAGTCCTGTTTTGGTCACCGGAAAAGTTTCGGGCGCTATCGGTAACGTACCGGGACCACCGGGAGGGTCCCGGGGGTCCACCAGGTGGGGCCACCAGCCCCAGAAGGCTGCGTGGGCCAAGTGTGGGAGGGGACCAGCCCCAGGTGGGCTGGTGCGCCCCCCCACCAAGGCCCAAGGCGCATGGAGAGTGGGAGGGGGGCAAACCCTAGGTCCAGATGGGCCTTAAGGCCCACCCTAGGGCGCCCCCTCTCTCTCCCCCCCTTGGCCGCACCCTAGATGGGTTTTGGGGGCTGCCGCCACCCCTAGGGAGGGAACCCTAGATGGGGGCGCAGCCCCTCCCCTTCCCCTATATATAGTGGGGGTTTTGGGGCTGCTGCACACACGAGATTGTCTCCCTCTTGGTGCAGCCCTACCCCTCTCCCTCCTCGTCTCTTGCAGTGCTTGGCGAAGCCCTGCTGGAGTCCCGCGCTCCTCCACCACCACCACGCCGTCGTGCTGCTGTTGGATGGAGTCTTCCCCAACCTCTCCCTCTCTCCTTGCTGGATCAAGGCGTGGGAGACATCACCGGGTTGCACGTGTGTTGAACGCGGAGGCGCCGTTGTTCGGCGCTTAGATCGGAATCAACCGCGATCTGAATCGCAGCGAGTACGACTCCTTCATCCGCATTCTTGCAATGCTTCCGCATCGCGATCTACAAGGGTATGTAGATCCACTCTCCTTTATGCTCGTTGCTAGATTACTCCATAGATAGATCTTGGTGACGCGTAGGAAAAATTTTGATTTTCTGCTACGATCCCCAACAGGGAGGACCAGCACCATTGCAGCACCATCCACAAGGAAGAAGGGGGGCCAAGGAGCCGCTGCCCTCTAGGGCCGCCGCCGCTCCGAGGGCCGCCGCCGCCCCGGAGGGCCGCCGTCGCCCCGGAGGGCTGCCGCCGGCCGTCTCCTCCTCGCGGGGCTGCACCTCTCCATCAACACCACCATCAAGCTCCTCCTCACCCTGTCCATGTGTGAGTAGTCTCCTCCGGGGCTGAGGGCTTGTACGTGTAGCTATGTGGTTATCTCTCTCTCCCATGATGTGATCTTCGTTGTGATCATAGGCTATGTTAATCTAGGGTGATCCCATGATATTTCCCCTTCCTCTATGTATTGGATTGATGTACTCACTTGTCTTTATCTAGTATAATCCCCGAGACCAAGGTGACAGCAGTCTATTGGACATGGATTAGAAGAATATTTTCATGAGTGATTTCCTCTTTTGTGTGTTGATTGAAGATTGAGAGTCTCTTGGTGCTTGTCTTTGACTATCCTTGAGATATGTTGTGGTGATTGTGGTACTCTCTTTCGATGGCCGCGATGACATTGGGAAATCCATAGATTGAGAACTACGAACATTGAGGTGTGCTTTTGTAGCCCTACATAATTCTCGTTCTCTCTTGACCACAAAGGAATGACCTCCGGGTGCGTCTCCATTGCATGTTTTATGGGAAATATCATGTGATTAGACCATGCTAATGTTGTTGGGAGTTGCCACTAGTGAAAGTATGAAGCCTAGGCCTTGTTTCCACCATTGCAATACCAATTGTGCTCACGTTTACCACTTGTTTGCTTGCTGCACTTTTTAATACAGATTTATATTACTTTGCTTTGCCACTCCTATCATCCATATTTTACCATCTCTTCGCCGAACTAGTGCACCTATACAACTCCTAGTTGTATTAGGTGTGTTGGGGACACAAGAGACTTCTTGTATCTTAGTTGCAGGGTTGCTTGAGAGAGACCATCTTCAACCTCTACTTCCCTGAGTTCGATAAACCTTAGGTCATCCACTTGAGGGAAATTGTTGCTGTCCTACAAACCTCTGCGCTTGGAGGCCCAACATAGTCTACAAGAATAGAAGCGTGTGTAGACATCAAGCTATTTCTGGCGCCGTTGCCGGGGAAGTAAGTGTTTGAAGGTATATCTTTAGATCTTGCAATTAAATCTTTTCGTTTCTTGTTTTTAGTTTCACTAGTTATGTTTATGGAAAACCGCACTCTTAGTTCGCTGCTTGGGGAAGGCCGCTTTACCACACCTGTGGTAGAGAAGTCTCCTCCACCTACTGAATGTATCCCATTCCAAATACCACTTGGGATAATTGAAATAATTAGGGATGATTGTTATGATGGGACAGTCAATCCTAGTATTCATTTGTTGAAACTTATAGAACTTTGTGAGTTGTTTAAGATTTCAGGTTTGACAAGAGATGGAGTCATGAGGAAATTATTTACCTTGTCACTGAAAGGAAAAGCATTGGAATGGTATAGGCTACTAGATGACTCTCACCTGCTGGATTGGGAAGAGATCCAGTCTCTCTTTTACTCCAAGTTTTATCCTCTTCATGAAGTCCATGAGAATAGGAATTATGTTTATAATTTCTATCCTCATGACGGAGAGAGCATAGCTCAAGCTTGGGGGAGACTGAAAACGTTAATGCTAAAATGTCCTAACCATGGGCTCCCCGAAGATATGATTATTACTAATTTCTATGCGAGGCTCTCTCGACAGGATAAAGATTTGCTCGATGCTTGCTCTATGGGTTCTTTCACAAACGAAAAGATTGATGCTAAATGGGAACTCCTTGAAAGAATTCAACGCAACACTGAAGATTGGGAGATCGACAAAGGTAAAGAGCCAGGTATAATTTATGAGTATGATTGCATTAAGCCCTTTGTTGAAACTACAAGTTTTAATAAGTTTAGTGCTAAGTTTGGGCTTGATTCTCAACTCCTTGTTGATTTCCTCAAATCTTTTGCTTCACATCTTAATATGCCTAAGGAGGATTGGATCAAGCATCATGAACCTTTTAAAGAGATTTGCAAAGAAAATGAAATTGTTCATGATGATTGCAACATGCATGATCCAATTCCTAAAAAATGAAGTTTTATATAAGCATGTTAATTTTTGTGGAGTGGATAGACCTTGTGAAAGACCTATGATTGAAGAAGAGAAGTATTGTAAGCAACATAAGCATGAAAGAACAATCACTTGGGTCAAAGATTTAAATGAAATTGCTAGAGAATTGTGTGACCTTTATCCTTTTACTTGTGAACTTTGTTGTATAGAGGGTCACTTTAATTTTCAATGCATGCACTTTCAAAACATAACTGTTAACCAGTTGTGTGATAACATGATCACCCCTGATCTTTATGATGAGCTTATGTTATTTTTGATGTGTGAAGAGTTATCAGAAAAGACTTCTTGGCTAGATGTTAATGCCATAGGAATAAAAAACACTTTGCAAAATTGCCATCTCTATTGTGTTGTTAATTGCCATAAAAATGATTACATAAGTAAGATTAGAAAGGAGGGAACTTTACCAAAGTATAAAAATGTCTCTTATATTTCTGCTAATAAAAAGGAGAGTTTCTCCCAAGTTTCCCCTATTGTTTCTAATGATAAACCAGGATATATGGAGAAGCTTCATCTCCAACCACTCCCTCCTAAGGTGAAGAAGAAGAAGAAAAAGAAGAGGAGGAGGAAGAGGAGCAAGAAGGAAGAAGAATGGGTATCAACCTGGCCTGAGCATATTCCTCCCATCAACTTTTATCCTAACGGTTGTAAGTTTAAAGAAGAAGGTGAAGTTTATTGCCTTAAATATCATCTTGATGATACGTCCATAGGTACTATTGAAGATGATTTTGATTATGATATGCATGTTACTTATTGTGATTGGGAAAATGATGATAATGCTACTTATGATCTTGAAAATCTTTTTGGTACCAACTCTGAAAGTGATGATATGGAAAGCTCTAAGCTTGGGGATGATAGGATTGCAAATCCTTTACCCACTAGTGATGTGATAATTGATAATTCTTTTGCTAGTAAGAATAAAGACAACATGTTTACAAATATAGTTGCTAGCAATGATAATGCTCTTCTCTACTATGATGATGGTATAACTCCAATCTATAGTGATTATAAAGGTACCTATGACATAAGGAGAAATTATCCTTATGAAACTTGTCATAATCATGGAGGGAATTACTCCCTTGTTGAACACCATCTTCCTAATACACAATTAACCTATAGTGTTCAAGTTGTTTATGATAGTCCTACTCCCACTATTACCAATGAGAAAGATTATGCTTATGTGGAGAGTAAGAGTACCTTTTTGCATGTGGATCATGGTAACAATGCTTTATGTGATGCTTATATTGTTGAGTTTCTTCGTGATCCCACTGAAAATTATTATGAGAAGGGAACATATGCTTATAGATATTTCAATAATATCATGTTCCCTCTCTTTATGTTGAAGGTTTTGAAGCTGCACTTGTTTTGTCTTCCTATGCTTATTGCTTTGTGCTTCAATGAATTATTCTATTGCAATATTCCTATGCATAGGAAGCATGTTAGGCTTAAATGTGTTTGGTATTTGCTTCTTGATGCTCTCTTTTGTTCTTCAACTCTTATTCCTATGAGAGCATCATTAAAGTCTTAAGCCTATCTTTATGGCTATAAGAAAGAGCTCTAGGGAGACAACCCTTGTTATCTTTGCTTTCAGTTTGTTCTTTCAGTTTTTAGTGGTCTTGATGTTTGTTACTACTGTAGCAACATCATTGTATCTTTATTTTTCAGTTTTGTGCCAATTTTAGCCTCTGATTGCAAGAAAGTTCAAAAGTTGTGACATGCTGTCCAGAAAACAGATTCTGTCCTTGGAAAGAAAAATTCGAATAAAATCACCAGATCTGAATTTTTGATCTGAATTTTTTTGACAGCATGCTCTATACAATTGGCTTTCAAGCGTCCGTTCTGAGTTTTTTGATTTGAGTTGCAGAAGTACCCCAAAAAATTATTTACTACCTGCTGGTCTGTTTTTCACAGATTCTGCCATGTTTTGCCTTTTCTTCGTTTTGCAGACCTTAAGCTTGCTTTTTCTTTGCAAAAACTTTTTGGCGATCTTGAGAAACAGTAGACCTTCAAGAATATCTTTGTTTCCAGTAGAGAAAAAATATTTTATTGTGGGTACTAACCTCTCTAATCAGATTATGATGAGTTATGTATGAAGGGAGTTTTCAAGTGTGCGAGGGAAGATGATAAAAGAAGATTCAGGAGTGTCAAACGCTCAAGCTTGGGGATGCCCCCATGCACCCCCAAGAAATATCCAAGGAGACTCAAGCATCTAAGCTTGTGGATGCCCCCGTGCATCCCCTTCTCCATCAACAATTATCAGTTCGTCCTTCGTTCCACTATATTTTTATCACTTCATGCGTTATGTGCTATGCTTGGAGCGTCTTGCTCTTTTCTTTTTAGTTTATTTAGTTTTACTTGCTGGTCTTAAATAAGTTGCATCTGATCATTCTTATTTGGGAGAGAGACACGCTCCGCTTTTTCATGAAACACTCATGTTCTTCACTTATATCTTTTTGAGTGTTTTAGCTACCTTGTTATATGCTTCTAGCTCTTGTTTTTATTTCATATCATGTTCAGAGCTATTAGTTCTTTTATAGAAAGTACTCTCTTGCTTCACTTATATCTTTTTGGAGAGTTGAATTGGTTTGAATTGCTAAATAATATGTTGGTAAAGTAAATGCCAAGTGTGGTCGTGGTGCAAAGAATAAAAAGCTTGCATAGTCTTGAAGATCATTGAGTAACTTGATCCCTATCAATTGTTTTGAGAAATTAAGTAGTGATGTCTAAACATGGAGATCATTTAATAAAGTCTTATTAGTGAAGAAATACCTTTGAAGTTTGCAATTGTTTAGTTTTTCACCATTGGTTGTTTTAAAGTTCTTGTTTTCTCTTTAGAAGTAAGTTGGTTGACAAGGAAGACAGTGTAGAAGTCTTATAATTATGCTGAAAGGATGTTATAATTCTCTTGTACCGGTTAACATGTGCTTGCTAAAAACTTGCTAAACCAAAAACTCTGTACTGAGCGGGAATGCTACTCGTGCATCCAAATTCCATAGCCAAAATTCTGCCATATGTGTCCACCATACCTACCTATATGCATGGTATTTAATAGCCATTCCAAGTAAATTGCTCATGCGCTACCTTTAAAACCTTCAAAATTTATCCTTATTTGTGTCTCTGTTTTAGCTCATGAGGAAGTGGTAGACAGTTCATTATTACTTGTGTTGGACAGAACGACCCCTGACGTGCATGAATAATGTGCATGTCCTTAATTTTGCAAAAAGAGCTGGCAAAAGGGTATGCCCAGCCCACTTTACATGTCATCAATATCAATATCAAAAACCTCCTTCACACATCGTACCTGAGAAATCAGACAAACTTTGGCTAGTGATAAACAAAGGAGAAAGGGGGGTGTTATCATTCCTCTATGGGAGCCGCTCTTAAGTTCTGTTTGGCATGAGTAGTAGTGCATTGTTTATTACCATTCGTTGACATAAGCATACATCTCTCAAAATTGTTTTTATATCTCTATGTTTTCAAAAATAAAAAGCTCTAGCACATGAGTAATCCCTGCTTCCCTCTGCGAAGGGCCTATCTTTTACTTTTAAATGTTGAGTCAGTTTTCCTATGTTCTAATCTTCTTCCTCCACCATAAGCAAGCATCTAGTGTTAACCCTGGGTTCAAGTTGATTATGTTCAAAATTTCTGCTTAGTTATATATAATCCTTGTGCATTGAACTTATCCATGAGATAAAATGTTGAAAAGTGGAAAGCATTGCTGAAACTTTATCTTCCTTTTGTGTTAACTAGAATGCTTTTGATGAGAGAACTCCTTTGGGGCTAACAGTTGTGCTTAACTTTATAGTTTCATGTCTTCAATTGTACTATTCATGAAAAGAATTTACTTAGATGATCACTTGGTTATTCATTGATTACTTGCTTTCAACTATAGACAATTGTTTTGGTTCACTTTATTTTAGTTCATGTGCTTTACTATATTACTTGATCAAGATTGTGTTAGTAGCATGTCACCTCAAAAATTATCTATGTTATCGTTCTACCTACTCGAGGACGAGTAGGAATTAAACTTGGGGATGTTGATATGTCCCAAACATATCCATAATTTTTGCTTGTGACATGCTTGTTTTGCATCATTGTCTTATGTTTATAACAAAGTTTTCTATCTTTTTAGGCATTTATTGGACTAACCTACTAATGGTTGCAAAAGTGCACAATGTTCTTGTTTTACACTTTATTGTGTAGGAATTACTTGGAAATTGACAAAAACGCAAAAGGAGTCGTATTGGAGTAGGACTCTGACTTTTCTGAAATCTGTCTGAGAACTCTTTTAGAAAATGGTCATGTCCCGGCCCGAAGACGACGTCAAAAGGAAATCTGTCCTGAACGAAAGTTGTGGGGAATTCCGAGAGGATGCTTCTGGATATAAAATTCGTCCAAATCAGAGTCCGGACGACCGAGAAAAGCCCGTTTTACTGAAGCCCAAAATCTGATGACGGGAATCCGAGAGTCTATATAAAGAGAGGAAACCTAGGTCACCAAGGGCCACGAATTTTCCTCCTCCCAAGCCGCCGTCTTGGAGGGGAGGACCAGCACCATTGCAGCACCATCCACAAGGAAGAAGGGGGGCCAAGGAGCCGCTGCCCCCTAGGGCCGCCGCCGCCCCGGAGGGCTGCCGCCGGCCGTCTCCTCCTCGTGGGGCTGCACCTCTCCATCAACACCACCATCAAGCTCCTCCTCACCATGTCCATGTGTGAGTAGTCTCCTCCGGGGCTGAGGGCTTGTACGTGTAGCTATGTGGTTATCTCTCTCTCTCCCATGATGTGATCTTCGTTGTGATCATAGGCTATGTTAATCTAGGGTGATCCCATGATATTTCCTCTTCCTCTATGTATTGGATTGATGTACTCACTTGTCTTTATCTAATATAATCCCCGAGACCAAGGTGACAGCGGTCTATTGGACATGGATTAGAAGAATATTTTCATGAGTGATTTCCTCTTTTGTGTGTTGATTGAAGATTGAGAGACTCTTGGTGCTTGTCTTTGACTATCCTTGAGATATGTTGTGGTGATTGTGGTACTCTCTTTGGATGGCCGCGGTGACATTAGGAAATCCATAGATTGAGAACTACGAACATTGAGGTGTGCTTTTGTAGCCCTACATAATTCTCGTCCTCTCTTGACCACAAAGGAATGACCTCCGGGTGCGTCTCCATTGCATGTTTTATGGGAAATATCATGTGATTAGACCATGTTAATGTTGTTGGGAGTTGCCACTAGTGAAAGTATGAAGCCTAGGCCTTGTTTCCACCATTGCAATACCAATTGTGCTCACGTTTACCATTTGTTTGCTTGCTGCACTTTTTATTACAGATTTATATTACTTTGTTTTGCCACTCCTATCATCCATATTTTACCATCTCTTCGCCGAATTAGTGCACCTATACAACTCCTAGTTGTATTAGGTGTGTTGGGGACACAAGAGACTTCTTGTATCTTAGTTGCAGGGTTGCTTGAGAGAGACCATCTTCAACCTCTACTTCCCTGAGTTCGATAAACCTTAGGTCATCCACTTGAGGGAAATTGCTGCTGTCCTACAAACCTCTGCGCTTGGAGGCCCAACATAGTCTACAAGAATAGAAGCGTGTGTAGACATCAAAGGCAACCGTGGATTCGGCTAGCCATGGCTTGTGAAAGTTTGGTGGAAAAAGAATAAACGTTATTTTATGTTTGGGAACGGCCTATGATATATCTCGCATGGAAAGTGTTGGGAACCTTAAGTCGTTTTCATTGATGGGAAAAGTATACCTCCCAAAATGATTTTATCTCTCAATTTAACCTTTGAGCTCTAGCACCTCTACAAATCCCTACTTCCCTCTGCGAAGGGCCTTTCTTTTACTTATGCATTTTTTTATTTTTGAATTTGAGTCTCCATCTTCTCTTATAAAGCATCAACTAGGAAACACTATGATCGTACTTGAGCATTGGGTGTAACTAATATGCGAATGTGTTTCATGAATGGATCAATGGTTGAGCATGATGGGCTAGGGATAACTTATTTTAGGATTGATATTTTGAAAGACATGGTTGCTTATTGATATGTTTGAATATTTAAATCTCATGTCAAAACTAGACTATTGCTTTGAACCATATAAAAGTCCAAATGTCCATGCTATAAAGAAAAGAATATGATATGACATGATAGGCAACATTCCACATCAAAAATTCTGTTTTTATCATTTACTTACTCGAGGACGAGCAGGAATTAAGCTTGGGGATGCCGATACGTCTCCAACGTATCTATAATTTTTTATTGTTCCATGTTGTTATATTATCATTCTTGCATGTTTTACAATCATTTTATAGTCATTTTATATCATTTTTTGATACTAACCTATTGACATAGTGCCAAGTGTCAGTTGTTGTTTTCTGCATGTTTTTTACAACGCATGAAATCAATATCAAACGCAGTCCAAACACCGCGAAACTTTTTGGAGATTTTTTATGGGCCAGAAGACACCCAATGGGCCAGAGCTGCACGAGGGGGTGCCCCGAGGGGGCACAACCCACCAGGGCGCGCCAGGCCCACCTGGCGCGCCCAGGTGGGTTGTGCCCACCTCGGTGGCCTCCCGCATCGCCTCTTTGCTCTATAAATTACTATATATTCCAGAAACCCTATAGGAGTCGGCGAAATTCTATTCCAGACGCCGCAAAGTCCAGAACCACCAGATCCAATCTAGACACCATCACGGAGGGGTTCACCATCTCCATTGGTGCCTCTCTGATGATGCGTGAGTAGTTCCCTGTAGACCTATGGGTCCGTAGTTAGTAGCTATATGGCTTCCTCTCTCTCTTTTGATTAGCAATACAATGGTCTCTTGGAGATCCATATGATGTAACTCTTTTGCGGTGTGTTTGCTGGGATCCGATGGACTTTGAGTTTATGATCAGATCTATCTTTTTATATCCATGAAAGTTATTTGAGTCTTCTTTGATCTCTTATATGCATGATTTCTTATAGCCTCGTATTTCTTCTCCAATATTTGGGTTTTGTTTGCCAACTTGATCTATTTATCTTGCAATGGGAAGAGGTGCTTTGTAGTGGGTTCGATCTTACGATGCTTGATCCCAGTGACAGAAAGGGAACCTGCATGTATGTATCGTTGCTACTAAGGATAAAACGATGGGGTCTATTTCTACATAAATAGATCTTGTCTACATCATGTCATCGTTCTTATTGCATTACTCTGTTTTCCATGAACTGATGCATGTTGGATAGCGGTTGATGTGTGGAGTAATAGTAGTAGATGCAGGCAGGAGTCGGTCTACTAATCTTGGACGTGATGCCTATATAATGATCATTGCCTGGATATCGTCATGATTATTTGAAGTTCTATCAATTGCCAAACAGTAGTTTTTTCCCACCATTTGCCATTTTCTGGAGAGAAGCCACTAGTGAAATCTACGGCCCCCGGGTCTCTTTCTCATATTATTTTCCTTTGCGATCCATTTTCCTTTGCTTGTATTTTCAAATCTATTAAAGCAAAAACCCAAAAATACCCTGCTACAATTTATCTTATTTAGCGTTTGATCTATCAATATTTTATAACTCTATCACGTCTGTTACCCGAAAGGGATTGACAACCCCTTTTACACGTCGGGTTGCGAGTATTTGTTATTGGTGTGCAAGTGTTGTTTACGTTGTGTTTCTTGGTTCTCCTACTGGTTCGATAACCTTGGTCTCATCACTGAGGGAAATACCTACCGCTTCTATATTTTATCATCCCTTCCTCTTTGGGGAAATACCGACGTAGTTCTAGCAAACATCATATCGGGACCACCGAAAGGATTCTGATGGTCCACCAGGAGGGGCCACCTACCCCGAGGGACCTAATGGGATGAATATGGGTGGGTACCAGCCCCTTAGTGGGCTGGTGCACCCCCCAGGGGCCCAAGGCGCCTAGGGTTGAAAACCCTAGGGGTGGGGGCACCCCCCACCCACCAACTTGGGGGGCAAGGCTCCCCCTTGCCACACCCCCCACGTAAATGCATCTAGGGGGACGGCCCCCTCTCCCCTCCCCCTATAAATAGTGGGGGTGGGAGGGCAGCTGCACCCATCCCCCTGGCGCAGCCCTCCCCCTCCTACACCTCCTCCTCCTCCGTAGTGCTTAGCGAAGCCCTGCTGGAGAACCGCGAGTTCCACCGCCACCACACCGTCGTGCTGCTGGAGCTCTCCCTCAACTTCTCCCCTCCCCCGTGCTGGATCAAGAAGGAGGAGACGTCCCCGGGCTGTACGTGTGTTGAACACGAAGGCACCGTCCGCTCGGCGCTAGATCGGATCTTCCGCGATTTGAATCGCCGCGAGTACGACTCCGTCAACCGCGTTCTTTGCAACGCTTTCGCTTAGCGATCTTCAAGGGTATGAAGATGCACTCCCTTTCTCTCGTTGCTAGCGTCTGCTAGATTGATCTTGGTGACACGTAGAATTTTTTTGAATTGTTACTACGTTCCCGAACAATACTTCCCTCCGGGGGCGGGGGCAACCGAAGTCATCGACATCACCAACGATTATCTCATCTTGGAAGGACCAATATTCATCAACATCTTCACCAGCACCGTCTCATCTCAAACCCTAGTTCACCTCTTGTATTCAATCTTTGTCCCAAAACATCATATTGGTACATGTGTGTTCCTAGTAGTGTTGATTACATCGTGTAGTTGATGCTAGTTGGTCTATTTGGTGGAAGATTATATGTTCAGATCCTTAAGCATATTCAATGCCCCTCTGATCTTGAACATGAATATGATTTGTGAGTAGTTACTTTTTGTTCTTCGGGACATGGGAGAAGTCTTGTTGTAAGTAATCATGTGAAGTTGGTATCCCTTTGATATTTTGATTATATGTATATTGTATTTCCTCTAGTGATGTCGAGTGAACGCCGACTACATGTCACTTCATAATATTTGGGCCTAGGGGAAGGCATTGGGAAGTAATAAGTAGATGATGGGTTACGAGAGTGAGAGAAGCTTAAAACCTAGTTTATGAGTTATTTTGTGAGGGGCTGATTTGAATCCATATGTTTCATGCTATGGCTAGATTTATCTTAATTCTTCTTTCGCTATTGCGGATCCTTGCGAGAGCGGGTAATCATAAGAGGGTTGCTTTTTCAAGTAAGAACAATACCCTAGCAACGGTCCACTCACATGTCAAATTAGCAAAGTAGCGATCGCGAATCAACTAAACATGATGAACGTAACTAGACGAGAATTCTCATGCGTCCTCGAGAACTCTTTGCTTTATAAGAGAAGTTTTCGGCTTGTCCTTTGCTATAAAAAGGATTGGCCCACCTTATTGCACCTTTGTTACTACTGCTACTTGTTACTTATTACGAATTATCCTACTACAAAACTATCTGTTACCGCTACTTTCAGTACTTGCAAAGAATATCTTTCTAAAAACCACTTGTCATTTCCTTCTGCTTCTCGTTGGGTTCGACACTCTTACTTATAGAAAGGACTACGATTGATCCATATGCTTATGTGTCATCAATAGTCCTGAAATATTTTTGGAAATGTTCACTAAGAAAGTTTCAGTGAAGTGTTCACTGTACTAAAATGATCAAAAACCAGAAAAATGGCAGTTCTGTGATGATGGTGAAGAAAACGACAACTAAAATTGCAAAGACAAGTCCGAAGGTTGTAATGAGACTTACACACCTAGGAAGTTCGGGGCTCATGCGAGTCTTGAAGTTGGGTATTTTTTATGTGAGTAGGAGAAATATTGAAAGTAAAACTATAAACAGTAAAAAAAAAAGACCGAATGCTCAGCTCAGGTATGAATGGCATACAAGTTATAGATATAGAGAAAGTGATCAAGTACATGTAACTCCTGAAAATTGTGGTTAAAAATTGATCACAGATGATACCGATTTGACTGTATAATGTTGCGACTCGATTCAAGGACTACTGCGGCCGAAACAACAAATGGTGAGGTCGAAGATATATGCTGGAAACTACTATAGCCTAAATGACTAGCAGCATTACCAAGCCGTAGACCATACTTACACAGCATCGTGAACAAACAAAAACTAATACTAACCCGCCAAGCCAACCAAATATGTGGTCAATCACTTTTCCAAGGGCCGGTTCACGTTAGGGCTTTGGGATTTAACTAACGACTCTCACTAACTAGAAAATATTGACACATACACGTGACACTTGGAGCACTCACTGGAATAACTAAGCATCCGGGTTTTTCATTTCTTTATTTTTTATACTTGTTTTCCAGTTTTGATTTTCCCCTGTTTTTTGTAGTATTTATTCCACACTTTTAATTCTTGAACCGAAGAACACTTTTAGAATTTTGTGTTTTTTTTAAATAATATGAACACTTTTTAATAAATATGAATATTTTCTTAAAAATTGTGGCTATTTTTTAAAAACCCATGAAGAAGTTCTGATTCACAAATTTTTAATAGATGAACATTTATTCTTAAAAACACATAGATATTATAAATTTGTGAAGATTTTTAGAAAAATGTGAACATTTTCTACTTCCTAGGTATTTTAAATAAAAAAATCCAAACTTCTTTTAAAAATTGACCTTTCTATATTTTTTTCGTGAACATTGACGGGGACATATGAACAAGCCTACTACAATTAAATTCACAACCGACATGACTACACCAACTCTAGTTCCAGAGATACAAGGACCTAGAGCTCACACATAATAACTTGATTTTCAGGTACTTTCATTAATTGGAACTTCCAATATATTTAATGAGAATATGGTGCTGCCCAAATCACATGTATTTATATTACTCAGGGATGAATCGCCTAACATGTCTTCGCAAAAATAATTGCCTAACATGGACAAATGGGACATGGGCTTTTTCGGGTCGGGTCGGGCCGGGCTCGGGCCTAGATTTCAAGCCCGACAGCCAGGTCGGGCTGGGCCCGAGCCCGCTATATTTGCACATTTACGAAGAGGCCCGAGGCCCGTCGGGCTTTTAGTGTCATGGGCCGGGCTCGGGCCCGATTTTTAGGCCCGACAGCCGGGCCGGGCTGGGCTCGGGCCTGGGCTTTTTGCACCAGGCTTTGGTAGGCCCGGCCCGAAGCCCGGCCCGAAGCCCGGCCCGGTCCGACAAATGGCCAGGTATATGTAGTACTAACTAAGCCGGCTTTCGAAAATCTCAAAAGGACGATTTTTTAAAAGTGTTAGCGCATTTTTTAAAAGTGTTAGTACTACAACTAAGCCGGCTTTCGAAAATATTCATGCATTTTAAAAATGTTCACGTGATTTTTTAAAAGTGTTAGCGCATTAAAAATGTTCTTGTAATTTGAAAAGGTGTTCATCTAATGGTTCAAAGTTTGTGTAGTTTAAAAAGTGTATGTGAGCTGTCTAAAAAAATAATGTGACTTTAAAAGTGTTCGCACATTTATAAAACTGTTAGTGACTTTTGGATACAAAATATTCATGTAATTTTGAAATCAGATCATGTGAATTAAAAAAAGAGCTGGAAAAGAGATGGGGGTGGGAGGAAAATAGGGGATATACGAAAGACACAAAAAAGATCATGTAGTCATTCCCGCTAGTCGGTATCTACTCACGGGCTATAGTCCCCTCCATACAATCACATTAAACCCTATTTATTGCTCACTACGACAAACAGTGGACTTGTCCCAAAGGGAGCCGTGCAGTAGATTGGCCCGTATGCAACCACTTTTCTTCTTTTTCCATTCATAGTTTTGGCTGGATTCAAGGATTTCCTTTTTATTTCCGAGGTTGGCTGAGGGGTGGGGACAAGGGGCGGCCACCCCGGGCCCCCAGAGTGGAGGGGCGGCCGTATGTATATCTATAGACATTAGGCATAGAGCACGGTAAAAAAAAAAAATGGGGCCTGGTCCATGTAGCTAGCGAAGATGGAGCATCTGATACATCCCGTTGCCTAAAAATACCTTTGTAGTAGCCACACACACGCACGCGCGCACACACATGCACGCACACACACACACACGCATCTGATACATCACATATGCATTTCCAAGAATACCTTTGTGATACCACACACACATTTTTCTATTTCCTTCGTAGGCCATTACTTCGATGTTTATGTAAATGGCCTCGGTTTTTAGTTTCGTCTCGGGCACCCGAATTCTCAAGACCAGCCCTGTTTATTCCATTGACCACGCTAGGTTTTCGTACTTACCTATTTCCCTTTTAGTTAATTTCCATTAGTAAAAATGTAATTTTCCGGTATGTATACATTTTTTAATATGAATATTTTTCAATACATACTATATTTTTCTAATTCATGGTGAACAATTTTTAAGAAGTGTTCATGCTATTTCATAAAATATTAACACATTTCAAAAATGCTCGTATAGTTTTAACAATGTCCACATGCAATTCCAAAAATGTATTCATGTAGCTAAAAATGATTGCATGTTCATGAACATGTTCATGTTTTTAAGTCAAATCAAGGGAATCAAGAAAAATGAACAAATAAACGGTAAAAATGGATGTAGAGTACTCTGTAACAGGAAGAAGAAAAAGTGTCGAATGCCTTAAATGGGGCAGCTAGCCATGATGCGCGCCCGTGCATTTCTTGAGCTATCTGGCGCTTTCCTGTGCGTTATAAGCGATATATGACCGACTAATTTCGTTTTTTCGAGTTTGCAATAATGACGCTCCACCAAACTGTACTGAAGTCAAGCCAATGAAGCAATCCTTTTAAACCCAATATGTATCTTGCAATGCAAGCCAGCGATTCCTATTTGGCACATAGGTCACTGGATAGCGAACTAGTGGAAACCCTTCCGTGCGGCATGTCCTTTATATGGGCTAACTCATTCTGGGTTTTTCCCCACCGGTTTTGAGAATGTTCAAGGTTCTAGAACCTTCCATGTACCTATTTGTTTTTTCATCTATATCATTTGCCTTTTTCTTTTCTCTTTTGGAGGGTTTATGTATTCCTTATTTATTTAAATTTCCTTTTACTTTTTCCATTTCATGCATATTTTTTTAGCTTTATTAACAATTTTCAAACCCACACAAAATTTTGAAATTCTTAAACAATTATAGAATTCACAAACATATTTTCCAAAAAAAATTAACATTTTTTAAATTTCTCAACATTGATTTTGAATTTGAGAACATTTTTAGCAATTCATGAACATTTTATTCATAGCTCCCAACATTAGTTTTGAAAGTGTAGAATATTTTTTTTAAATCGTGTCTGTTTTTCTGGAATCATGTACTTTTCTGGAATATTATACATTTATTGAATTCATGAAAAAAACTTGGACTCACAACCTTTTTGAAAAAGGTAACAATTTGAATAGTTGATTTTTATTATTTTCTGACATGTTTTCATAACCTAGAAAATAATTACTCCCTCCATCCATAATATAAGAGTGTTTTTGACATACACTAGTGTAAAAAAACCTCTTATATTATGGGACAATGGACATTTAAAAAATATAAGAGTGTTTCATGAATATTTTTTCAAATTTATGAACATTTTTTAATACACTAACATCTGTTTTTCAAAATTCGAAGTTTGTTCTGAAATTTAGACAAAAAATCCTTAATTATATTAAAGAAGAAGGCGCAAAAGAAAGAGAAGGCAGAAAAGCAAATGGAATGAAAAAATAGGGGCGCCTAACAGATGTTCGTGTAATGTATAAATATTCATGCATTCTAAAAATGTTCGCGTGATTTTGAAAAGTGTTAGCACATTAAAAAATGTGCTTGTAATTTGAAAAGGTGTTCGCCTAATGGTTCAAAGTTTGTGTAATTTAAAAAGGGTTTGTGAGTTGTTTAAACAATTAATGTGACTTTAAAAGTGAATGCGCATTTGTAAAACTGTTAGTGACTTTTGGACAAAAGTATTCATGTAATTTTGAAATAAGATCATGTGAATTTAAAAAAGAACTGGAAAAGAGAAAGAAGGTGGGAGGAAAATAAAGGGACATAAACTACGAAAGACTCAAAAAAGATCACATAGCTGTTCCCGCTAGTCGGCATCTACTCACAGGCTATAGGCCCATCCATACAACCACGTTAAACCCTATTTGTTGCTCACTACCACAAATAGTGGACTTATCCCAGAGGGAGCCGTGCAGTGGGTTTGCCCGTATACAACCACATTTTCTTCTTTTTCCATTCATAATTTTGGCTGGATTCTAGGATTTTATTTTTTATTCCCAAGGCCAGCTCTGAGGGGGGCGGGGGGCGCCGCCCCGGGCCCCCCTATGTATATCTATACATATTAGGCATATATAGCACAATAAAAAATTATGGGGCCTAGTCCCTGTAGCTAGCGAAGATGGAGCATCTGATACATCCCGTTTGCCTAAATACACCTTTGTGATAGCCCCACCCCCACGCACACACATGTGCGTACGCACGCACGCACGCGCGCGCACACACACACGATACATAGCATATGTATTTTCAAGAATACCTTTGTTATAGCCACACACACACACACACACATTTTTTATCCTTCGTATGCCATTACATCGCTGTTTAGTTCCGCCCCGGGCCCCCGAATTCTCAGGACCATCCCTGTTTATTCCATTGACCACACTAGGTTTTCTTATTTATCTATTTCCCTTTTAGTTAAATTCCATTAGTAAAAATGAAATTTTCTGGTGTGTATATGAATATTTTTAAATACATACTACATTTTTCCAATTCATGGTGAACGATTATTAAGAAGTGTGCATGCTATTTCATAAAATGTTAACACGTTTAAAAATGCTCGTATAGTTTCAACAATTCCAATATAGTATTTCATGTAGTTAAAATATATTTGCATGTTCATGTTTTCATATCAAATCGAGGAAACCAATAAAACCGAACAAATAAACGGTAAAAATGGGTGTAGAGTACTCTGAAACTCATTCTGGGACACTTCCGTGTAAATCTGAGAATGGTTTCATACTTAAACCATACTTGAACAATATCCGTACATGTATCTCTCAAAACCATACTTGAACCGTACCCGTTTAATGTCATTTTCAGCTCAACCAAAACTAAACCCTCCATTTTTTCCACCCAAACCAATTTAAACCCAATACATAACCGTGGGTTTAAACCCAATACATAACTACGGATTTGCTTCAATGTATATATGATTGCACAAATCGACATGTTAAGAAGCAAATGACATAGAAAAGGCATAAGTGCATCTACAACAGTTTGGGAACAAAGTTATCATTGAGATATGGTCAACACACAACAAGAGTCAAAAAGACAGTGCCCAGACTGAAAAGCTCACTGACAAGTGTATTAAAACCAATTGCTTAGCTAAAGCAAAAGCAAACACATTCGATTTGCATGTGTTTCTCCATAATACATAATTACATAGTGCATCGCAGCATGTACGCGGATCAAAGATACTCGTTGTCGATGCCTTGTTGCTTATTGCACATAACCAATGCCCAGAAACCGGTTTGAACCCATAGTTTATAACCGTTAATAACCAAACTGTTTAAGCCCATAACCAACTATACCCAAATTGGTTTCTTCACATACCCAAACCAAAACCAAACTAAAAAGCATTCAGCCCAATAAAACCTGAACCAATCAAACCCAAAGTAAGAACCGAACCGTTTCACCCAGTTTTTTAATAACCATTCTCAGGTTTACTTCCGTGTGCCATGTCCTTTATATGGGCTAACTCATTCTGGGATTTTTCACACCGGTTTTGAGAAGGTTCAAGGTTCTAGAGCCTTCCCTATACATATTCTTTCTTTTGTATCATTTGCCTGATTTTTTTTTTACTTTTAATGTTGGTTTACATATTCCTATTTTATTTTTTTATTTTCCTTTTACTTTTCCTACTTTCATGCACATTTTCTAGCTTTATAAACAGTTTTCAAACCCGCACAAGGTTTTTCAATTCATGAACAATTTTCAAAATTCCCTGACACATTTTACAAATTTATGAAGATTTTTAAAATTCTTCAAAAAAATTGAATTGGACAACATTTTGAGAAATTTTGAACATTTTTTACAAACCTCCAAAATTTTGTGTTGAAAGTCTTGAATATATTTGAGGTTCATGATTGTTTTATATTCATGAACATTTTTTGGAATCATGCACTTAAATATAATTTTATACATTAATTGAATTAACAAACATTTGTTTTTGACAAGCAACCTTATTTAAATACGAAAAAATTGAATACCTGATTTTTATTATTCTCCGACATGTTTTAATAACCAAGAAAAAATTATATTCATGTATATTTTTTAAATTTTACAATCATTTTTTGAATACATGAATATCTGTTTTTCAAAATTCGTAGTTTGTTCTGAAATTTAGAATAAAAAAAACCCTGAATTATTTTAAAGAAGGTGACACAAAAAGGGAAAAAACAAAGGCAAAAAAGCAAACGAAATGGAAAAAATAGGGGTGTTCTGCCGCGCACATGGGCTGGCTCAAAAGCACGCGCGTCTGTGCGTATGCGCGTCACCAGCGCGCTGTGCGCTAAATAGGGGGTCCCCTGCCAGCCCTTCAATTATGCCTAAGAGGGGAAATAAATAAGTGCTGAGGCCTCATGGCCAGGTTTCACACATGAAAAAGGAAGTGGATCACCAGCAGTGACAAGACCATCAACTTGTGCTTTGCCGCTCAAAATAAACATAAAATTAACCTGTCCTTTGATCACCTGAACGGTCCTTTTCTGAGCAGCAGATTAGCTCACCGGAAAAGGCTTCCCTGCAGCAGCAACAAAAACTTACCCCCAAAAAAGGCCACTGCACATCTTGTACACATGTGGGTGTACACATATGCATCTCGAGCTACAAAGTGCACCGCAGCAGTTCAGGAAACAAGCATGTAACTGTGGCGAACAAACCGCTGCCCCCGCGTCGTCTCGGCTGAGGCGACACGGGCGGATCCCAGCCCGCGCCGCCGGGCCGCCCTCCCGCCCGCCCTTTCTCCCCTCGCCGTCGCCGGAGGAGGCCGCCGGGCTAAGCCCGGGCGGCGGACGGCGGCGGCGGGGTCGGCTTCCTCTCGCCAGGCCGCGGGATCTCGGGGTGGGGAGGCTCGATCCCCTTTCGTGGAGCGCTGGATTCGTTCGAGGGTCGGCTGCGTCGCCGGTGGGCTTCTTCTCCGACGGGACGGCTCCATGGCAGCAGCTCTCGCGGGTGGCGGTCGCGGGCTGCGTCGTTGACGGGCGACAGGTCTTCGGCCAGCTGCTCCTCTCCGGCGGTTGGGGCGGGCTCGATCCCCTCGCCTGCCTTGTGGGGCGCGTTCCTGGTCGGGCCGGTGGCGTGCCGGCCTCGGGTGGCTCCTGTCGGCGCTGCGTTGGTGGGATGCCAGATCGGCCGGATCTGGCTCGTCTGCGTCTTCTTGACCGGCGGGGAGGTGAAGTGCTTGGTGGCTCTCTGGTGCTGCTGGCGCGGTGGCACTGCGAGAGGTGGGCGGGTCAGTGAAGATGCAGTGCGTGAGGATGTTGGTGGTGTTGGGGATAATCCGGGCGAAAGCTTGGCTGGTCTTGCCGGCCGGCGGCGTCGGCGTCTGAGGACGTCGTTTAACCTCCTTGGAGGCGTCGTCGTGGAGTCCGGCATCCTCTTACATCCTCGGATCTTGCTCTTCGGGTGAAAGCCTAAGGCCCGGTTGGGTCGGGCGACGGCGTCGACATCGTCGCTTCCCTCTTTGGGGCGTCGCCTTGAAGAGCTTCGGATCCCGGTTGCGTGCTTCATGGGCTGGACGCTCGCGGCATTGTGGTCGGCAGGTGCCCGTCTGGCAATGCGGATGTTGCGCGGCTACCTGTTTGTGGCGACGATGGCGGCTTCGGGCGGAGTCAGGTTTGCTGATGGTCCTTGGTAGTCGGTCTCTTCCGGCGTGTTCGAGGAGTCGCCGTTCTGGCGCTGGCTCGGCGCAAGCCCTACGCTTTTCTCCTGCAATGCTTGTCGACAGAGTCGGAGCTGCCTGGTCGCCGGCGCGTGTGGTTGATTGTTTGGCATCGGCCGCCGCAAGCCTCGACGCTTCCCCTCGGCGGCGTGTGTGCGTTCTTGTGTGGGTTGCCAGGTCGCCCTGTGTGCCTTGTTTCTGCGGGCCAGTTGTGACGGTTTTCGCCCGGTTTTCCGTTTATTAACCGGGCAATTCTCTTCGAGCTTATTTAATGAATCGGGCCCTAAGGGACCGTGTTTAAAAAAAACAAAGTGCACCGCGTGGGTCTCTTGGCGAGCCGAAAGGTTTCAGATGACGCCGCCCCGATTAGATTGATCAATCCGGGGTTCTCCGGTAGTTCATCATCATCCCATATGAACTTTTAGGTGAAGAACGGTTAGAGCATGTTTAAACTTTGAAGCATTGGATGGCCGCGTTCTCCTTGACGTCTTAAGTTAATGCTTCTTTTAAGCTCCAACGACCGAATATAATCGGCATGCTTAGGCCAAATGTGTCCAATCCACGAGGGTTGTTGCCTTCTCTTCAGCTAGGCCTCCTGGGTGTCATCAGTACCTAACTGTAACCAACTTTTGTCAGGGTGCGTGGACAACCTTAATGAAAGCTCCGGTTGCCGCATTAGCTTTCCAAGCCGCATATGATTGAGAAAATTCCTTATATAATACTATTTTAAATGTTATTTCTTTATTTGACACTGGAAAAAAAAATCTTCCCTATCTCTACTCTTAATGGAGCAGTTGGTAGTCTTTGTTCCAGGTTTTTTTCGTCCCACCTCGTCTGGTTTTTTTCAACCGGTTTTTTTCGCTACAATTAACCCACCTCAACCCCACCCCACTCACCGCACGCAGTCAGCTTCCGTTTCCCCCCTTACGTCCCCGATTCATGCATGACAATCAATTCTTTCCAAACGCAATCATGCATGACAATCAATTCTTTCCAAACGCAATAATGCATGACAATCAATTTTTTCCAAACACAATCAATTAACTTAAGGTAACCAGACACAATCAATTCATTCATAACGCAATAAAAACTTTCCTAATTTTCCCAAAGTTTCCTAACTAAACACGTTATAAACGGGCAGGAATCGATAACACGTTACCAATTAATAAAGTTTAGTTTTATGACCATCAATTCCAAATCCTAATTTTCCTAATGCATTGACAATCAATTCTTTCCAAACGCAATAATGTATGACAATCAATTATTTCCAAACGCAATCAATTAACTTAAGGTAACCAGACACAATCAATTCATTCATAAGACAATAAAAACTTTCCTAATTTTCCCAATGTTTCCTAACTAGACACGTTATAAACGGGCAAGAACCGATAACACGTTACCAATTAATAAAGTTTAGTTTTATGACCATCAATTTCAAATCCTAATTTTCCTAATGCATTGACGTTTGCCTTTTCTAAGAACCAATCAATAATCAATATAAGAGAAAAAAAGCTCCGCAACTAGCGAGCCAGCCGCTTCTCTTCCTGATTAGCAATCTTGCGCTAGGGTTCCTTGTGTTGTGTCGCCGCCGTGGAGCTCCTCGACCAGCCCGTCTCCTGCCGCCTTGCCCCTCTCTCTTCCCTCCAACCTAGACGCTGGCGCCCTCACGGCCCTGCTCGATCGCTTCCAGAACCCACCACGCGCGTCGAGGCGAGGCACCTCCTGGGCTCCGTTCGTCGCCGCTTCGCCGATGACCCCCACGCGTCTGTCGCCGCTGCACCGACGACCCCGCTGCCGGGCAGGAGGAGTGCTTCGGCGCCTCATTGGCTCCGTCCGTCGCCGCTTCGCGGACGACCCCCACGCGTCTGTCGTCGCTTCGCCGACGACCCTGCTGCCGGACAGGAGGAGTGCTTCAGTGCCTCATGGGCTCCGTCCATCACCGCTTCGACGACGACCCCCACGCGTCGGTCGCCGCTTCGCCGACGCCGACGACCCCGCCGCTGGGCAGGAGTGCTTCGGCGCATCATTGGCTCCGTTCGTCGCTGCTTCACCAACAACCCCCACACGCGGGGCAGGAGTAGTGCTTCTGCGCCTTCAACCTCAGCCTCCGCGCTGTCGTACTCTACGCCCACCTGCAAGGTCCCTCGCCCCGAATCCCCCTCGTCCTTCCCAACAAATGGATTTGATAAAATTCGAATGTTCATCCGGCCTTCAATGATGAATCAAACCTTCTGTAGCTGAAGAATCCTTTCCACTAATTTAGGAAGGACTGAAGCTTGCACTTGAGCTTCCAGTCTGAATTTTCTTCAGGTTATTGACGTGATTTCATTTGGAGAAGCTATTGGCGGCAATGGATCCCTAGGTTTTTTCGGTTTCTGAAAAAGAATTTTGTTTTGGCCTATTTCTACGGGCGTTCCGTAAGGGCAAGGAACACGAGCTTGTGAGAGAAAAAGGGCAATGCAGAGAGGAGGAACTGGATGCTCCGTCATGAAGTTGTGTCAAAGTAGCCATTTAGAGAGACGGCAAAGCATGCAATCATTTGCACAATAGAATACAACTATGTTGCATGAGTCATCAATTCAAGTAAGAAGAACTTGTTTTATGAGATTTTTTGTGGACAAAAGAAAAAATGTTTTAATAACGGCTAATTCGACAACACAAGTGATATGCCTTGATCATTATGTGCATATGATATGATTCTATCTATTTTCCTTTGTATGGGTGATTTTAATCCTTGTGTATGGGAGAATTCTTACGAGTGGGCCTATCAGCTCTCATGCAACATAGCGAAGTAATAACACAATGATTGAAGCGCTGAAGTTGAGGGGCTCTAACATAGCGAGGTAATAACACAATGATTGAAGAGCTTAAGTTGAGGGGCTCGTCATAGATTCATTTCTTGACCCGTGGCAACGCACGGGCGTTCTACTAGTATAACACTGTGTCTAAATTTTATGCCCTTTATAACACTTCCGTCAATTTTGAGCATTCACGGTGTTAAATGACACGTGAAAAGTCCTATTTACCCCTCATGTGGTATGTGACCAAAATTTTACATGGTAGTTTAACTTGAGTATGCCACTCTATCTGGTTGACAAGCCTGATAAATTTAGTGTATTTGCCCATGGGAGCGGCACGTTTGGTAACGGGAGGACGCACGCTGGTCAACAGGATCGCTGGTGTACGTCAATTGTATATGATACAGTACATACTCGATCGATAGCATACAACTAGGTCAGTATGTTAATATCGTAGTCAGTGCATGTATATTTGTTCGTGAAAAGTCAGTGCGTGTACTCGCACGTGAAACGCCAGAAGCACTCTTTGATTTTGCTTCGAATTTTTTGGCTCACACACCTAGCAATATACTGGAAATAAGCACGACATCGTGTCTGTGTAGGATTCATATCCATCACCGTATAATATCGCTAGCTTGGTTAGCTAGCCAGCAAACGTAGAATCGATAGCGAGAGATGGGCTGCTAGCCAGCTTCGTCTTTTTTTTCGGTGAAAAACCAACTCATATTACCTGCTTTTTTCTTGGTATGTACGTGTACGTTGTCGTTGTTTCGATAGAATCATTAGCTCAAAAAGTACTCAAGCTAGCCTCATACGTCTGTACGCCAAAAAGCACTCGGCTAGAACGCCATCGAGGTTGGGACCAAGGCCAACATAAATTAAGTCGGCTGGATACATACATATACCTAAATTTTTAGTCACATATCACATGAGGTGTAAATAGGTCTTTTCAGATGTCATTTAACATCATCAAGGCTCAAAATGGACGAAAGTGTTATAAAAGGCATAAAATTTAGACTCAATGTCAAATAAGGAAGGAATTTTTTTTCCAGTGTCAAATAAGGCAATAAATTTTAAGACAGTGTTAAATAAGGAATTCTCTCCATATGATTAGTTAGGCCGCTCACAACCCACAGGTGCGCACGAGGAAACGGCGGCAATAATGTACGACGACGTTCTGCCCGAACTGCAAGCAATCGACACGCAGCGATTGCCATTTGACTCGGTAGATATAGATATTGGCAGGGCTGAATTTTGACGACACTTGTGTCGGCGATGGCACTGCTACAGTAGCAGCATTCAGCCGTGTAGACTAGTCCTTGACTGGTACTGGCACTAGCACTGGTAATTTACTGCCCTGAGCTTAACTGAAGAGCTGGGTTCAGTTAGCACAGCCCTCTCTGGTTTGATCCATTTTATCTAAACAAAACGTTCGCCAAACCAAAAATCTGTCTGTAAACTGGCACAGGGAATGGTTCCCGGATTCCAAACAGTAACAGATAGGTAGAGCATCCCCAACTGGCTGGGTGTGCCCAGGCTACGATCGCATTCACAGGTGGTGGTGGGTACAGTGAAAGGAAGAAACGAGCCCAAAGCAAAGCAAGGGGCCAGCTCAAGTGAAGTGCGGGGTACGCCATGCAAAGCGGCGGCAGGGTTCCCGCACATGGACGTACGTACGGGCGACGCGAGCAAACAGCTGATTAAACAACATCTCTCCCAGTTAACTAGTGGTACTAAGCGCACTGATGGGGTCAAACTGTTTCTGCTAAACCCAATGGTGTTGTGCCAGCTGCGTGCATGCTCTCCAAGCAAAGGCATCTCAGACACTGTGCGAGACTGTGACTGTGTGTGTGAGAGAGAGTACATTTTGATGTCGGTCGTACTGATTAGCAAATCACAGACAGGGTGGCGCCGCGTGGGAGAGGGTCTGTCTGTCACTCTATCTTATCCCTGCGCAGCGCGCAACAGATGGAATCTGGATCAGATCGGGACGCCGCCGGGTTTATATTTGTTGTTTACTGTAGGTCCCGGGTTTAGTTATAAGCACGGCGCCCGCCATGGTTGATTTTAGTTTAACCCAACTGGGGAATAGATAGATAGAGATACGATCGCCGCAGTGCGCCTATCACTGCTCGCGGTCCATCGATCATTATCAGACCCTGCCCTCGTGTCAGACAGTAGTATTTATTATACTCCTCGGATGAACAGCTGCCGGAAACGTTTCCGTTTGAGAGGGGATGCGGGAAATGAGCTGTGGCTGCTTGATTATAAATTGGGTCCATGTAACAAACAAACTGTGGATGGGATGGATGATCCTAATTTTGCTGATAGCTTTCTCACGATTTTGCAAATTGTTCTACGGAAGCATGGTCCACCGCAGTGCACGGAAATCATCATGACAAGCCAACAAAGCGAGATCAATCATACTCAAATACTTGGTGGAGAATATCTCCCTGATTCCAAGTAGGATAGCTCGCTCTTTTGGACAGCAAATTATATCCCTGACAGAAGCTAAGAAAAACAGTGCCCGGCCTTGTCCGATCGATTCGTCTGAAACATACATATATGCAGTGGGTCTGCAAGTTGGGCCGGGTGCTGTGCTTGGATTGCATCCCTGCCGCCGTGTGTGCACGCGAGCAGGTGACACCGAACGGGATCGATCGAGGAAGGAGACATCATCTCGCAGTGGCGAAATTGCACCCCCTCTATGATCTGATGTGATCTCCATGCAGAACGCGTGCACGCGATCTGATCATGCGGCGCGCGCTGATTTGTCACCACCCTGGCCAGCAGCAGTTTTTAACTGCAACAGCGATCTGCGGCATCTTAAGATGGGTTTAATTGTGCTTGCACCGCGGCACAGAATGGCCGCATTAAACAAACATCGGTATGGCGAGGCAGGCAAGGGCGGTGGCGTCGCGTCGCACGCACGCAACTCACGCCGCATGTGGTTTGGCAGAGGCTCCCTAGGAAAACAGAGGAACACTGGAGTGCACCATTGCAACAGGCCGTGGCGAGGCTGGCGAGGACGGTGGCGTCGCGTCGCATGCACGCAACTCACGCCGCAGCCCGCATGTACGTGTGCAACGTGCGTGCGGTTTGTCTGTCGACGTGGGTCGCGTTTCTTCTGGTGCAGTTGGGCCGTGCGCGGTTCAATTCATTGTTTTCTTCCGGCACCGACCGGTGCTAGGGTAGGGTAGGGGTGGTGGGATCTCGTCTCGGGCGCGCGGTTCCGGTCTGTTTCCTTCGTTTTCCACGCGTCGCCGCGTGGGTCCGTCGCCGGAAGAGTTGGCCCTCGGCTCTCAAGTCGACGGCGGGGACACGAGCAGACCGGACCGCCAGCCCGCGTGTGCACCGACGAGGCCGACGAATCATGAGAAAGATGGTCGCGCCAGGTGCCAGCCAGCCGCGTTTGGTGCGGCGTTGCCGTCTCCTCCGTGATCCATTTGATGCGTTGGCGCCGGTGCGAGAGATGCTCGGCTGCATGGCATTGCCTGGAGAAATCGACTTCGGCCTCAGGTGTGGCCGACGGGATGCTGCTGGTCGCTGGTGCCCATCGGGCTGATCGTGCCTTGCTTGGAGGAACAGAAACTGAGCGATGCCCGCATTTGTCTATACCGCGGAGGGCACATTCCGTCCGAAAACGATCATTCACCAAATTGATTCTGAATGGGACTGTATGGAAGGCTCATTAATCCAGCCAACGTCTCGTAAGTCAGAGCAGACTAGTGGCAAGCCGTCACCGAATTACACGGAAGGGATGCCGTGCAACGCTACTTCATGACAACGACGACGACGGACGAAGATCAGCAAGACTCGCGAGTTTGAACCGTGGCCTTGATTACCGGCCGCTAGGCGCAGATTTTGTCGTTAATCCCGTGGTTAACGTCACGTCATTTTCGCGTCCTCTCGGACTCTCGGACTCTGCTTTCCACCCTCCGTACATGTTTGACAACAAACCACACCCGTGGGGTGGCGAAGCACACGATGAACTATAACCAGTTTTGGCCGCCGTGTGTGTCCGGTCACGCTACGTACGTGTGAATGATACGTATGGCGCATGGTTAGTCAACTCCCGCGCCATTTCTCCACCGCGACCTGCCACCACCTCGTACTTCCTGCCTAAGTAAATTACAAAGCAGGACGTACGTACGTACGTACGACTCGAGTCAAAGCTCGCGCTTCAAACTTCAAACGCGCGCCTAACCATGCACGTCGACGTCGGTGTTCCTTCCTTGCGCGTGCTGCGCTCCGAGAAATGCCTACAAAAGTCAACAGACACCATGGCTAAAGAAATGCGGAGTTTGCCAAGCATTTTTTGTTTTTCTTAGGGATTTTTCCCGTGACTGAATGAACGGATTGCTTCGTTTGATTTGACCTTACAAGTAGAAGGTAAGATTTGTTTGGCAGCAAAAGTCAACACACAGCATGGCAAAAGAAATGCGGAGTTTGCCAAGCATTTTCGTTTTTTCTTGGGATTTTTCGCGTGACCGAATGAACGGATTGCTTCGTCTGATTTACTCATCTAGTCTAGAACTATATAGAAGTAAAGATTTGTTTGGTGCTAGCTGACCTTCTCTTCGTTCGTAAGCACGTCACTAAACGAGCTAGCAGGATCCATCTATGCATGTCTTTCATCGAGCTAGGTGGAGGAAATTGCACAAACCGCCTGTTTTTGTTGCTAGTGTTGCACAAAACACCTATTTTACAAGTTTGTTGTACAAAACACCATATTTCGGGGTAATTTGTTGCAGCTAGCTCCAATCCATCATTTAGGTGCGATGACATGATTCCTGACAACTAGATCCAGTTTGTAAGTGCATCGGTGGCAACAAAAACCCGGTCACATCAGTATCCAACTAGAACTATCAAAATCTCATAATCCTTTGCTCCGATTGAGCTGAATTTCACCGGAATATTTCTGAGTGCATTTATACATGCTTGCATTTTTTGAAATTTTAAATTTTGAACAAAAAAATGACCAATAAAAGGCCTGCATTTATTCTTAAACCCTTCGATTTGCACATGTAGACCCAAAAAAGACCATGAAACCTTGTTTTTTTCAGGTTTGTTGATAGGAAGGATTGTTCATACATGACATCTAGAACCAGGATTCTTTTCCATTACAATACGCAAATAATCTCTAATACAGGCCCGACCCTGAGACGAGCAGGGGAGAAGAATAACTACCAACTTGCAGAGGTAGAGGGAGACCAGCAGACCTTGAATTAGACCTAGCTGCAACGAATTACCAAAATATATGTTATTTTATGCAACAAACCTGTAAAATACATGAGCTCAGCTAGGTGTAGTGGCCACACACATGGCCACATTTCTTTATCCGATCCACACACTGCATCCACGCAAGCGGCCACGCCCCGTCGCCAAAACGTTCGTCTCCTGCTGCAACTTCTTCTCTCGCCGCCTCAGCGGTGACGTGGGTAGCAGCAGATGATTAAACAAACCAAGCAAAGCATCAAGCCTTTCGAACTTGACAAGCTAAGCATGTACTCCCTCCGTTCCGAAATAATTGTCGCTGGGGGCATCGTTCCGACCAGGTGAAACAGGGTGAAAGTACAATACTACCCCCAATTTGAAAATCGATCGGGCGTCTTCCTCCATCGCTCCTCCCCTCCGCCAGGCTTCTCCGCCGTCGCCAGGCTGCTCCCTCTCGCCGGGCTCCTCCGTCGTCCGCATCTCCGGCGTCCTTCCCCGCCACGGTCCGCAGCTCCCTCGCCGGCCTTCCCCGCCGTGGTCCGCAGCTCCATCGTCGCCCCTGCTTGCCGCCCTTCTCGTCGCCCCTGCTTGCCGCCCTTCTCGTCGCCCACCTCCTCCGGGCTTCTCCGCCGGGCTTCTTCAGGCCAGCGCGCTCACCTCCTGCCCCGCCTGACCCTGGCCAGCGCTGAACTCCTCCTCCGTCCCCCACCTCCTCCAAGACCACAGCGAACTCCCCTGGCCACCAGCGCCTCCATCCCGGCGAACTCCCCTGCTTCTGCTAGTCTTTGTGGTAGGTATTCCTCCTACTCCAGAAATTACTCCAGAAATCAGGAAATATTCATCTTACTTTTGGAAATATTCAATCCAGAAATCAGGAAACATGTTAATTGATCATGTTACTTTCGGAAATATTCAATCCAGAAATCAGGAAACATGTTAATTGATCATGTTACTTTTGGAAACATTCAATTAGGAAAATTAGGAAATTGATCATGCTCTGCTAGTTTTGGAAACGTTCAATCAGGATGTCAAATGTTTTGGTAATGGAATACTAGGAATATATTGATATCAAGGTCATGATCTGCTAGTTTTGGAAAAGTTCACTCAGGAAATCAATCAAACCAGCTTCTCTTTCTTTCAAAGTGTTAGTAAAGGTCGACATGATCAAAATGTTTGGCCCGAAGTAGCTTCAGCACTTGGATATCAAAATGTTTTGGTAATGAAATCAGGAAATCAGTCAAACCAGCTTCTCTTTCTTTCATTCATTTCCATCAGCATCACCATTTGATCACTTGGTGCTGAAGCTACTCCAAAATTCAGCAAAATTAACAGTAGGTCCTGAAGCTACTCCAAAATTATCACAAATTTTAAGCAACTGCATTTTAAGGTACTGAAGCTACACCATTAACAGTAGGTAACAAATTTAGGGACTTACTGAAAATTACCTGTGATATTTACTTCTTGATCTTCCATTTGATCACTTGGTCATGCCCATTCCTTGATCCATTTACCTGTGATCCATCAACCAGTAGTGTAGAGCAGTGGTTAATTCAGTTAATGCATATATGTGCATAAAAATTGAGTTAAGTGCTTTTGAAAGCACTTTGCTGAATTTTAATGCATATATGTGCATAAAAATTCAGTTAAGTGCTTTTGAAAGCGCTTTGCTGCATTTTCATGCACATAGGTGCATAAAAATTCAGTTAAGTGCTTTTGAAAGCACTTTGCTGAATTTTAATGCATATACGTGCATAAAAATTCAGTTAAGTGCTTTTCAAAGCACTTTGCTGCATTTTCATGCACATAGGTGCATAAAAATTCAGTTAAGTGCTTTTGAAAGCACTTTGCTGAATTTTAATACATATATGTGCATATTAATTCAGCAAAGTGCTTTTGAAAGCACTTTGCTGCATTTTCATGCACATAGGTGCATCAAAATTCAGTTAAGTGCTTTTGAAAGCACTTTGCTGCATTTTCATGCACATAGGTGCATATTAATTCAGCAAAGTGCTTTGCTGAATTTTAATGCACATAGGTGCATATTAATTCAGCAAAGTGCTTTTGAAAGCACTTTTCTGCATGTTTTACTTCTAATTCCACTTCTACTTCATCTTACATATTCATATCTTTAGGAGAAAATGGATCTCCCAGACCTCAACTTCACTCCACCTGCAGAAGATGTGGATGAAATTGATGAAGATGCAGAAAATGAAATGGAAGGACATGTAGGAGAAGAAATGGAAGGAGATGCAGGAGAGGGAATGGAAGGAGATGAAATTGTTCAAAATCCAGGTACAGTTACAGTTGATCATTCCATCATTTCATCACTTGATCATTCTATCACTTCATCACTTGATCATTTCATTTAATCATTTATTTGTTGTATGTCTTGGTGCAGGTGTTGGGCAAGTTGCTAGGAAATATAAAACACTCAATGACCAACAAAAATTTGCTGCTTATGTAGCATTGCATACACTGTGTATGAGTAGAGGAGGCACTTTTTTGGGAACTGATATGCAAGACATTGCAATTTTTTTTGGAGTGGGTGTTTGGAATATACAAAGAATTTGGAGGAGAGCAATGAAGCAGATTAGAGAAGGTCTAGAGGTGGATGTTTCTAATAAAAAAAAGGAAATTGCGGAAGAAAGCCTAAGGACATTAACCTAGAAAAAATCCTAACGATCCCATTAAACAGAAGGTCAACCATTAGATCACTTGCCTGGCAACTGGGATGTAGCCCTACCACACTTCACAGAAAGTTCATGTTAAACTTGATAAGGAGGCATACAAACTATGTGAAGCCAGCTCTAAAGGACAAGAATAAGAAGGATAGGATGAAATTTTGTTTGTCGATGCTTGATGAGGCAACAACTACAACACCAAGGCCTAAGTTCAAGACTATGCATAATGTTATCCATATCGATGAGAAGTGGTTTAACATGACCAAGAAGAATAGAACATATTATCTGCTAGATGGAGAGGAAGAGCCTACGAGGCCTATACATGGCAATTGCATTGGCAAGGTGATGTTCTTGACGGCCGTTGCGAGGCCAAGGTGGTATAGGGAGGGAAACATGACCTTCTCTGGGAAAATCGGTATATGGCCATTCGTGAAAGAAGTTCCTGCTCAGAGGAGAAGCGACAATAGGCCCAAAGGTACAATAGAGACAAAGTCAGTAAAGGTCGACATAAAAGTTATGAGGGAGTTCCTGATAGAGAAGGTCTTGCCAGCAATACAAGCTGTTTGGCCCGAAGGTGATGCTGGACAGACCATATACATTCAGCAGGATAATGCTAAGCCCCATATCTTGCCAGATGACCCGGAATTTCTAGAAGTTGTCGCAAAAACTGGACTTGGTATCAGAATAATACAACAACCCGCCAACAGTCCTGACTTGAATGTGCTTGACCTTGGGTTTTTCAACTCGCTGCAATCCCTGACAGATTGTCTGAGTCCTAAAACACTACAAGACCTTATTAAGGGTGTTTTGGAGGAATTTGAAGGCTACGAGGTTTACAAGCTCAACATAATTTTCCTAACTCTGCAGACGTGCATGATCGAGATCTTGAACCATGCAGGGGGAATGGATACAAAATACCCCATGTAAACAAGGAAAGGCTTGAGGGTCTTGGGAAACTACCTCCAAGACTATCCTGCCCTGAAGAGGTTTACGCAAATGCCCTACACAACTTAGGGCTAATGGAGAGGCTCTGATGCTAGTGATGAGGCTCTGATGCTCGTGATGATGCTTGTGTTGCTTGTGATGAGGTTGTGATGCTTGTGATGCTAGTGATGAGGCTCTGATGCTCGTGAGGATGCTTGTGTTGCTTGTGATGCTAGTGATGAGGCTCTGATGCTCGGGAGGATGCTTGTGATGCTAGTGATGAGGCTCT